>JBBMKE010000001.1:2733555-2743972 GCA_037834125.1 Lippia alba | reverse complement strand
AAATTAATTATAAATTAAATAAAAATATAAAATTTTTATTTAATATGCACACACATTGTGTGTGCAAAGATACTAGTTTATATATAAATGACATGCATTCAATACAATTTCTAAATTTTATTATCTCCATAATTATTTTTTCGTAGTTTTTAGATGCAGATGAAGCAACAACTTTGGGAATTGAGAATATATTATAATTTAATAAAACGATTTCATAATCTTACAAATATCAAATAACTTATTAAAATAAAAATAACATCATCCAAAATAAATTAAATATTGTTAACTCTTTTGTAAAAGCACAGTTAAATATAATGCTTTATGTAAATGTTTAAGAAAAAAATTGTAATGATACATAAACATTATACCGTTTACAATATTATTGTATTTTCGAACAAATATTTTGTGTTTTCGAAAACAGTTTCTGAAATAATTTGGAAATTAGATCAATTTTTAGTAAATGAAAATCCATTTATATTATCAGTATACTTCGGAGGGCAATCACGTCATTACGCACATAAAATTTATTATTTCCACTATCTTCCATTTCCAAAAACCCCCAAATCTTGAAATCGCTGCAAACACACAGTCCGTCTGAGAAGTAGATTAGGGTTTCGACTCTAATCCGTCGTTCGCCGATGGCCGAAGTTTTGAGCGCCGCCGATGAAAACCTCGATCGAGGACGAGATAAAACCGCCGATACGGATGTTGATGATAAAGATAAGCCCTCCGACACCGTCCCCTCCGAAGGTGGCGCGGAAGCCAAGTCTCCGCCGCCGCCGCCTCCTCCTCCGCCGCGCAGGGGTGTTCGGGACCGCGAGCGTGACTCACGAGAGCGGCGTGATGACCGGGACTTTGACAGGCCGCCGCGGCGTGAATATTATGACCGCAATCGATCGCCGCCGCCTCCGCCGCCCCGCGAAAGAGATTATCACAAGAGGGGAAGGATGAGTCCCAGCCCTCCGCCGCCGCCTTATCGCGAGAGACGCGGGGGAGGTCCGCATTCTCCGCCTCCGAGAAGATCGCCGCCGTTTCCTCCGTATAAGCGGAGGAGAGGAAGTCCGAGAGGAGGGTATGGGCCGGGGGACCGAAGGTGAGCTTTGCATTGGGTTCACTCCCCTACGACTGTGTTAAGATTTGTACGCTCGGTTGTTTCAGTCGTGTTAATTTCCTACTAAATTATTATTTGCTAGTTTTTAGGGAGATGTAATGCGTACGTAGATTTCGAAAGAACGCTGGCATATAATTGTTTTTGTAGAAGTCGGAAGGTAGTGGAACAAGTTATCTTGCATACACGTGTAATGCATGTGTAGTGCCAATTACTACGCATGGATGTTTAACTTCAAACCTGCACGTTGAAAGACTGGATGATCTTCGTAGGTGGTAATTATGCTAAGTTGAAGCGTCTTTATATCGGATACCTATTTAAAGTTCAAACAAACAGTCAATGGTTGATCGACCTTGGACTTGGATCCATCATCTTTCTCGAATTATGCATTATTTTATAACTATGTGCGTGTAAGCATTTGTATAGTTTCCCTTACACGCGGTTCCTCTGCAGGTTTGGGTATGAATATCCTGGTGGATACGAGCGGGAGATGGGTGGCAGGCCTGGTTATCCTGATGAAAGGCCTCATGGTCGATATATGGGCCGTTCTGGTGGCTATCATGGCGATCCATCTGGTAATCTAGGACCTTTCTTTTTAGTAGTGCCAATTTCCTCATTAATCAGACATTTGGTAGTGTAAATATGTTGTTGGTATCTGGTATTGTGGAAGGAAGCTACTTGTCCCTTCCATTTTGCATCACTGTGATGTGTCACTAAGGTTGACCGGAACGTTTAACAAATCTACTTGATGAAGAATCACAAACATATTCCAATTTCAGTCTGTAGCAGACCTAAGATGTTATATGATTTCTAATTATTTTCTTCGCCATGCGCATCTTCTCGTCCTTAGTTATATGCATTATCTATGAACAATCATGTGTGACTGTCGATTACTGAACATCCCTGAAGTTGGCTGGGTAATATCTTTATCTTTTCCGAAAGCCTTATTTTAAGCTCGAAGACAAGATAAGAAATATACTTACTATAATGAAAGAGGAAGCTTTCAATCCTAGAACTGAGTATGCTGAATTAGATGCTCAAGAGCTGTACTTTTTAAATTAATGTGAAAGGACATTGACTATATTCTACCAGATTATAGTCTTTTAAATAATTTTCCTGGTAATGACTCTGTAGATTCATGTTGGAGCTTCCCCAGGCAGATTTAAAGGGATGATTATAGTCAAACTGTCTGACCTCGATTAGGAACTGGGGTTCGCCATTCTAAAATTTGACTAGACAACTTGACTTTCATATGGTATTTGACCTTTCTTTTCTTTCTCCAATTCCTGCAATGCATTTCTGACCATGTGCAACT
The DNA here is from genome assembly GCA_037834125.1 of Lippia alba. Lineage (NCBI taxonomy): Eukaryota > Viridiplantae > Streptophyta > Magnoliopsida > Lamiales > Verbenaceae > Lippia > Lippia alba. Next base: position 2,741,549 of record JBBMKE010000001.1, on the reverse strand, counting down.
TACAATGGGACTAATGTTTTGGGAAGATTAGATATTTCATGTTTTCTTTTTAAAATATGTATGGGCAACAGCTTGCGCTTGACTCTTATAGTGCACTGGGTTTTGATAGGTAGATGTTTGTAGCATTCTCTGGTAATCTTGCTTTAGAAATTGCATATTGGCATTTCCTGTCCTATAATTTTTTTTTACTTTGATATTTCTTTCTGCAGATTGGGATTCTGCCCGTGTTGGTTTTGCTGATTCCTTCGGTGCGGGCGGAACACAGAGGTAGGTGTGCTGGTATTAACAATAGATGCAGATCCCCTCTTCTCCTTTCTTCTCCTCTTCCCACAACCTTCCTTTGGTTCTGATAGACAGAGCATTGGATTTATTCAAGCTAGCACATTCAGTTCTTATAACGTGTCTTTAGTAGGTCTCACACAGGTTCAATGAAAATCCAGTTGTATGTAATCGGTGTTTCCCACTGAGTTCAGTTCATGAATAGCTGCTTCATGTAGTCTTTTGTTGTTGAACTTTTAAATGTGACGTGATGAGATTGTATTAATGAAAAATATGGAAGTATGGAACGGAAAACCTTGGAAGAATGCTAGACGTTTGTTCTGTTTCTTATTAGCAAGTGCTGTCGGTAGGCGAGGTGGGGAGGGTTTGCCTTAAACTTCTTTCCTTAATATAAATAAATTGTGATTGTAATTTTTAAGGATACCAGACCGATTATTTCTGCTTGTTTTAATCATTAAGATTGTGGTATTGCCTGGTTATGTTTCTTTAAGATCGTTGCCTCTTTTCATTAATCGTGCTGAGTTTTGCTCCGGAGCTCCCTAGAATTTGTTGATTGCATAAATATTTAGCATGGAATTTTATTGTATTTTTTCATATTATTGTAATATTACATCTGAAGCTATATTTGCTAGGTCTGCTGATGTAGTTACGCAACTTTTCTCAGGGAAGGAATGATGTCCTATAAGCGGTTCATTCAGGAGCTTGAAGATGACATCTTGCCGGCTGAAGCAGAGCGCAGGTGAGATAGGGGATGTTTCAGAGTTTCCATTTAACCTTCCTAGGTTTTTTCCTTTTTCTAGTGATTTTGTCATCAAATTACTCTTTGTGCTGGTCCTCAGAATCAGTTTCTTCACTAATTTTATTAATTGGTGGGGCATGATTAGGTATCAAGAGTACCGGACAGAGTATATAACAACCCAGAAAAGAACTTACTTTAATGCACATAAGGATGAAGAATGGTACACTTCGTCATAGTTATCATCACTTTTGCTTTTGCTATGTTGAATACGGATTTGAATGTGTTACATGAGTTTGTTCATCCATTCAGGTTAAAGGATAAGTATCATCCGACGAACTTACTTGCTGTAATAGAACGGTAAGCATATGAAATTATGAGGTGGATTTGCTTAAGCCTAGCAAGTACTTTCACTATCCCTTTGAAATTACCAAATTTCTTTTGTCTATCCACTGTGTGTTCCCCTTTCATTTGTATGCTGAAAGCCCTAATCATCTGCCATTTCAGGAGGAATGAACTTGCAAGAAAGTCAGCGAAGGACTTTCAGCTTGATCTGCAAAGTGGGACTTTGGATTTGTAAGGGATCCTTGCAGAATTTCTGGATTTTCACATTTTAATATTTTCACCGGGCTATTTATTTGAGTGTGTATGTATTCAGGGGTCCTGGTTTTAGTCCTTCCTCATTGAACAAAGCAGAACAGTCCAGTGAACCTAATTCTGATGATGAAGCAGATGTGGGTGGCAAAAGAAGGCGTCGTGGTGGTGCCAAAGAATCTGATCTTTCATCTGCCCCGAAGGCTCACCCAGTCTGTTCTGAGCCCAGAAGAATACAAGTGGACGTTGAACTAGCGCAGGCTCTTGTACGGAAACTTGATACAGAAAAAGGAATTGAGGATAATGTTTTATCTCGAGCTGATAATGATAGAATGAACAGAGATAAGTCTCATGGAAGTTCAAGTGGTCCTGTTGTCATCATTCATGGTTTGAATACAATTAAAGGACTCGAGGGGGTAGAGCTCCTGGACACCCTCCTCACTTATCTCTGGCGCATTCATGGAGTTGATTATTATGGCTTGGTTGAAACAAATGAAGCCAAAGGTTTCCGGCATGTCAGAGTGGATGGCAAGAACTCTGATGCAATTGGTGGTGGGAATGAGTGGGAAAATAAATTAGATTCTCGTTGGCAGGAGAGGCTCAAGGGTACTGATCCTCTGGAAGTAATGACTGCAAAGGAGAAAATAGATGCCACTGCTGCCGAAGCTTTGGATCCATATGTCCGCAAGATTAGGGATGAGAAATATGGGTGGAAGTATGGATGTGGAGCAAAGGGTTGCACAAAACTCTTTCATGCTTCAGAATTTGTTCACAAGCATCTCAAGTTGAAACACCCTGAACTGGTGATGGAACTGACAGCAAAAGTGCGTGAAGAGCTGTATTTCCAGAACTACATGAAGTAAGTACTGCCATTTGAATATCCATGATTTTCCTCTTTGCTTGCAAGGCCTATAACTCTCATTAACTGCAGTGATGAAAATGCACCGGGAGGGACACCTGTCATGCAGCCATCTTTTCCGGTATGACACATTATGACTACTTGTACAAAACCTTATTTTGGCAATTACCTCATCATGAATTTTTAGCTTTTTCTTCCATTCACAGAAGGATAGACCACTAAGACGCAGGCCTGGCCTAGATAATAGAATAAAAGATGAAAGAGGAAACCGTAGAGAGCGTGATAACCGTGCCAATGGTAATGAACGCTTTGATAGGTCTGAGAATCCCCAATCCGGGGAATTCTCCAACAATGATGGTGCCTCTGGAGACAATCCAGACGAACCGATGTTTGATTCTTTTGGTGGGCAAGGCATTCCAGTTGCTTCCTTTGCTTCAGATATCCCTCCTCCTGTGCTCATGCCTGTTCCTGGTGCCGGGTAAGTCTTGGTTGTTTCTTCCCCTCTTCGAACATCTTGTATTTGGTGGTTACGCTATGTATACAATAGATATGGTGATTGATTGATATATATGATTATTTGGTTGCAGTCCATTAGGGCCTTTTGTTCCGGCACCTCCTGAAGTTGCTATGAGAATGCTGCGGGACCAAGGAGGCCCATCCCCATTTGAAGGAGGCAGAAATGGACAGTTAGGTGGACCTTCCCCAATAATTGCCGTACCCCCAACACTTCAACATGATCCTCGACGCTTGCGGAGGTTAGTACTTCTTTCTCATTTCATCGTAGCAGAAGTATTTGCTGATACTTGTTATCATTTTTATTTTTAAATGTGCAATTGAATGAGTGTTTGTGAAGGGACTTCTAGAATGAAATTAAACGGGGAAAATTTTCATATTAAATTGAGCTTATTTTGGGCAGCAAGGAGATGTAAAGGTCATAAATAAAGAATAGCTTGAATAACAAATTTATTCACTTAACAAAGAATGTTCGAACTATACCTACATGGGGTCGGGTTATGTTTCACTGGAAATTTGGAACTGAGAAAAAAAATAAACAATGTTTCTCGTTTGGCACTCATTTTATTATGGAAACAGGTGTAGTTCACACTATATGAGTGAGTAGCAGTCACGATATTCATTGGTCTATATAGTTGTCATTACATGAATCTGCTAGTAATGCCAATGTTATCCATGCCACTTCACTTGTTCAATCACTAGGGATCTGTTTTGTTTTCCTCAACTATGCCACGAATCTTACCTGAATTTAACAAATGTGCAGCTATAATGACCTGGACGCTCCTGACGACGAAGTCACAGTTATAGATTACCGGAGTTTATAGAATTTGAACGAGGACAAAATATTCATTACATTATCTGACTTTCATCTACCCTCGGGTTGTTTCAAGTCATCCTTGTATAACATAGCAGCTGAAGTTCGAACAATTATATGGCCTGTAAAGATGCAACTATGCCATTACCATCTGCTGCTCCACAATGGCAACCCTAAATTATTCTTTAACAATGCAGATATGGGGAACTTGAGAAAGTTAGTGGCCTTGTTGAATTAATTGAGAAAATTGTTTCGTCCCCACGACTGAGGGGGGAGGGAGAAGAATAGTTACGAGCCGATGACACATTTTGAGTTAGAAGTCGATTTTCTAGACGTGTTTGTGTTGTAATTCGTTTTTCTTTCAAAGAACCTGAAAGAAATCTCTTTTATTGAAATTTCTCAAGCCTCTGCTGCGAAGAAAAGAAAGGAGTGGAGCAAATATGATGTGTTTTGCTTTATATTTCATGCCCTCGAATATGGAGGCTACGTGGGATGGGATAACTGACTAATCTTATTCGAATTTGAAGGAGTTCCACTGACCAAGGATCTAAATAATTGTGCAAAGATTTTGCTTGACTATCGGTGTCCTCAGAATCATCTTTGATGAAATGAGGATTTAGAATCATCTATGCCGTTCAATGTAATAGTATGGATGATAGATATACCTTAGGTCATATAATGCGGATGCATGAGCAGGTGCAAATGTGTCTATTCGCAAAATTTTAATAAAATAAGAGTGTGGGAACGTCTTAAAACTTTTATAAAAAATAATTTAAATAATTATATTTATAGTATAATTTTGTTTCATTTAATTTTATTTAACTATTAATTAACTCATGATTTTACAATGTTCATATGTTGAAAAAATTAAAATTCATCTTTCATATTGTTATAGGTGCGTATAAAATAAGTTTTAGGTCTTCTTAAAGCAAAAATGTGAACAAGTTCGTCAGTGCGAAGAACTAAAATTTTATATCGCTTTAAAGCAAGCAATGTGCATAAATTCGTCAATTCAGATAACTGAGTACAAATGCATTGACTATAATAGAAAAATTATGTGATTTAGAATATAACAGAGCATTAAGGAAGTTTAAAAAATGAATATATACATCCTCAAAAAAGAAAAAAAGAGTATATATATATATATATCAAAATGTGTGTGTAATACTTATTAGAGGATTTCAGAAATCATTTCTTAATCATTGGATTTTTTTATTACATAAATAAACTCCGTGATTGTTCGGTAAATACTATAAACCCTATAACTATTCATTGTTCAGTTTCATTATAATTTATTTACTCTATAATTTTTGAGTTTCATTTGATAAAACTCTATAATTGTTCAATTTCATTACAATTGTTCATTGTTATTAATTTGAATGGTTGAATTTCTTTACATCATTATCATTATAAAAATTTCTAAATAAAGAGTGTCCCTATAATGTCCCAACCTGAAAAACAAAAAAATTGTGCGGAAATCTAAATGAGAAAATTTATGTATTGATTTTTTCTATTCAAGACAGTTTAAAGAAAAATTTATGTATTGATTTTTTCTATTCAAGACAGTTTAAATACAATAATGAAAAATGATAGCAATTACGATTATGGCACATAAAAGTGTCTAGTCTATTCATATAACAGAATGCAACCTACGTTTTCTAAATGAGGTAATTAGTAGTAGTTTGTGTGAGCTTTGTCATTATAATTTGATTGTCCTTTAGATTGTTTTCTTCTTCATATCGGTGTTGTTTGCTGTATATTCTTTAAATTATAAAAGGATGTAGCTCAAATGGTAGAGCACTCACTTTGCAGGGTAGAGGCTCGGGGTTCGATTCCCCGCATCTCTATTCAATTTGCAGACATGTTTCTCTGTATTTTCTTTGTTATTAGGTTTAGTATTTTTCCTGACTTTTGTTAATAGCCGAGTAAGCATTATCTAGATTGTGAAATAATTCATATTTGCTGATTTAGTATTTTTGTATTTTTTATGTATTTCAAGCATATTAAAGAAGATACACAAAAAAAACATTCACAATAATTCATATTTGCTGATTTAGTATTTTTGTATTTTTTATGTATTTCACGCATATTAAAGAAGATACACAAAAAAAAACATAATACAACAAGATGCTATTGCGTGGTTATTTAAAGTTGATTTATTTTTTCTTTGGGATAATTACGAACTCCTCCCTTAGGTTTGGCGAAAATACAAATTTCCCCTTGAGGTTTGAGAAATTACGAACACCCCCTTAAATTTTATATTCTCTCTTACAAATTGCCTCAATCGTTAATAACGGTGTTAACTTTTGCTGACGTCAGCAATAGTATTTTTAAAAATTCCAATCATACCCTTGGGGGGTATATTGTAATAATATTGAAAGTGTAATGATATATTTGTAATTTTGGTTAAATTTATATTTTTAATTCAAAATTTTGTAATTTAATTAATATTTATATTTTACGTACAAATATGAATCGGGATAAATATTTCATGCATATTTATACCAATAAAGTATGATAAAAAATACAAATTCCACTCTATGTTTATGTCTTAATTTTATGCCCATTTTGCATGCATTGATTTAAACTTGTTCATTTAGAATAATAATTTTTTCAATGAAATAGAAAATCATAACAAATATGTTAAATTCACATAAATATCCATCATAATTATTTAAAAAAATATTTTGGACGTTGGTTATTTTTAATCTATGTACTTAAAATACAAATAACACATTTAATATAAATATGCATGCCTATTTTTTTCCTTTCCAGAAAATATTTGGTATCTATAAACTTAGGAATAAAATTAGTTCATTATTAAAACATCAAAATATCATTAAATAGCATTTTTTGCTAAGTTTTTTCAAAAAAAAAAGTTAGGTAAATATAAAATTCAAGTACTTACATTAAAACCCCCAAGAATTTTAGTACTCATATTAACCTCCTTACTTTTGAACTTTTATTACATCTACCCCCTTGAGTTTTAGGATTCGACGGGTAAAATAGTAAAATTACAACTTCGATTAAATTTAACGGATGAGGTAACGAGCTAAGGGGAAATCTGTAATTTTTCAAACTTCAGGGGAATATCTGTAATTTCACCAAACCTGAGGGGGGCGTTCGTGATTATCCCATTTTTGTATTATTTTTCTCTCAGAGTTGGTTAGATCATGACATTATGAGTAATGTATTTGGTTTCTGTTTTTGGTTGACTAAATATGATGGGGCGGGTATATAACCTCACGCTGGCTTTGACCATTTCTTTTCTTAAAAAATTACTCATAAATTATGTAGCAAAAATCAGACAGAACTCCATACTCATTTGTGATCACAGTAAAATATAAAATCAAACTCTCTAAGTCCCAGCTTCTACTTCTACTTATGGAGTAGAGTTTGTAAACACCCCCTAAGTCTCAGATTTCATCGCTGTGACGCGATTTTGGATGGAGAAGAGTCATTATTGAAGGTGATAATCTTAATGTTATCAATAGTCTTGCTCTTGGTACTAGCTGTCATTCTTCAGTCGGCACTATTTATGCTGAGATTTTACACTTGGTCTAGTGTTTTGAGGAGTGTTGGTTTGAGTCTATTAGACATGGTGCTAACGTTGTTGTCCACACTTTGGCTAGCAATGCGGCTTCAGCCTGTGTAGGTTCTTCGAATATTCCGTTGTATGCTTTGAACTTTGTTTTTTTAGATGAATTAATTTCCCCCGGGGGGGCCTGGTCTTAAAAAAAAAAAAAGATTCCATCGCTGTGAAAATCTAGTTCACTAAATTAAAACAAAACAAGTTCCAGCAACAATAACAAGTTCATCGAATTGAAATGGATAGCATTTTATACTAATAATTCACTTGCCAAATAATTGATTTGATTTGGTTGTCGGGTTTTGGTTTTCCTATTATTAAAATCATGTCTACTAAAAAATATTTAGTTTAGCTAGCTAAGATACGAAAACTTAAATCGGATTAGTGATATGAAGAGAGAATAGATATATTAGAATTAGAGCATCCTCTTCCGGTGACCAGAGGCGTAACCGGGGGGCATGGGGGCGCCTCCCCCCCTAAATTTTTCAAAAATTTTACTATTGTATGTAAATTTTAAAATTTTTTATGGTTTTGGGGGGGGGGGGAGGGGGGGGGGGGGGGGGGGAGGGGGGGGGGGGGGGGGGGGGGGGGGGGGGGGGGGGGGGGGGGG
>JBBMKE010000001.1:2719928-2733455 GCA_037834125.1 Lippia alba | reverse complement strand
TTGAATGGGCATAGCATTGGGCGTTATCAAATCCATGCTGGAAAATCTGTTCCTATAGTAAAAGGAGGAGAGCAAACAAAAATGGAAGAGGGTGAATTTTATGCAATTGAGACTTTTGGGTCCACAGGTGAGGTTTTCTACGGTTCTATTGTTTTGTGCGAGTATGATTTTGTTGAAGCAGATGTGAAGGATGTATGGATATAATCTTTGCTTACCTTGTGTTAAATTCAGGGAAGGGATATGTCAGAGAAGACCTTGAATGCAGCCATTACATGAAGGATTTTGATGCTGGTCACATACCGTTGCGGTTGCCGAGAGCAAAACAACTTTTGGCCACTATCAACAAGAACTTCTCTACCTTGGCCTTTTGCAGACGTTATCTAGATCGTCTCGGGGAAACCAAGTATCTGATGGCTCTAAAGAATCTGTGTGATGTTGGAATTGTTAAGGTATGTCTTTTGCCTTCTAACAATATAGTAGCATTAAGGAATGTTGCTTATTTTAGTAAGAGAAAGGGAAAAAAATCGAACAGTCGGTAGTTTGATTTGGTATGCTTATGATAATCAATTGAGAGACATTGAATATGGGGTTGGTTTAATGTGATAATTACACTTACTAATCAATGTTCGGATTTAAATTATGACTATAATAGCAATCTGTAGGCCAAACCTAGGGGTATGCAGTGGGAAGTTTCTGTAATTCTCAAACCTAAGAGGAAGTTTGTTGAATTATGTGCAAGCTTTTGGCATGTATAATTATCTTTAATTTAATTGAGATGCTGTGGCTAGATGGTTTGACTCGAATTAGAAGCTTGAACGAGGTTTACTTCTGGAGGGTTCAATTTTGTAAGCTTGGTAGAGACAAAATTAAGCTATCAAATAAAATACATATGCACCATTGGAATTGGCTAAGGCTGGAGTCGAATCAAAGTTATTTAAGCTAACAAATGTCGATCTATTGGCATCTATTCTACAATTTCGTGATGCGATGCATAATTTTGTGTTGAATTTTTGCAGCCGTACCCTCCTCTATGTGATGTTAAGGGCAGCTATGTATCTCAATTCGAGCACACAATTTTGCTTCGTCCGACTTGCAAAGAAGTGGTATCGAGAGGCGATGACTACTGATGAAGAAGTCAAGTGAAAAAATGGCTGTATGATTTTGGAATTCAACTTAGGAGGGAACTTTGTTGAGCTTCTTAAACATTGTCAGTTTACACTCGGATTCTTAATTAGTTAAGCAACTTCTTTTTCGTCATCATGTGCTCTCTTAGTTTTTTCTTGGAAATGTTTGTTCCTTACTTCATAATATATATTATTATGCATGTAGGGTGATGGTATTATATCTTCCTTTTTAGGAGAAATTCTGTTGCTGGATTTACATGTTTACTCAATTGTATTTGAGCAGAAAAAAAAGCGAAATTCTAATTTAGATACGGCCTGATAAAACCCAATCTATTCTAGTTCGATCAAATTCTAATTTGTATCAATAGGATGATAAGTATAAAATATTCTTTTCTTTTGGTTACACTAATTTGATTAAGCTATATGCAGACATGATAAATTTTCACCCAATTAAAATTTCATTTAAGAGGAGCTTAAAATTTCATTTAAAAATAGTGTAATCATTGTATTTAATCCTGAAAATCGTTTATTAAATAAAATTATAATTATAATATAGTATTTTATAACGAATATGATAATACAAACGTGATACATGTATGATATAAATACTGTGATATAAATATGATACATATATAATATGAACATGATATGGATATGTTGGTACCCTTTTTTTAATTTTTCTACATTTTTTTTTTTATATTTCAACATGAAAAGTATTGTTTTGAGAAATGAAATTTCGAATATTTAACACGATATGATAAAATAAAATAAACTAAAATTGTTCCTAAATTAGATACAACATAGCAAAATGAATTAAAAGTGTTTGCGAATTGGACAAAGAATTAAAGGTGTTAGTGAACTAGGTCCTTATGTGTCTAGCCCAAAATTCTTAAGATTACTCGCTCTTTCTTCAAAATTTTACCGAAATAAGTTAAGATTTCGGAGAGATTAATCAAAAGATCAGACCAAAAGTTTAGATCGACATACGTCAAAAGCCTTATTTATAGAATGTTGGACTTAAAAGTTTAGATCGTCATATTTTAAGAGCTTTATTTATAAAATATAGGGATAATTACGAACTCCCCCCTCAGGTTTGGCGAAAATACAAATTTCCCCCTGAGGTATGAGAAATTACGAACACTCCCCTGAAGTTTATATTCTCTCTTACAAATTGTCCCAACTGTTAATAATGGTGTTAACTTTTGCTGAAGTTAGCAATATTATTTTTAAAAATTCCAATCATACCCTTGGGGGTATATTGTAATAATATTGAAAGTGTAATGATATATTTGTAATTTTGGTTGAATTTATAATTTTCAATTCAAAATTTTGCAATTTAATTAATATTTATATTTTACATATAAGTATGAATGGGGATAAATATTTCATGCATATTTAGAGCAATAAAGTATGATAAAAAAATTACAAATTCCACTTTATGTTTATGTCTTAATTTTATGCACATTTTGCATGCAAATTTAAACTTGTTCATTTAGAATAATAATTTTTTTTAATGAAATAGAAAATCATAACAAATATGATAAATTCACATAAATATCCATCATAATTATTTTAAAAAAAAATTTGGACGTTGGTGATTTCTAATCTATGTACTTAAAATACAAATAACACATTTAATATAAACATGCATGCCTATTTTTTTTCTTTCAAGAAAATATTTGGTATCTATAAACTTTAGGAATAAAATTAGTTCATTATTAAAACATAAAAATATCGTTAAATAACATTCTTTGCTAAGTTTTTAAAAAAAAAAAAGTTCGGTAAATATAAAATTCTAGTACTTATATTAGAACCCCCAAGAATTTTAGTACTTATATTAACCTTCTTACTTTTGAACTTTTATTACATCTACCCCCTTGAGTTTTAGGATTCGAGGAGTAAAATAGTAAAATCACAAATTCCGTTAAATTTAACAGAGAAGGTAATTAGCCAAGGGGGAATCCGTAATTTTTCAAACCTCAGGGTGATATCTGTAATTTCGCCAAATCTGAGGGGGCGTTTGTAATTATCCTTTCTTCTTTTAGTTGATTATCTTGACTTATCATGTCAGAAAAGATTTAGAATTAAATTATAATTCTATCTTCATTCTAGTGAGAAAGGAGTTTCCCAGGTTGATAGGACTTTCCTAAGAAACCAAAGGTTGTTTTGGCTAACGGTGAGTTTTGTTTTCTGTCTATCGTTGGTTAGCACAGACTATTATCGGGTGTGATAATGGCAAAACAAGAGATGTAAAGGATAGAGAAACAGGGGATCCCGTGCCAAACTTCACACAGTATGTTGCTGTAATCATCATTTGAAGCAGCAGTTTCAATCCGATTCTGGATTATCTTTATCAAGCAACGGAAGGCCCTTTGCAAAAAATTACTCAGTAGAAGTTCCTTAATGGTCCACAAACAATAAAACGAATCAATGTAAAAAGATGTCAAAAAAATGCCGTTTCTCTTATGAATTAGTATATCCAATAACAGTAATCAACCACTGTAATCATCCTCTACTCTAATCATGTTATATACAGAATATGACCAGACTTTCACTTTAAGCCTCTACGCACATGCCAAAGCCAAGTTTAACCTGTTTTATTCAATTTTGAAGGGTTCTTATATTTGTACAGGAGCGACTCGATCGCCTTTTGTATTCTCGAACGTTCTTTTTGTCTCACAACCTCAGACGTATGATGCAAACTTCGAATCCCGCGACCCAAGCTCGCAATCGAAGGCGCAGCCGGACAAGATTCAGCAGCACATTCAATCCCATCACCGTAGACTAACAAACTGGAACAAGTAACAATACTACATCCAAAAGTAGCCCACGGCAAAACCCCGATAGGCTGAACTCGCCTTTTCCTCATTATTTCATAAAAAGCCGTTCTCATAGCAGAAAGACTCGTTTTTTCAACAGACGCAATAACACTATGAGCCACAGCACGAATTTTCTCAGCAGACGCAGCGGCTTTCATGGCAGATGAGCCTTTTGCCATTCCAGGAGCCACCACTTTGGTTGGACCAAATGCGAAAAAAAGCGCTTTCTGGATTTGGGTCATTATCAGTTTTAACGAAGCTGGGACGTGAAAAGTTGCGATCTTGACATAAGTTGAAGCTGGAACGACTTTCGAGAGGGAGGAAACCCCGAAAATTGCTGTTGCACCAGCCCCAACTGCTACCACAGGCTTATCAGCTAATAACCGTCTCCTACTAAAATGGGTCGAAAGTTCGTCATCATCTCCAAAATCGGTAACGAGATGGTCAACCATATCTTTGACTTCCGAAGGAACATTAGTCCTCCATTGTTTCCGTAGCCCTCCTAATGCACTAGCATCAACTACTGCTACTATCGATTTGTATTTCTTGGTTTGACTTTTAAGAGCCTCCGCGAGAATAGCATGAGACTTATCTTCCACAGGGAGATCGGAAAATTTTTCACAAGAAGAAGAATCGGGATTCTTTATTGACCGCGCAGCATTATTTAAAGCAATTCTGAGCCCTTCAACTGCAACCTGAAATGCGTAAACTTCCGAAACAAGCTGACTGTCCACGCTTTCTCCTTTGTTAACATCAGAAAGCATCTTTTGTGCGCACGCCAACGCAGTTTTCATAGACGGGATGTCGCTAAATATGTCATGCAAATCAACAAGCAAAGGATAAACACATTTCGCAAACTGTGGGGCCTCGTAATCGACTAGTGGCCTGATTTCTTCACCAGAGAACTTCGAAACAGGATTCGAACGAACCAAATAAGAAGATAGTGATTTCACCATTCGAGACTGAAGATCATCAGCAACATGGAATGCCCCTGAATTGATGGGGACAGATGAATTTCCGATTCTTGAAGGTACCAAATTACTCGGATGCAAATTAAACACACTGCTCAAACCAGTTCCCAAACTGACTACCTCAGACTCCCCATCCGAATCACGTTCTTCATTAACAGAAGTGCTGCATTTAACAAAAGGCGACTCGAGCATCAAGAACGAAGAACCAACTTCCTGAGCCGCCTTCTTGGCTGCAAGAAAATGGCCATTAAAATTCACACCGAAAATTTCTCTCAACACCAAACTCCCAGCAACCTCCTCGTATTTCTCCCTTCGAATCTTATGCACAAAACACTTCCTCAATACCTCAAACACGGATGTCGGGACAGTATCCTCATCACCCCTATTTTTACCATCACTAACCATCCCCGTTCCACCTTCCCGCGAATCACTAATCTCCGGATTATTCATGCGACTCACTTGCACAACAACTGCATCAGGCTTAATTTCCCTAATCAAACACTCAGCATCCAAAACTGACCTTTCTGACAAATTCTGTACAGATAGCACATAAATCACAGCCTGCGACTCGGGCTCGCGAATCGCATATACAAAATGCTTCGTGTTTTCAGGAATCGGCAACTTTTTCACAATCCCATCTGATACCCTAAGGTCATTGAATCGACGCCCGGAAAAGGGCCATATGTTTTTGACATATTCAACCGCAGCCCACATCATGAATTCCGCACATCAATATCAAAACCAACAAATCAAAGTTTCAAGCTTTCTACTACTTCAATCAAGCAATCAATCAATCAATTAATCATGTCCCTCGAGGTTCAAGATTGACAAAAAACAAGAATTCGCACGGTATAGGGACACACACACAAACTTGCGCGTGTGTGTAGAGAGAGCAACGGAGATCAAAAGGGTTGATGAAGTACCTGATCGGATTGATGAACAACTCCAGTTGAAGGATGGAAAATAGGCGCTTTACATGTAGTTCTAGCGTCTGACGATTCTCTTTGAGAGTGTTTGTATTGTCAATTTTGAACTATTTGATAATAATATTGTAATTACTAAAAATTGAAGCTATAACTTTTCTTTTTATGTTATTTTTTCGTGTTAAATTCTTACTGAAAGAAGTAATTTAATTTTATTTTACTACAATTCTTTAGAATCTTTGACACAATATCAATTTCATATGACAAAATTCCCTCAGAAAACTATTATATTTTAATTACATTATATTAGAATTTAATTACATTTATTACGTGAATGATGCATACACACTTGGAAAAATACATTTTATGTTCGTATTTGAATCTCAATGCATCATAAGTATTCGTATTTGTATCCCAGTGTATCTCAGTGCATCATAAGTATTTGCATAATTTGCGGAACTGAATTGTAAACTTTTCTTTCTTCTAACACGACATAGATAAATATATCTACCGTCTACACCAAGAAATTCCCAGTTCCGTGGAAATCAAAGTGTTGCAACTGCAAAGCAGCATGAACTAAATCAACTACAAAATCAACTAAATACATATACAATGATTTTAATCTAATAGTTGTACAATTCTCGTAAGAACTAAAAACTATGGGAAAGAAACTGATTTACAAACATTACAAACAACCAAGATTAGAATGGGGAGGCAAGCACATATAACTCAGTTCCAATACGGGAGGAACATACGCTTCTTGTGGTTAATAAAACAATAAGTTATCTACTTTCGCGCTCTTTTTGCTGAATTATCTTGTTTGGGTTCAATCTGCCATGACAATGTAAGGCGCATTAGAAAAGTGAATAGGTAGGAAAAAAGATCGGATAAGAATGTGTGCATTAATATTATTTAAAATATTATGGATCACAAAATGAGACAGATAGATGCTTACTGCATTCGATAGCTGCTCGCGAATGTAAGCCATTGATCTCAACATTGCGCCAAGAGTGTCCCTGGAAACTTGAAATTTCACCTCTGATTCTCCAGAAGTTGTCTCTGTGTCTTGAAGCTGAATAAGAGAAGAATAAATCAGCAGAATGGCTAATGCAGCAAAACAATGAACGAATACGATGTCTGCCATATGATTGTGGATCATTTGTTGAGTTGTGATGAAAGACTTCTCTTGGTGAAAGCATTTCTCAATATTTCATCATATGACAACTACCTAATCCCACAACAGAGATCGACACTTTCCTCAAAACTTCAAAACCGATAATACTGTACCAGCATGAAGATGAAAATAACCAGATTAAGGAAACTAATTTCCTTTTCTGTGTTGCCATCAATTATGAAAATTGGCATTGTGACTTGTTTACTTAATGAAATTAAGTTCACAATTCTCTTTGTTCATTTTTTTTCGTATTTAACCATGATCATCCCGTAAATTTTGGAATGCAGAATTGTCATTTAAAGATAGTAAAGATGCAGTTGTTTGATCAAACTAACGAATCAAGGTTGAGAACCACAAACCTTCAAATTGATGACAGCGACCTTATTGGCAGGGGTTGAGAGCTGTTCACTGATGTAGGCCATGGACCTCAACATGGGCTCCAATGTGACCCTCGACAGTGAAAACTTTACCTCTGATTCACTGGCAGGGGTCCTGCTATAATCTTGTAACTGCACAAACCAAAAATTAATCCAATTATTGCTTAAGGGGCATCACGCGCCAAGTATTAAATCAAAGCAACATCATGAAACATAGCCATCAAATATTATTATTCAGTTATCGAAGTCCTGTTGACCTTTATTCTACTCGTTTTCTAAGCCTTCCCTCGGACTTATAATTTTTCACTCAAGAAAATTGAGTTCACCAAAAAAGAGAAAACCAAAGGGTAACAGAAAAGGTGCACATTGTATATGACAAAAAATGACCACAATATTCTTTAGTCTCCACAACCATCAGAACTGCAAACCTTCAGGTTAATTACAGCTATCCTATTAGCTGGAGCCAAGTTCTTATTCTCCATTACCCAAGTCATGGACTTAAGACAAGGAAGGGCCGCCTGCAGAAAAAGAAAAATAATAATAAATGAGAATTGTATCATTTTTTCTCAGAGTGATAATCCATTTATACAAACATTTAATTTCCACTACCATGTTATCAGTGTGACCACCATCACGGTTAATTGAAACCGGGGCCATGCGTGGTACATTTGAATTCGAAATGGCTTGATTAGGAACACCAGCATCATTAAGATTAAAGCGCCTTATTATTTCATCTTGTCTTGGCCAAAGTAAAGGTGTCATTTCTGGATTTGCTGTGGACGCTCTCCTATCTTCATAACCGACTCCACTAATCTGTGAGCTAGAAGGTACAATTTTTGCTACCCCTTTTTTAACATTAGCAACTCTTTTCCCTCCTTCTCTAAGACTAGCAAGTGCTGCAATATATGTCTCTGATGCTATAGCCCCTTCCTCAGCAAATCTGATTGCTTCCTTGCATAAATTATTATATCTTGTAGTCAGAAATTCGTGACCATGTAGCTCACTGGGTTCGTCGGTTACTACTATGCTTTTAGCATTTCTGGTCCAACGTTTCAAGATGTAACGAGGTGGCAAGGTGAGTACATTACTTACAGTAAAAACTGTCAAAACATGTCTGCATAGGATTCCAGAATACTCGAACATTTTGCAGCTACAATTTGCTTTCATTTCTGCAATATTGAGAGTGACAAAATAGGCTTTGTGGTCATCTTCGAATTTTGCAACCCTGTATGTACTGTTGTGTCCATCTCCATCAACTCTATTTGCAGTATATACAAATGTCTCAACTAACTCCTCTTGGAATTTAGAGAAAATTCTCTTTGTATATAAGTTGGCAGCCTGTTTCTCCATAGGGGAAGGTGTCCTCAGCACAGGAGTGGTGCATATTGTATCAAAATCAGCTTCAACTTCCCTCTCAAAAGAATTCTCTAAAGCTCTTTCGTATTGCCTAAAGAACATCGGTAAAGTAGTTTGTTGATTTACATAACCGTCGAAAAACGAGCTCTCCAATCCCAAACTGGGGAAAATGGCAGCAGAGAAGGAGTCCCGAAAATAAACCGGCACCCATTGATGGCGAGATTCATATATTGACTGGAGCCAATCATTTCCCTTCAGGTCATATTTTTCAAGGATAGACATCCAAAACGATTCGAATTCCTCAATAGTCTCAGTCATGTTGATGCAGTTATAAAGCTCCACCTGAAAATTAGGATGGGCAAAACATGCATGAGCCATTCTTTCTTGCCCTTCTCTCAACACATGCCACTTGTTCACACAATGGCGGGTTTCCGGAAACACCTGCAAAACCGCAGCCTGTATAGCCCTATCCTTATCTGTGGTCAAAGAGACAGGAGCACGGTCATTCATGGCTGCCAGAAATGTCTTAAATAGCCACACAAACGTAGCTTCAGATTCATCTAGAAGCAATGCACAACCAAATAAAATTATCTGCCCATGATGGTTCACCCCAGTGAACGGAGCAAAGGGAACTTTATATTGATTTGTTCTGTAAGTTGTGTCCAGAGTAACAGCATCACCGAAATGACTGAAAGCTGTTCTCGACCTAGAATCTGCCCAAAATGCATTAGCCATGCGATTCTCTTCATCAAGTTGTATTGCGTAGTAAAAACCAGGGTTTTCAGCCTGCATTTTCTTAAAATAATCAAGGAGATTCTGGGCATCCCTACCTAATGTTCTCCTTCTGCTGAAATATCCCGGACTACAGCCTAATGGGCTCATGCTCTTTATTGTATGATTAAATCCTGAAGTAGGCGTGGTACTCTTCCCAGCATGGTTCATTTCTGCAGAAATACTGTTTCCATCCATAGAAACATACATCACACCACTAGGAACTGCTCCCATTCCCTGGAATGTTTCTGTAACACTATTTGTGGCAGCGAAATGTCTCTTAGGCCTGATGTGATTCATCTTACCATGATTTTCAACCGTGTGACTATGCTCCTTCACAAATTTTGTTACAATCCATTTGTTTCCACTCCTTAGCTCAATTCTAAGCATGGCTTCACAGATTTCACCACCCCTTTTTTTCAATCCATCCTTTGAACACAGAAATTCCCGATAGGCAACCATACCATCAGCCTTTGACCTGTGTCGAGTGGTAAACCCTACATGTCTAGCATAGTCTTCATAAAATATCTTGGCAGCTTCTTCAGTATCAAATTCCATTCCAATATGTGGCTCGGGAAACACCCCATCCTCGTCCTGAATCAGAGAGTGCCCAAAAGCATCAATTTCAACACCATCATTAGAATCTTCATCACCTTCATCCGCGGTTCCCCCATGTTGCCCCATGTTCAACTCTTCAACACCAATCAATTCACCGTCAAGCATACTGCATCCGTCTACATCTTTTTCATCCCTTCATGATCCAAAGTCTGCATGAATTTAACAGTTTATATACATCAAAACTACACGATCAAGACGCCAAAATCCGATTAAACTCACACAACATTTATCTCATAAAACACATCACGCAAACTACCCCACCTACCACAATTCAAGGAGACAAGTAACAATTGAATACTTCCAACTCCGAAAATCACCATTGATTCACCCACTTCCACACCCCTAGTCAGAAATCCAGAAAACACCATACAATCATACACCTCAAAGACACCTCCTACGTTTGAAGCTTCCTAATTAATCAATCACCAGTGTCGCATACCAGCAATTACAGTGACAACAAAAAAACACTTCAAACTTCAAATTAGTCCAGAATTGATCATAACACACTACTCGGCTCATAATCACAGTAATTTCCCAATAAACAATCAACGTACGTGTACGCACGCAGAGTAACCGCACACGATAATCACAAAAGAGATACCTGCGTGATCCAAGGTGAATTGAAGAATAACTATTCAGCGTCAATGAAGAACAGAGTCGAAATTGATGAATTCTAGGGTTTCGGCCGTGGGTACGACGGCGTTAGCGGAGGTCCGGCGAAGGCGCGGAAATGGAGAGGGGAGAGAGTGACTGCGTGTCTCGTGTATAGGAAATGAGCTGAGTGGACGCGGGGTTTTTAACCGTAGATTTAGATCCGACGGTCGATATTGATTCAAAGATAATCTGGATTGGGTATATCGGTTGGATGGATGGCTGATATGTGGGGTTGCAAATGTACCTCTTTCTTTTTGTGGACACATGTATTTTGGATCAACGGTCCTGATTCAATCTTGATTATTAGTGGTGGTGTTATCAGTATTTATAGAATGAATTTATGACTTTAATGGTAACTTGGTAAGTTTGAAGGCAACTTTAGAGGCTAAGTTATTTGGTATTTGTGATTTGCCAATAAATACGATAATATTAGAGTTTTGTTTTTTTTAAAGCTATTAACCTTTCTTCTTTTTTTTTCCCCCTTTTTAGGCAATTATTCTTTTTTTAGTGGTTTTCTTTTTGGACCTTTTGAGGTTTGGAATAGGTTTGTAATCTCATTTTTATAGGATAATTCAAAGAAATCAATTATCAAAGTATCTTATTTTCTTTTTTGGTTGAATAAAACAGACTCGAAAGCACCTAACTAGTACCACAAGCCTCTGAGACAATTAAAGACTCTACATCTATCGGAGGAAGATCCCAACAAATGTAATTACAACCAAGACTATGACCCATTTTCGTTAAACGGTCCGCACAATAATTGAAGTGCCTTAAATCATGTTTGACTTTAATCTGCCACGGTTTATGAAGAAGATCCTGTATGTGAAAGATAATATTGCTCAAGGGATGCGTGTCAGTATCCGCCTCATTGATAAGCCCAATAATGACCTTCGAATCAACCTCGACCTCAAGTTTTGAAACTCTTCTATCCCATGCTAATTTCAAGCCCAAACGAATACCAAGAAGTTTGGCCACAGTGATCGATACATCTCCCAATTTAGCAGTAAAACCCATAATCCATTTACCGTACTCATCTCTTAGCAAACCTCCCGAAGCTTCCGACCGAAGTTCAGTTAACACACTCCCGTCACAATTGAGTTTCAACTATCCCGACGGAGGATTTAGCCAAGTAGGCGTGATAAGCGGTTTAGCAATGGGTTTATTGCCATGAAGATCAAGTTTCCACAAGTCAGCTGCCAGAATCTTAATAGCATTAATAGAGGATTTCAAGGAAACCTTCCATCCTTGGAACACTAATTTATTTCGATTAGACCATATCACCCAAATAGTCGCCAAGAATATGAGTTTCCAGGGACATCCAGGAAGAATGATGTTACGAAAGTTTTTGGAGAGGTTATTAAAGATCCAATTATGTTCATCAATTCATCAAACTCAAGAACTTTCGCCGGGACAACAAGAAAGTCCCAAATCCGTCTAAAATGTAGGCATCGGCAAAGCATGTGGAAACCACTCTCCCTACTATTATTACACCGTGGACAAAGATTCGTACCACCGAAGTCTCGATCAAACCGGAGGGCATTAGTTATAAGACTATTGTGTGAGTACAACCAAATGAAAATTTTGATCTTCTGAGGTGCATTGATACTCCAAATTCAACCCAAGAATATTAAGGATTTAAAAGCTGATCCACAAGAGAACTTACCCGTTGAAGTGCCCCACCAAATGCGGATATCCGGTCGGTTTTTGTTCTGAGGCAGTGGATGACTTTGGATACTATCTACAAACTCTTTAGGAATCTTGGTCTTAAGGTTCGAGAGGTCCCACTCCGAGGGCATGAAAAACCGTGATCTCCTCATCTTTAAGAGAATCCGAAAGATTGAGAGCTTCATAGAGAGGTTTATCTCGGAACCAAGTATCAAACCAAAAAGAGACAAGTTTACCGTCGCCCAATCGCCACTTGATATTGGAATCCACTTTCCCAAGACTATGCACAACCCCTTTCCAAAGTCTCGAGGCATTAGTATCTTATGCACAAACTATATTATTTTGTAGGGGTTGATGTTATTATCATTACTTTGGTAATATTGTTATTATTATTTTTTATTTAATTTTAACACACTTACCAAGTGTACAATTCGAACTCGATTCACTGCTCCAGAGAATGAATCAATCTCTAATGCACCGACACTTCTAAAAATATTATTTTGCCGTGTCGTGTCGTGTCGGACAAGCGTGTCAGACACCGTGTCCGACACTCGTTACGTGGAAAATTCAAAAAAAAAAATCGGTATCATTGTATCCAGAGACGGAGCCAGGGGGCATT
Source organism: Lippia alba (assembly GCA_037834125.1). Lineage (NCBI taxonomy): Eukaryota > Viridiplantae > Streptophyta > Magnoliopsida > Lamiales > Verbenaceae > Lippia > Lippia alba. The sequence continues at coordinate 2,720,384 of JBBMKE010000001.1, read as the reverse complement.
CCCCGCCAAATTTTTAAAATTTTTTATTATTATACCTAAATTTTGAAGTTTTTATTATTTTGCCCCCCCCCTAAATTTATAAATTCGCCCCCCTTGCCCCCCTTAATTTATGAATTCGCCCTCCTCCCCAAAATAAAATTTACAACTCACCAATTATAATAGCGAAAATTTATTTTTATTATTAATTTACTTTAATTCTTATCACTTTTCTCGATCCAAATACAATTTTTACTTATTCGGTTCCCAATAAAAGTCTTTTGATATTCTTTCGATATTAAATTTTTTTTAAATTAATCTTTTTTTCTCTCTATGTCTTCTTCCTCTTTCATAATTTTATTTTTCTCTCTACATCTTCTTCCTCTTTCATAATCTTTTTTTTTTCTCTCTCTCTACTTCTTTTTGTTTCAGTTTTTATTCTTCGTTTTTGCTTTTCCTCAACTTAAACTCTCATCTTTA
>JBBMKE010000001.1:2681057-2699396 GCA_037834125.1 Lippia alba | reverse complement strand
GGATATGATTATCATCAGAATTCTACATCTGAGATTCATGCCGGTTTAAATGGCAACAATAACACTGCTTCTTCTGAGCCCAGTTGGGCAATGAAGCTGGATCTCCCTTCATTCCAAACGCCGATGGGTGGTTGGGGGGGATCATCCTCACCATCACCCTCGTCGCCCTTGCCTTTCTTTGAGCCTGTTGATATTTTAATCCAAACCCCTCCGACAGAAAACACACAATCGTGTAATTTTTCACCACAGAACAGTGGTTTGTTGGATGCGGTCTTGTACGAATCTGAAACTCTGAAGAACTCAAAGAGCAATGGTGGCTGCCAGAATTCCCGGGCTTCCAATGTAATGGATAATAATGATAATGACAATAATAATAACAACAATTCGACTCGTGATCATCTTTATGAGACAGAATGGGAAGCATACGATGAACGATTATCTCTGGGTCATTCTTCTTCGTCGGTGCTCAGTGAGAGCACTCCCATTAGTGGGAATTCTTTGGACGAACACCATTCTGCCGATAGCCTGCCAGGTTTTACATGCAACCTTTTCTTTTTTTGCTGACATTGTTTGCTTTTCTTGATACGGTTTTGTGATGCTATTATCTGTGTGTTACGTGAAGGATGCAAAGTCAAAGAAGCAGCAAGCAATCTGGGAGAGATGCAATATGATGACAAAGTCGAGACAGCGAACCAGATGATGATGTCCAGGCCGGATTTCTTGCTTGCTTCGAACTGTTTTGGCTCTGTGGAAAACTACCAGGGACCGTTTTTTGATGAAAGATGCAATAGGAATCTTTCTTGGTGATGATTTTTGAGCTGGGATTGAAAGAAAGAGGATTGCAAGGACCATGGTCGTGATTCTTGTGCTTGGAATCTTACGCCTACTGTCTAGTAACTTGCCAAGCTCAAATTTCGAGTGCCTTTGGACAATTTTATATTTGAAGTTTGTTATTTATGCTGTGAGTTGAAGTTATGTTGGCTTTTTAAACCGCGCGTAGTTCTGTGATGTTTGTTTGTTTGTGATGTCTAGCAAGTGTTGATCTTTGTATTTGCTCATTTTGTATGTGTCTTCGGAGATTTGCATGAGAGTTTTTGGTGTTGCAGATTTGATGAACTTTGTTGTTTGATTTTAACGTTGTCCCGGTTGGTTATTTGTTTTTATGAGAGTTTGCAGATGTTCTTGATGATGAGTGTTGTTTATGTGCACTAATGTTGGATTTATGGATTCATGTTGATAGTCGATGTTTGTTGCTCATTCAGAGTAGAAAGTTTTTGAAGTGTATTCTGGTGCTCGGAGACATTATTCAATTCCATCATGATAGCCGAAGTTTTCTAAATGTGCATGAGACTAATTGCCAGTGATGATTAATGAGTTAAGAGAACTAGTTTTTTGATTTCGTATAGACACAAAAAGAGAAGGATTCGTTGCAAAAGCGGCCCGAAGCAGCTAAAAGAAGAATGGTAAAGAAGCTGAATATGGCAATTTTCTGGCAAATGCCATCACTTGTCAAAGGAATTTCATTAAAGAGGGAACACTTTCCTTAGAACAACAGTAGGCAGATACAGAATACACAACATACATAATGCAGAAAACAAAAATCAGTTTCCTGCAATCAAGTTCAAGTTCTTTGCCTAACCCTCCAGCCAAAATCAGTTTCCGACAATCAAGTTCAAGTTCGTTGCCGAACCCTCCTGCCTGTAGTATCACCACCATCAGAAAGCTGGGCCCAAACGCTTCGAGACTTGCCACCACCACTGCTACAATCCTCATCACAGCCTGCAACAGTCTTCAAAAGCTCGGATTGTAGAGAGGGGCAACTTTCTCTAAGATGTTCAAAACCATCTGTGCGCATGACAGCTGCGAAAGAATCCCCAAAGAGTGATTTCAACAGAGAGTAATATAAGAGAAAATGAACAACATATTAGCCGGAACTATCAAATGCTTTGTGGTGAAATGATGAATTCATTTTTGATGAAAAACCAGGTATTGAAATGATAATTTGGTTAGAAAAGCAGGAACCAAGGGAACACATCTGGTTTGGTACTGAAATAATATAAATGAAAAGGCAAGTGGCAAAAAGACTAAAGTAATAGGATGAGAATGACAAGCCAACTTAAGTCATAACATCCCATAATATCTAGATGGAGTCCTGGAGAAAAAGTGCACGAAGTTGTCTTCCACGTCAAACCACACTAAAAGTTAGGGCAGCCAAAACAGAATCCCTTTTTTCTTGAATCAGTAACAAAATATGTTTAAATTAGAAAAGGTCTAAACAATAGAAAACGGCCACAACTCATATACCTGCTAGGTTCTCAGCAGCAAATCTGAGGCACACAGACTTCAAGTCGGCGGCATGGTAAAGATCTGCCAAAGCAAGTATGTCTGCTACCGAATTTACAGATATATCCTTGCAGAGACGAGACTCACACATCTGTCTGAGTCTTCCTAGATCAAAACGATCAGCTACTGCCAGCAACTTCGCCGTCAAGGTGTCAGTTACCAAAGGAGCAGAACAAGAAGTGGATGCTACTGGTTCATCTTCTACTAGGGCATCTCTATATACAAAGTGCATCATGGCCTGTCACATATCAAATAGCTTCAGCATGCCATTCAAATCAAATGAAGGGCATATAAGTCATTTAACAAACTTAGAAGATAACATTGCAGAAAGTAGGGGGAAAAAAAGGATTAGAAAGCAAGTATAAATGGTTAGAAACGTAATCTAATAACCAAGAAGAGGTAGATCAAAACTCATAAACTATAATGACCTTAAAAACTTTAGGTTCCATGTCTGATATCGTGACCTCTTGCTTATCATCATCATCCAATCCTTCAAAAAACTCAGACCGAAATTTTGGGGAGCGGGCGGCTAATACCAACTTGTGGGCATGGAATTTCTCCCCCAATACATCAAAGATAATATCAGAACCCTCCATATTTTCAAGCAAATTGCCAATATCTGACCCAATATCAGAATCTGGGACCTTAATTGAGTGTAATCTTGAGCAATCAATAGCGGATACAACAACTCCAACAGTACAATTAATCTTCAGGCAATCATCTTTAAGATAGTCTGAAGTTTCAAGCAAGGCTCTCCTGAAAAAGCGCTTGTATCCCCTGATTTAAAGAACATAGAAGGAAATTACTTTTGGAATGAAAGAACATAAAAACAGAAAAGGCATAATAATATGAGGATAAATGAGACAAATTTTCTTTGATTTCCTGCAACACAATTTCCAAAATCCTACACACTATCTCAACTTTAACACTACTGTAAGAGTTCATGGCCTTCATACACGTTTTTTTTGGCCTAGAAACTTTCAGACCCCTCTTTCAACCCTCTTTCATGCAATGTTTAAGATGGCAAGTACTGGAAACAGATCGAAAACAGGGAGGCATCAAATTCACCGGCATTCAACATGGTACGATTTAGGTTGAGTAAGCAGGTTACATGAAGAGCAATGAATGATTGTGTCGTAATAGATTGGTACACTACTACATGCGGTGATCAAACTAAAAAGTGCATAGGATTTTGAATAAAAAAACTACTTGATTGGTTGATCTGGCTATGCATCAACATCAGCCATTTCCTACATTCCCTTTCTTTAAGAAATGGCAAATAACTAAACTCACTTCTGATAAAACAAATCAGAAAAATAGCTACCAAGTTGATTTTCGGAAGATATTCGTTCCTTGTAACCCTCAAAATGATAAACTACAGGACTAGACAAAGTTAAATACCACCAAGAAACCATGATGTTGAAGTAAATAAAAGAAATCAATTCATGCACGACGAGAACCAGCTCAATAAAAGAAATTTGCCTCCCCATCAGGCATAAACACCAAACAAACTTAGAGGTCCAGCAAAATCTCTAAGAACACTCTCAACATCAAGAACCATGAAAACATATAACACAGGATGGCATACGGGGGCAGCAGCATTCGAGCACAAAACTAGGAAAACAAAATCCAAAAGCAACCAAAAACAGAGAAGCAAAAGAAAGCACAGGAACTCACCACATGCTGCCGCGGTACTTAAGCGTATACGGCCCGCTCTCAAGCGACCGATCAAAATGGCTATGCACTTTATGCTTCCCCTTCCCACTCTGGTCCACAAGCGTCAATTCAAACAACGCCCGCACATCCGTACCCTCACTCGCCAACGCAATGAACACCGAAACGTAGGTGGAATTGTCCTCGGGTTGGTTTTTACCGTCGGGGTAAAAGTAAATCGCCCATTTATAACCTCCCACCGTGAATTCCTCACTGGCAATGTGTTTGCCAATGCCCATGCCTTTGGCTAGAGAGTAACCCTGGATAACCAGATTGTGCGAACCGTTTACCGTCTTCGTCACCGACAGGGAGCTCGTCGGAGAAATTAACGGGCTGCGGCTCGGCGTCATCTCTTGAATTTTTGCACAATTGCTGTTGAGATTTCAGGGAAATCGCATTTGAGATTGTGTGTAGGGGCGATTTATTGGGGGATGAATAGAGTAGCCTGAAATCGGGAGAGCTGGATTGTGGAGAGAACAAGAGAAGAGAAGAGAAGAGAGCGAAAGTGGGTTAGGGTTTGTTCATTCGAATGATTTGGGGATTTTGGGGATGATTAGGTCATCGGAATTTTCGAGTGGCGGAGAGGAGAGACGTTAAGGGGGTAATGGGTCGGATCTATCCGAATCGGGTTTAACCCGAAAATCCCATTTTCGATTCTTAATTAATTTATATATATTGCATTGCATAAGAGCAAATGATATAATCTCCGATGCAAATAAAATGTCATTTCTTTGGGTGGTATAGTGGGAAATTCACGTGTCAGATATTGTGTTAAATATTTTTTATGTTAAAAGTTTTTTAAATTTTTTTAAAGCTATACTTGTATTTTTACATTAATACGTCCAATTTATGTTCTATATTCTCATGACATTATTAGTGCATTATATGACCTCAGTAATGGAATTTGTGCTAGGTAGTTATTCAAATTTAATATAACATATTAAACTTTTTCAATAATTGTCCATATAATATGTTGGATTTGATCAAACTAATAATAAAATAGAAATAGTGATATAAATTGGGGGATAATTATAGGTCACAAAGCTTTTCAAGCAAAAGGTCCAAAATGGTAAATTATACTAAAATTTTTGTATTAAATATTTACTTATTTTTAATTATGATGAAAAAATTTTAAATTAGTCATTATTTATATCATCTTAGTCTATAAATCTTGATGTCTCAGTCTTTCCTATATTATTATCGAACAAAAGATCTTCACATTTTGTTATAAACAATAACTAAATATAACAATCATATACCCAATTCTTGAAAAATTCTCCCAAAAAATGAGCTGATAAAAATAAAAAAAGAAATAAATGGATAAAATGAGCTGATAAAAAGAAGGGATGAAAGCGACAGCTGAAGAACACGACAAAGAAAAGGATTTTCGCCTTCAGAGCGGAAGAAGAGCTGGACATACACACAGAGAAAACGTTTCTGCATCTTGATGCGACGGAGAGCACAGATTGCCCTTGGAAATGGGTGATTCCACTAAGATGTTGTCTGTGGAAGAGGCACTTGAAATACTGCTCAAGGTTGCGCAAAAACTGCCGCCGGTTGCGGTGCCGCTCCACCAGGCATTGGGTAAAATCTTGGCCCAAGACGTCCAAGCTCCCGACCCACTTCCGCCATATCCCGCCTCTATCAAGGTCTCTCTCGCTGTGTATTTGTTTATATAGGTCGAAGTCGTGTTGTAATTTAGGGATTATTTTTGGGCGTGCAGATACGCGTGTATGTTGATTGAAATTTGGTATGAATTCAGTTTTGTTGTGAATAGTCCTAGGCAAGTATGCTCGTAGACTAATTTCTTAGGGTTTAGGATGGGGATTATGGGGATAAAAGTCGAGTAAATTCACTGATGAAACTGAATACTCATTCGGATTTCCTGCCGTCGTTGGTTTTTTCATGAGCACTAGTATAGGTGAAAATCTAGTGTTTCTGTTTCTGTCGGATGGTTTTGCTGGATAATTGATTGTTATGTTCTTCGGTTCTCTAGGATGGGTATGTCGGATGGTTTTGCTGGATAATTGATTGTTATGTTCTTCGGTTCTCTAGGATGGGTATGCAGTTGTTGCTTCGGATGGCCCTGGTGAGTATCCTGTAATTACTGAGTCGAGAGCAGGGAATGATGGCATTGATTTCCCTGTGACTCCTGGAACAGTTGCGTACGTAACAACTGGAGGTGAGTATTCTGGTGTTCAAGCTGTGATGTTTATGGTAATTTTTGTTCTCTTCTTGTGCATTGTAGAGGACCGCTGTCTACACATGTTAGAGCCATTCTTTGATTTTTGAGGAGATGGCTATTTAGCAGGCGTGTATAATGTGGGTATAGTATGCGTGTTTCACAGTATTCATAATTGCTTTAATACTCATTTGAATTTGCTTCTAATAATTAATTCATACTCCCACCGTAGGCCAGCATGATAGCATAGCCTTGTTAGATGAAATATATAGTTTATGGAGTTATTTTACTCATTTTATCTGTTCTGCCTTTTCTTGTTAAAGAAATGTATCCTTGTCTTTTGGTTTGTTTTCATGAAAATATTTTTGGAACACATATATACATCAGGGAATTAGTGACAGGCCTATGGCTATGGATCAGTTATACTTATGTCATCGTGAGCTTGCAGAAACTGACCGAACCTGCCCGGAACCAAGTGGACTGCAAAATGTGGTTTCATTAGTTTCCCATGCATGTGACGTGTTATTTAAAAACTTCCATTTTCACTTGTAAAACCTGCCAACCCCAACCATGTAACCCCGATTCTCATCTCTAGGTCAAAAAACATGGATAAAGAAGAATTAGGAGGGTGATGTCCAATTTCAAGATCCCAATAAATAATTTGAAGCAACATAATAAATTGGAAATGGGATTTTGCATTTTTATCCAGGACCAATACCTTATGGCGCTGATGCTGTTGTGCAAGTAGAGGACACTATAGTAGAGAATGCAGCTGGCAGCCCAAAGCGAGTACGGATATTGAAACAGGTTGCACAGGGACTTGATATTAGGCCAGTGGTATGGACCTGTTCATTTTGCATATCCATCTGTTAAATCAACTTTAGTTCTTCTCGTATGAATAAATTTGAAACTGCTTTGGTGGCCACAAATGATACGAATGTATGTCCCTGTTTTATTTTTGTTTTAACACAGTAATTTGTGGATTAGAAATTTAAATTGAAGTCTAATTGTAATGTGCTTTGCACCACTTTACTCGATGCTAATGAGACGAACACTGATCTTTGATGAAGTGGTCAAAAGATTGAAGTGGCTTTGGATGAGGGATTCTCCATCCATAGGAGACTAGAATATAGGGCCCTTGGTTGGCTGCTAAACGCTGTAAAAACTAAAAAGGAGATTGCTACTGTAGGCTCCACTTGTTTCTGATCGTTTTTGATTCTCCTTTCTTACATATGAATCTGCCAGTTAATGCAATAACCTAAATGTATCTTACGTATATTTGTTAGTAGTTGCTGCAGTAATTCTGTCTGTGTTCATACTTGTTTGTCCGAATTTTACTTTCATGTAAATCTTTTGACAGGGATGTGATATTGCTAAAGGAGATGTGGTATTGAAGTCTGGTGAACGTATAGGTGCTGCAGAAATTGGTCTGCTTGCCACAGTGGGCGTAGTAACTGTAAAGGTATTATGTATTTAGTAATTGGGTTACGTTTCTCAGAAAATTTTGCTTCTGGCTAGAAGAAACTTTGTAGAAGCTTGTTGACAATTCTATAATATACAGGTATACGCCACCCCCAAAATCGCTGTGCTTTCCACTGGCGATGAACTTGTTGAGCCTAAAGTTGAGTCGTTAAATCGTGGCCAGGTATTGACACTTTGAATGCTTGCTCACATGTCCCATTGCTATCTATTATGCTTGTGTATTTCTGCTTTATTTCTGGAAATATTTTCCTCAATCTTGGTCTGTCTTGTATAAATTATGTTTCTTCCGTTGCTTTCATTTCTTTGGGTACTGAATTTTACTTGATGAAAATTTTTGAGAACTATATTTCACCATGAAGTTTGGACTTGTTGACTTTCTTTAAAATGTATCTTAAACTGTACGTTTCTTATTTAGATGATATACACTTACTGCAGATTAGAGACTCCAACCGTGCCATGATTATTGCTGCTGCACAGCAGCAGCAATGTGAAGTTCTTGATCTTGGTATAGCTCATGATGATGAAAAAGAAATAGAGAGGATTTTTGATGAAGCTTTTTCTAGTGGAATTGATATCCTGTTAACCTCTGGAGGAGTTTCAATGGGAGACAGGGATTATGTTAAGCCTTTACTAGAAAAGAGAGGGAGGTTACATTTTCAAAAGGTAGTGATTCAAACTTCCCTTTTCATGTTTTGCCTCAACTGTAAATGCATTCCAGGTTTGGAGTTGTGTTTTAAGTGACTTGTCTTGGTTTTGTTGTAGCCTGCTTTTAAATTCGGAATGCATCTCCTCGTCTATTCAACATTTTAAAAATTCTTGGATCCTGAGGGATACAAATTAAAATAGTGTCTCCATTTCCTAATTTTTTGGCATAAACTTCTACTCAGGTTTGCATGAAACCAGGAAAGCCACTAACATTTGCTGAGGTCCTTCCTGGATCAGCAGACAACTGTGCCAAAAATAAAATTCTTGCTTTTGGATTACCTGGAAATCCTGTGAGCTGCTTAGTCTGTTTCCATCTCTTTGTGGTTCCTGCAATACGACAACTTTCTGGATGGACAGAACCTCACCTTCCAAGGTTTTTGATTGTCATATACCCCTGTCTTACTGGTTCTCCTATCATTTTTGTATCTTTATCTTGAACCTTCTTTTTTCCTATTCCTGATTATTTTATAAGTGATATTGTTCTGTCAACACTAATCTTTTCATTTATGTTGTGCAGAGTACATGCTCGTCTTAAGCAGCCTATAAAGGCAGACCGGGTCCGTACAGAATTCCATCGTGCCACTATAAAGTGGGAGTTTGGTCATGGTACAGAAATTCCAGGGTAAGCATTCTCTCTCTCTCTGAGCGCTATTTCATTGACTATTTCCATCTTGTACAATACTAGTTATGCTTGATGTGGAAGATGATTATTTTTTCTCCTTGATGACCACCAGATTTGTTGCTGAGAGCACTGGCCACCAAATGAGCAGTCGACTCTTGAGTATGAAGTCAGCAAATGCCTTGTTGGAACTGCCACCTACCGGGGACCTGATTCCTGCTGGATCTTCTGTGGCGGCAATTATCATTTCTGATGTGATTGGTTTTTCTGGGACCAGCAATTTACCATCAGCTCCAGTCCCTGTGACGCAACAAAGTAATCTTAGCAGCAAAAATTCAGGCGTGTCTGAAGGTTGTGAGTCTAGAGTTGCTATTCTTACAGTGAGTGACACAGTCGCCACAGGGATGGGGCCTGATCGGAGGCACTTATCTTATTCAGTATTTTATCCAATTGAATTATTCTCTGGTAGTTGCGATGAAACTTTTTCTACTTGTGTTCTCATATGGAAATACGGTTACCTTCTGTACTGTGCTTGTGCTTGTTCAAATTTACTTTCCATTTTCTTTTTTGTTTTGTGAAAAGGTTCTTAAGGTGCATTCATGAAATCAATATCCTGGAAATAAGCTCAAGAATCAAGATTAATAATTGGGGAAATTGATGCACTCGGCATACATATTGTCTGTAATGAGATTCAACTGATCCTTTGTTATTTTTTGGTAATCAATTAAGCATCTTAATAGAATATGGAACTAGAAAAGCATGCATCATGATACATCTTTCTGGATCATCATTCCCGAAAGGTCACTTTACTGATGCTAGAACAAGTGCAAGAATTGGTATGAAGTCCATGTGAAAGAGAAACATGGATTTACTGAACGCTTCGCAACAAAAATAATCAGGTTGAATGACATTACATGCATGATATATTTTTGAATTAATTTGAGAATTTATTAGATCTGGTACTCTAGATTTCTAATTTGTGGCTTGATAATTTAATTCAATTTTGTAGTGGTCCACGAGCAATTTCTGTTGTGAATTCGGCATCTGAAAAACTAGGCGGGGCAGAGGTTGCTGCGACAGCAGTTGTTCCAGATGAAATTCCAAAAATCAAGGAATTGTTGGAGAGATGGAGTGATGTTGATAAAATGGATCTCATTCTTACTCTTGGTATAAATCTGTTAGGATGCACTTTATCTGTTAGTGAATTACAAAGTCATCTATATAGGATATAAATTTGCTCACTTTTTATATTCCGTAATAATTTCGAATCACATAGGTGGTACTGGGTTCACCCCAAGGGATGTTACGCCTGAAGCTACCAAAGAAGTGATACACAAGGAGACACCTGGCCTACTTTATATTATGATGCAAGAGAGTTTAAAGGTACTAAATTTTTTTTTTTTCCCCTGTAAACATTTTTTGGTTACTTCTCATTCCATGTGTTGGTCTTTTTTCCTAAATATTATATTGTGCGAACATGCATGTACTCTCACAATCTTGCATATTTACTTGAATGGCCATTGAAGTGAAACTTGAAACATGTTCACTGTAAATCCTAATTATGTTTGACATTGAAAAAGCTGAAATTTGATTGTGGATAGCCATGCTTGTTCAGAAAACCGAAAAATGGATGCACAAACATTCCATATCTATCATCCATGTTATAATAAATTGCTTGCTTTTTCATTTTTTCTAATTATCATGTGTTCATGTTTGCAGGTGACACCATTTGCAGTACTATCTCGTTCAGCAGCTGGCATAAGAGGATCAACGTTGGTAAGCTTGATATTAATGCTATTTCTAAATCCTCTCTTACATTTTCATTTAGTCAGGATTATAGAGTAGTTAATTGGATTATAACTTGTTAGTAATTTGACTCGATTGTGATCAGATCATCAACATGCCCGGAAATCCCAATGCTGTTGCTGAATGCATGGAGGCTTTACTACCTGTCCTTAAGCATGCTTTAAAGCAAATAAAGGGAGACAAGAGAGAGAAACATCCTCGACATATACCTCATGCACAAGCCGCGCCTACAGATACCTGGGAACATAGCTATAAGTTGGCTGCTGGAGTTGCTAAAGAGACCGGCTGTTCTTGTGAGCATTAATTGTAAGCATTTCTCCTACTGAGTTTTGTATGAACAAGAATAAAACACCCTGAAACGTGAGAAGAGGGCTATACTGAAACAAGTTTTACAATGAATGACCTGATTTGGCACACTATTTGTTTCTTAATATGACATGCAACACTATAGGAGACTAAAAAGTTTTTATCTGAAAAAATGGTTCAGCACAATACATGATTTAAACAGATAATCTCAAATTGATAATAGCGCAACCATGGTTGGAGGGTTTTGAGTCCTAATTTAATACAATCACAGGGTTTGTTTTGAGACATCTCAAATCATAAAGTTCGAAATGCTAATTAGGTATATCACAGAGTTTTTGGTACAATAAACCAATTTACTCTATGCTTGTTGGTAAGTAGTGGAAAATATTTGGGGGAACAACACTGTACCAATATTTCCCACCAAAACCAATGGCGCGAGAGTAATTATGGGTGCATTTTGGACAGTAAGATCAATGCCCCTTAGCTGGCAACCAATAATATACTATTGAGCAATAACAATTTGGTAGATAATATCATTGTTGGTTCTCAACTTACCTTAATTGAGACTCGATTTCATAATTTATTTATTCACAAGTATAATAATTTTTAATAGTCGTAATATATTTCATTTTTTTTAAAACTTATGTGTCGGGCTTTAATTTATTCCGAAGCTTTAATTTATTCAACAAGCCTGAATCCCTTCGGAATAAATAATTTTTTATGGCTTATGAAAAGTCAACCCAACCTTTTCCATTGAAATAAAGTCGTAAACCTTATATTAGTAATTAGTGGAATTCCGAATCCAAAATAATTAATGAAATCGAACTCACCATGCTTTCAGCCCTTTTTTTCTTAATCCTTGGATACGTGACAAACTTGACTCTTATTTTCCAGTGGGAAAAGTGATGCTCCGACCAAGACTACAAACGTCAAAAAGTATTAATGTAGCCAACTAGGATTGACCAAGTGGTTGAGGGTTCTTTCCTTAAGGCAAAGACCCAAGGTCGAATCCCTGTGACCACTTGGGGTGTGTGCGTAAAAAAAATAGTATTAATGTAGTCCTATATCGACATATTTATTTTCCAAAAGTGATGCTCCGACCAAGACTACAAATGTCAAATAGTATTAATGTAGTCCTATATCGACATATTTTTGGTATGTCTGATACCAACGGATCGTAAGAGATTTTAGAGTAGTCACAAACTAAAAAAAAGGGGATGAGAGAGAGGGATAGTCCGGTAAAGACCGACCGACCAGAAAGAGTTTAGAGGAGGAGAGAGATTGGAAACTTGAGAATATTATTTTTGATACCGACCAGAGAGAGTTTAGAGGAGAAGAGAGATTGAGAGATAGTTTGAGAACTTGAGAATATTATTTCTGATACGTGAAATAATCTAAGAATAACCATATATAATAGCACACTTCTACCAACTATGGTATTCAAGAAAATAAACAATGTATTATTAAAGCTATCCTAGACTAAATAAATCAAATAATGCATATGGTATATATTGATATTAATCCTATCCAATGTATTATTAAAGCTATCCTAGACTAGATAAATCAACTAATGCATATGGTATATATTGATATTAATCCTATCCAATTCCAACTCTTAGCTCTTGATATCGTGTATCTTGTGTCCTCAAAGTGTAATTCGAGAACAACCCGTCGAACAGCTTCTTTACTAGCGTTCTCCTTCAATTGCTCTAGCACTTGAACAGCTTCGTCCAGTTCTTCTTGTGCACTAGGTCCATGTCCCTCCAAAATTTCAACTACTTTCTTTTGAAAGCTGATTGCTAAGGGATAGCTTCCCGTGGCTGCATAAGATTTAAAAAGATTATGACAGGCTTCTATGGAATCCAGATGATGAGGGCCAAGAGACACATCCATGATATCTTCTGCATAAGCAAAAACCTGAGCAGCTGATAGTGGTTTATCAAACTCCAAATGAGCTGCACCAAAGTTATTATAAACATAGCGTACTCCATAATGATTGGAACCAAAGCTCCTTTCTGCTGCATCTTCCAAATATGGGATCGCCTTCTCCACTTTCTCAGTTCCTACATAATTATTACTGTTCGAATATTTTTCACAATGATCGGTATCTTTTTTAAGAGCCATTACAGTTTGGTCATCTTCAATTGCAGTTTGGTCATCTTCAACTGCCTGAGTATTTTCTTCAAATACGTCCTTGGCTTCCACCACACCCTTCTCAAAGGCCGTTTGATAATCCAAAACTGATCCTTTCTCTGATCCTATCTCTTGCACCTTCGCTAAAAACCCGAAATAATCCACATAACACATAAATTTAGGGATAAAATCCTGCCAAGAATCCAATAAATTGTTACGTTGACGCCATCGACACAATTACTATTTGTAACTACATGGTATCATCTTTATTTCAATATCAAAATAAATGTTCAACAATAAATCTCATATTTATACTTACCAATATGCAATACTTAGTGTATAACTTAATATACAACCCTTAACTGCATATAAAGTACAAATATCATAGTATATCATGTGGAATATAACATACCACAAAGTTCCAATCTTCATTACTTCCAATTTATTTAACCTTAATTTTATGTATTTTATTCTATTGATTCCTATCAAGATATTTGATATATAACCAGAATAAACTCATCCATATAACATAATGTCAAATTCCAACAATTTAGAATGTGCATCACCGGTACAAGCGTTTTCAAATTTTCATACTCTTATTTTATGGAGAGAGAAAATTATTATTTTTATTCCATAATGTAAATTTCTTTTTTAATTTTAGTCTCAAAGGTTATCATCTTCTCACATTGGTGAAAGATTTAGAATGTGCATCACCACACGCGCATTAGAATTTTCCCTACTGTATTTTATATATATACATTTCACTAGGTATTTTTCCTAGGCATGCTATTTGATAAGGTTTTAGGCATTTAATAGATCAGACTTAGTCATGCTAAAAGCTTACCAATAACACTTTGGTCTTAGTCTTGTCATCTTCTTTCAGCTATTTGTTTTTCTATACATTCACATTGACATCCTATGCTTTCTATAAACTATAGTCTATATAGAGAAATGTAACTATAGTCTATATAGAGAAAAAGGTTAAGAAAACTATATATATATGCCCCCAGTTATTCTTTCTTTCATATCGTACCATCAAATAATCAATATACTTTTTGATGATGAGTCATCCAAAGCCAATTTCTAATGCGCCTCTGTTTTTCCATGTTATTTTACTGATAACCTTCAAAATAAGCTCTTGTATGAATGAGAATCACATTAGCCATAATAATATTCAGTGTCCTGAAATTGAAAAGCAGGCTCTTCTAAGCTTCAAGCAATTTTTGGAAGATCCCTTTGATCTACTCTCTTCATGGAATAATCGCACTGACGTTAATTGTTGCAATTGGGACCGCGTTGTCTGCAACAACTTCACTGGCCATGTTCAACAGCTCCATCTGCGAAACAGTTATGATATTTTTTTAATTGAATCTTCAGCTTTTCTGAGTGGCAAAATAACACAGTCTCTGCTGAATCTAACACAACTAAGGTATCTTGATCTTAGCAATAACAACTTCACCGGAAGAATCCCTTCCTTCATTGGGTCCTTGAGAAGCCTCCGCTATATAAATTTATTGAATGCTGGATTTCATGGAGCAGTTCCCCATTCTATTGGAAATCTTTCAAATCTACGCACTTTGGATTTGGGGACAGAGGATTACAGAGACAGCCTGTATGCTGACTGTCTTGAATGGTTGTCGGGGCTTTCAAAGCTGAAGCACCTCAGCATGAATCATGTGAATCTCAGCAAAGCTGCAGCAAATTGGGCACCGGTGATCAACTCACTCCCTTCTTTGGTACAAGTACACCTCAATGATTGCAATCTTCGGTTCATTACTGATTCCCGGATGAATGAGGTTAATGTTTCTTTTTCTCTCTCTATCCTCGATCTTTCTAGTAATTTTCGTTTTCTTCGGTCTGGCGTCCCGAGATGGATTTCTCAGCTCAGCAACCTCATTTATCTTGATTTGAGTATCAACGATTTTGAAGGGTCAATTCCAAATATTAGAAATACCACCAAACTTCAACACATTGATCTCTCTGAAAATTATTTCAGTTCCACCATTCCAAATTGGCTCTACTCTTACACTGACCTTCATTTTGTGGATTTTACACACAACCTTCTAAAGGGTACAATTTTCAATGCCATAGCAAATTTGAGCTCTCTCAATACCCTTCATTTATCATACAATGAACTTTCTGGAAATATACCTAGAGAAATTACCTACTTGTGCAAAATGCAAATGCTGAGCTTATATTCTAATAAGTTGCAAGGAGAATTATCAGATTCATTTGGTAATATGTCTGATTGCTTCCTAGATTCTTTGCAATACTTATATCTCTCAAGCAATCAACTTTCTGGGCATATAACTGATCAATTCGGGGAGTTTAAGAGTCTGATACATCTTGGTCTAGGCGGCAACTTATTATCAGGTGCAATCCCATCCAGTCTAGGGCAGCTAATGTCCTTAGAGTATCTAGATCTTTCTAATAACCAATTGAATGGAAATCTTCCGGAGAGTTTGGGGCAACTTTTTAACTTAAATCATCTTTCAATTAAAGGTAACAACTGGGAAGGGGTCGTGACAGAGAGCCATTTCGCCAATCTCACAAAATTAACAAGGTTAGATGCCTCAACTAACCACAAATTAAATTTGAAAGTGAATCCAAACTGGATTCCACCCTTTCAGCTTGAATGGCTGCTACTCCGTTCGTGGGGCTTAGGTGCTAAGAGTATTCCCTCATGGATCAAGAAACAAAAGAATCTTTATGTACTAGATTTATCTAGTACTGGAATCTCAGGTTTTGTTCCTAGCTGGATTTGGGGAATTAGGTATTTGAATCTCTCACACAACCATCTCCATGGAAAGATTCCAGATCAATTTGGCAATACAACTGTCTACTTGAATTCAAATCAATTCAGTGGACCATTGCCTCGAGTGGGGAAGAGTGTGATGGAGTTAGATCTCTCCAATAACTCATTTTCGGGAGGTCTATCTCACTTTCTTTGTGATAACATCACAAATTGGATGATGTTTCTTCATCTTGGGGGAAACCAATTGACCGGAGAATTACCAGATTGCTTCATGAATTGGCCTGATTTGCGTGTGTTGAATCTAGGAAATAACTTCTTGTCTGGAAGTATCCCAAATTCCATAGGATTTCTTACATATCTCCGGTCTTTGAATCTGTATAGAAATAACTTTTCAGGTCAAATACCTTTTTCAATGCGCAACTGCACTAATTTAATGAAGATCGACCTTCATGAGAATAACTTGAATGGAAAATTACCAACGTGGATTGGGATGCGCCTGACCCGATTGGCGGTTCTTATTTTACGCTCGAACAAGTTGAGTGGTGAACTGTCTTCAGATCTATGCCACCTAAATTCTGTTCGAATTTTGGATCTATCGGATAACAAAATATTTGGAATCATACCTAGTTGTGTCAACAACTTCACAGCAATGGTTACCAAACGAGATCCGACTGAACTCTCCTTTTCTGGACTGAGTGGTTGGTCGTTCATCTTAGAGAGTGCTACTCTCACTACTAAAGGACAAGAACATCCATACGACACCATTCTTCGATATTTTACAACTATAAACCTAGCAAATAACAATTTGTCCGGAGATATCCCAAAGGAGATGACTAGTCTTGTGGAATTGAGATCACTTAACTTGTCGGGCAACCACTTCACGGGATTAATTCCAAACGGCATTGGAGACATGAAGCAATTGGAATCTCTTGATTTATCAAGAAATTCTCTGTCTGGTGGAATTCCCGACAGCTTCAGCACTATGACTTCTTTGAACTTTTTGAATCTGTCTTACAACAAATTAACTGGGAAAATACCAGAAAGCACACAGTTCAACACCTTCAATGCTCCAAGCTTTATCGAAAACAAACTCTGCAGGCCTCCATTAACAAGAAACTGCAGCAGCGATGGTGATCGAGTCCCTGCACCAAGGAACAAAGAGGGGAATAAAGGCGGTAAACCAAATATAGATTGGTTCTACATATTTGTATCTTCAGGATTTGCTGTGGGATTTTCAGCTGCTTGCTCGACATTGATGCTGAACAAGTCATGGAGGGATGCCTATTTCGGGTTTGTGGAAGACATTTGGGACAAACTCTGCGTATTCTGCAATGTGAAATGGAGGATGCTCGTACGACAATAATCAGGTTGGTGTTCGTTGAAACTTGGAAGCAGCCTTTCCCTTTCTGTTTACTTTTAATTCTGATTCAGTGACATTTTAAATATGTTCATCTCATATAGTTCTGTCGTCTGTGTGAAATAAAGAAAGGAAACTTATGTATAAAATTCGAGGTGTATTCAAATGTGTTGGAATGTTATCTTGTTTTAAGCTTTTAACGACTCTATGGGCTTCACATATCGGAGCCATTTCTATGATTTCCTTTTATATCACTATATTTTATTGTTATTATTTTATCATCATTTTTAATTGATCCTCTTTTAATTGCCAAAAATTTTACAATTTCATTAAACATGATGCTAATTTGATAGTTCACAAATCTATAAAGAATACGATTTCGACCTGCGTTGATTGTTTAAATTTTTCATTTTTTTTGTTTTCAAACCTTATTTTAATTGAGTCGGTATAGTTTGGCCGTACTGGCCGATGGTAAAAAATACAAAAAAAATCAACTCTTTTAAGTCCTTTGCGATCACTAATATTTTGAGGTAAATGCAATTTAACCTCAAAGCAAGTGGAAACGGCGGTCCGCTGCCTGATTATCTTAAAACCTCCTAATTTAGTGAAGCCTTTTGTTTTGTTTTGTTTTGTTTTTTTTATTTTTAATAATTATGAATAACACTGAAATTTAACCAAATTAAGAATTAAAAAAACTTCATTACAAAAGAATATCCTCAAGCCCATTTTCACAATTCTTGTTCAAATCTTAAGGCCGTTTTTGTGGTTTGTCGTCTAGCCTTAGCACAAGGAAATGCTGCAATTAATTCGGTTATTTATAGAGTTAATAATGTTTTCTCTTTATTCTTCATGTTATTTAATCTTCATCACTAATTTAACATTATTAAAATAATAAATGATAATTCAAACCGATTTTGGTGAAATTAAAAATGCGACAT
>JBBMKE010000001.1:2653115-2673169 GCA_037834125.1 Lippia alba | reverse complement strand
TTTCCATCACTGTTGACTCTGAAAGGTCCCAACTCTTCCATGGCTCCAGCTCCAAGGGATGAACATCCAGGCCCTGTCGTAAAGTATAAATGTTTGTAAAAGAAGAAACTGATTTTCCACTTTTTAGCTTGAAAAAAGCATAAATGATGTGTTTTTCTTTGTTGCTTCTGCTTAATATAAGTCAGAATGCTCTAAATGACCAAATAGAATGGAGTTTTTTTTTTTTTACCTCCATTGAGCCACAAGACAAGAGGGTTGCTCGAAGAATTAGTAGGCGACTCCACAAAATAATAAAACAGTGCTCTTCCAGCCTGAGGGTCCACCGTCACATACCCTGAATACTGATCAAAATCCACGTCGTCAGGCTGCCCCGGCAGTGCATCAATCTTGTCGGCCTCCATCAGTCCATCCTGTGGAGCGACGTACACAGGAGAGTACTCCCTTTCCTCATCTACCGGTGTCCAAGAATCCGAACCCGACGATCTCTTCAATTTGAGCAGTTTGTGAAGATAAGTTGCCTCATTGGCATTGCAGAGTGCAGATAAACTGAAGGAAAGAGTCAGCAGAAAGAAAGGTACAAGTTTGTGCATCTTGTTAGAAATGAAGTTGATGTTGTGAAAGCAGAAGAATGCATATACATATAGCTGAAATGTGGGACCACATTATTCCAAGGTTGTTTGTTTGCTGGCTTTGGGGTTGTAAATTTCCCAGCTCATTCAACTGTATAAGTTAAACATAGAAAACTCAGAAGTATTCTATCAGGGTTGAGGCCCCCGCCTGATTTTAACTTTTCTAATTGTTCTTTTGTTCCAATTTTTTATCCAACTCCACAAAATTTAGGGGGGACGAGCATCCGACGAGGCTCCTATAGTTCCGGCTCTGTATATACACATTATATACATATATTTGTGTAATCAAAAGTTGAGTAAACAAATTCAAGGAAGACAAAAATAGGCAACTTAGAAATGAAAAGCAAGTGAACGATACAAATGGGAAATAAGCAAGTAAAAAGTCAAATATAATAATGTGGCTTAAATTATTGATAGCTTGTTAGTTGTTAACGTTCCTCTCACGATTGAATGCACCTCTTTGTGCCTTACAAGAACCCGGAAAGTTTGTAGAATAACAGTAGCATATTGATCGTAAGAGTGGCATATAGGACTAGACTCTATCAGCAGGGTCATTGTGTTTCTTTAAAAGTGATACATGCAAGGCAATAGGCAACGAAAACTGCGTGTCGAATGACAGAAAAGGGGGCTACAAACTTCATACGATCCTGCACAATGTGAACATGCTTTGAATGCGGTGCTGCGTAATCTTCCTGTCATGAAGTAGCGACTTGGACTGTTGCTTGTAAGTAAGGATCAATAGCCAAATGTCAAGGCTGATAACCGTATCATGCTTGAAAAAGAGTCATAACCAGGCTGGTAAGGGAAGCCATTGGGACCATTTTTTGGGAGCTCTACAAGTCATACAACACAAGAAAGATTTGAGGCATTGATTGACTAGTTCAATCTGCCCATCTGTTTGCGGGTGGTGTGCAGTACTGCAGTGTTGTTGCACGACAATAAAGCGTAACAATTTCGCCAAAACGAACTCATGAAGACCTTATCCTTGTCAGAAACAATATATTTGGGTAAACCATGTAACTTATATATATAGTATTTATAATGTGCATGCAATGTGTTGAGCTGAAAATGGATGAGAGACAGGAATGAAGTGTGTGTATTTGGTGAATCTGTCCACGTCCACCCAAATCAATATTGTTATCTGTTACCAGGTTTGAGCAAGTAGTGCTAATGGCGTTAGTAACCTAGTAATAGAAGAACAACTAGCATCCAAATCCCATTATATATCCTCGACCTCGCGCCTCGAAAGTGTGTATGTCATAACATTTTCACTCTCTTTCTTATACTTGATGTTGTAAGAAGAATCTAGTAATTGTGTCAAATATTTGTGTTGAATAATTCAAACTGCATTGATCTATCCTGATAATGAATTTAGCTAGAATGAAATAGGATCTCCATTTATCTACTGCATGTATCACCGGAAGCAATTCTTTCTCATAAAACAACATTCCCAATACCCTAGACCCCTAAGCGTTGTTGGTATAAGCCAGAGGAAGCTTGACTTGTAGAAGGACCGCCCCCATTTCAGAATAACATGCATCTGTCTTCAGTACGAAGGACCTACTGAAATCAGGAAGCAGAAGATTCGGAGATTCGATCGTGCATTGCTTCATCTGATGGAAAGCTTTTTTACTGGACTCAGACCAATGGAAATTTCCTACCTTAGTCATATCATTTAGAGGTTTGACAATGATTCCATAAGGCCTAATAAATTTTCTATAGTCACCAGTAAGCTCCAAAAACGTGTGATCATGTGAGCAGGTGACACCATTTGCAGTATTCTCTTGTATATATTCATTTAGATCGGATTATAGAGTAGTTAAATGGATTATAAATTGTTAGTAATTTGACTCGATTATGATCAGATCATCAGCATGCCTCGGGAAATCCAATGCTGTTGCTGAGTGCACGACCTGTCCTTAAGCATGAGTTGAAGCAAAATAAGACGACCTCAATGACAACGTAAAAGGGAAAAATGGAATTAGCACTTAATACCGTGTTCAATACAGTTACAGTGCCTTCAACCAATAATATTATTATTATTGGTGATATTTTTTTACACTTATGAATTAAAAGATGACTAAGAAGATGGTGGAAGAATCCCTTGAAGAAAGGAAGAGATCATGGTAATTGCCCTTTGAGGTTGGTAGCTGGGAACAAAATGTCCGGCTGCTCTCACCGTCACAAAAGTCAGTCCTTTGTATCCCACTACATATCCTCCAACCTGCCACAAATGTTAATTGCAAATTATTGAAATGGCTTTTGTGATTGATTCGGATAATTACACTGGCATATCCTGAGGAGGTTTTGTAAAATTATACAAACTTCCCTTGAGATTTGATCGGTAGCATAAGTTTACCCCTCGATATCTTTAGATTTGGCTAACTCATGTGACTATCATCATGAATTTGAAGTCAATTCTTGATCGGTAAGTTCCAAGGACAAAGTAGAGAATGAATAAAGAATTGAACGTTATTACAATTGGTTCATTTTAGATCTCATGTAAATTCTGGATGCGGGTGGTTTTTGTAAATTCTCAAATCTAAGTGGAAGTTTGTGTAATTACATCAAACTATTCTAATAATAGTTGTAAGAAAGTGTGTGTTTGTCAAACCTCGTCGTCAAGGTACCACGGGCGCCAAGCTGTCTCGACCGGAAGCTTAAGGCTGTTAATTGCGTATCTTGTGGTTGTAACTGGAACATTTGTGTCTATATCTCCACTGCAAATAAGGAGAAAAACAACTGCAAATTGTAAGTTTTACAGTCACAGAAGCTATTAAAAAGTTGGCGATGAAGTACTTCCAAACTTTTTCTGCTTATTTTTAAGCAGAAGCTACTACAAATACTCGTCTATCGTATTATACCGAAAAAACAAAATTCGAACCATAATCCCTATGAAAATCAAGCACTTGCCTGTACAACCACACCCTCATGCCACTGGCCATGAGATACTCAATTGTTGGCAAAACATTGCTTTGCCAATCATCCCAGCCATAATCCCTGTAAATATTAAACAAAGTCAAATAAATAAATATAAGATATTTGCAAAAAAAAGTTCTTTTCATTTTCCTGTATTTATCAGCTCTGGATTTCATTTACCAGCAAGAACTCCATCTCGTTGGCGTTACATGGAGAGCGCTTTGCACCTCAGCAGTATTCAAGTAATAATCCACATAAGTATCCGAGCACAGATCAAAGAAGTTAATCTGATCATAATAATTGAAAAAATATAAAATCAAACAATGCATTTCTTGATGATCACGATGCAAATAGATCAGTTTGCTAATTGCAAGAACCTACAGAACCAGTTGAGCCGTTCTTAAGCACAGCATCAAGGCAGATTGGTGCATACATGTTGTTTATATTGATATTTCCCTTCTCGTAGTGCGACTTCTCTATAAAACTCCCACATTGATCTGATGAATTTCCATTAACAAAATCACAAAACTTAAGTATGCCATCATGCGTCTCGTCAGAATTCAATGCTTGTGACCAGAGATGATCAAAACCCCCGAAGACATTGACTTGTCATCTATCAATACGTTCCCTATCTGAAAAAGTAAAATTTTGACAGAAAAAAATCAGTTAAGAGCTGTAAATGGAACAGAGGTGATCAGAAAAATGAAACTTATAAATATAGTCGCAGGATAATTACACTGACATACCTTGAGGTTTGAAATAATTACAAAAACTTTCCTTGATTTTAAGATTTGGCTAACACATGCAGTTATCATCATGAATATAAAGCCAAATATTGATTGGTAAGTGTCAAGGGTAAAATAGGGTATTAATATAATATTAGAGGTGGAATCATCAAACGGATGGATTCACACGCAATGTACTTGACAGGGAAAGTTTTTGTAATTTCTCAAAACATTGGGGGGAAGTTTGTGTTATTATGCTAAAACCTCAGGGCAAGTGTAATCATCCCTATTGTAAAATAAAGTTAAACTTACAGCAATGCCCTTTAGGTTAATAACTGTTTGGTTGGTTTTCTGGTTGCTGACCAATATCTTATGTGCTAGCTGTAGGACGTAATGACCCGCATAACTCTCTCCAGTAATGTAAAAATCCCGTGTCTTGTACTGTGGAAACCTCTCGAGCCAGTTTACTAGAAAAGTGTACGCATCGTTGGCAGTACTCGTGTCACCGGTGTTGTCATAATCAGAAGATGTATTTGAATACGAGAAACCGACACCGGCCGGGGACTCCAAGAAAATCACATTTGCCACTAGCAAAAATTCTCAGTTTGCATTTAGTAGATTCACTTTATACGGAAAAAATTATGATTTTGAAATCTAAATGTTCGTTATTGTAGTTAACCTCACCGTTGTTCCATGCATAATCATTACGGAATAGAGTTTTCCCATCACTGTTGACCCTGAAAGGTCCCAACTCTTCCATGGCTCCAAATCCAAGAGATGAACATCCAGGGCCTGGTGTAAATTACAAAATGTTTTTGCATACACTAAAAAAAAAAAAAGTGATTTTCTACATTTTTTGTTGCTTCCACTTAAAATAAACAGACTAAAAATAATTTTGCAGTGCTTTTTTCAGCTGATAAGTTCGTTTTTCTATTATTAGTGTTCCTACACTTTCCTCTTCAAACACTCCCAACTTTTTAAATTTTTCGCTGAAATATCAACATCTCGAACTGCAGCTGTTCTTGCGAACGTCCCCTTGGAGGCAGATGCTGCCTCAAGCCTATACAGAGATCCACTTTTATCTACTTCTATTAAATTCAAATTCTTGCCTGACAAAAGAACATTTATTTTCACACTAGTTTAGCTATCTGAGGCAAGAAAATGCTCTAAACCAAAAACAATGAAGCTCTTTACCTCCATTGAGCCACAAAACAAGAGGGTTGCTAGAAGAATTAGTTGGAGACTCCACAAAATAATAAAACAGTGCTCTTCCGGCCTGACGATCCACCGTTACATACCCTGCATACTGATCAAAGTCCACGTGATCAGGCTGCCCCGGCAGCGCATCAATCTTGTCGGCTTCCATCAGTCCATCCTGTGGCGCGACATACACAGGAGAGTACTCCCTTTCAGCATCTAACCACGACCAAGAATCTGAATTCGACGATCTCTTCAATTTGAGCAGTTTGTGAAGATAAGTTGCCTCATTGGCATTGCAGAGTGTAGATAAGCTGAAGGAAAGAAAAAGAGGTACGAATTTGTGCATCTTGTTAGTATTGCAGTTGATTGTGTGAAAGCAGAAGAATGTATATATAGCTGAAATGTGGGACGGAAGTATTCCCAGCTCATTCAAGTATATAACTTGGAAACCTCAGAAATATTCTATCAGGATTCAAGTCCTGCCTGACTTAACTTTTCCTAATCTTTCCTGTGGTCCGTCACATAGAGACGGAATCAGGATTTCAGGAGACGGGACGAGACTCAATTGTAGTGATTCAACCCGCTATAAATTCTTGGTGCCTTTGTATTTTTTTATATGTTTTATCTAGAGGGAATGGAGAAAATAGTTGTATGAGTTTTTTAATTCACCCCACCCTTCTTGTAACAATTTTATCTATATAAATCAATTCGTGAAATTGAATGTTGGTATGTGAAAATACAATTTATATATCTATATATGTATGTTCATTCACGGCTTAATTGTGATTGTGAGAAAATCTTATTTTCGGCCAATATGAGATTGATTGATTTTCTCATGTGAATTGTTCAATGTCCATGGAAATTTATATATTTGAATCATTGTTGATTCTGCTGCAACATATGTAGATATAATAATTTTATTTAATTATGTGTAGCCACAACAATCTCAATTGAATAATATTATTTGTTCGAAATTACATAAATTAAAGCATAAAGACATTGAGTTTTAGATAATGTCTAATGATCCATAAATTTTTTAAGGGATAGAATATTGTTTAAAAAAAATTATCAATAATTCTATTACAAAGAATGAATCTAACGGTAATGAAAATTTTGCCCACAAAAAATTGTTGTGTCACTAAATTTATTATTTTTACAATTGCATTTGTAAATTATGATTAAGTTTGCCTTGTATATTAAGTTAAACATGTATGTTCCATCTTGTAGTTTTTAATTCTGTGACTTATATTCGGTTAGAAATCTCAATCTTAACTAGTGAAACTTAGGAAGTTGGAAGGAAAGTGTTCTTCCATTGATTATGCTACCCGAGAGAATGAGCTGACGAATAGCAGCAGTACAACTTATAAGGTTCTTCATGATAAATGAGAACGGTCTAACCGCCTAAGTCTCATGTCCATAAAGAGTTGAATCCTTGTTAATACCAGTCTTAGCCTAACATATTGAGAATGCTAAGTAATTGCTGACGACTGTCGAAAAGTAATTCATAATTTCTCAAAAGTCATTGATCAGTACTCTCATAATGAAGTTTACGTGAATAAGGCTTATCCGTGTGAAAGGTGTTCGAGATCACATCAATAAGTTGTATCATATATCAGGATGACTCAAGGTATTTGAAGTTGAGATGTCCGAATTCTTTCTAGTGCAATATATATATTGAACTCTCCCCAGTCGATACGGGTCATTCAAAATTTTCCATAACACACACATAAGGACAATTGGACAATAGATGATCTATTAGTCATGTGTGATCAGGAAGAGACCTGATTGGTTCTTGAAATTAGGGAGAGTGCACTATTAGTTCATGGAAAGGGCTCGACTCAAGCCAAGAAAAGAAGGGACCATGAAGAAGTATTGTGTCAAGCACAAAATTTGGTTTGCGAAGAAAGGTGACTCTATTTGTCTTGCTTTTTATGAATCTAATATGGTTAATGTTGGTTGTAATACATGGTGGATTGATTCGGGTTCTACATTCTTATTTCGTGTTCTTTATGAGGATTAAGAAATTTATGGGATCATTGGAGCTAAACAATGCATCTATTCAAAAATCAAAATGTAATAAGGAGTTGAAATTGTTGGAACCAGTAACTTAGTACTAGAAAATGACTTTATTTTGACATTTAAAAAGTATTCCACATTAACTTTTGCGGACTTGCTCATTTGGGATATAATCTTAATTTTTTGAACAACAATTTTCATTCATATTATAAATCTCATCTTGTTGTGAATGACTTATTGATTGATGGTTTATCCTGTTAAATTACAAAATGATGCTATGCAGGTTTAGTGGGTACTAAGCATTGTGTTCTACTCTATGACATCGGAATTAGGTCGGATTTTTATTGAGCAAATTAAAAGATTGGTAAAGGATATAGAATACTTAGTATTTACATATTTTACAGACTTCGACGTTTGTATAGATTGTATCAAGAAAAAACAGACGAATAAGTCTAAGTCGGATGTCAAGAGAAGTTCTGTCATAATAGAAATAATTCATTATGTTATTTGTTGCCCAGATATGGATGCTTATGGTCAAAAATATTTCATCATCTTTATACACGATTACTCACGTTATATGTATTTTTACATACTTCATCTTAAAAATGGAGTTTTGGAAGTCTTTATGACATTTAAAGTCGCAGTAGAGAAACAATGTGATAACCTAATTGAAGTTGTGAGAATAAATCAATATGGTGAGTATTATGGCATATACAGAAGATGAATAAATACCGGGTCCATTCGCGAAATTTTTCAGGATGATAGTATCGTTATCCAATACACCATGCCAGAATCACTTGCTCAAAATGGTGTTACAAAACCAAGAAATTGAACTCTAATGGACATGATATGCAGTATGCTCAACTGTTCAAAACTTCCTAAGTCCTAATGGAGTAAAGCTATTAAAACTACAGTTTACATGCTAAACCGAGTTTCCAACTAAAGCTTTCTCTAAGACACAATTTCAATTATTTAAGTGTTGGAAGCAAAGTTTACAACATATACGCGTATGGGGATGCCCCAGATGATGCAAGAGTTACAACCTGCAAAACAAAGAAACTGGATTCTAGGACCATATTTGGATACTTTAATGGCTATACCAAAAGATCTACGGGATACAAGTTCTGCTGTCCATCACATAACACAAGGATTGCGGAATCAATAAATGCAAAAAATTTTAAAAATAACTCAATTAATGAGAGTGACTTTATTCAGGATAATCCCAAATGGATTAGAGTATTGCAGCCTGCTTGAACTCAAAGAGCACCATTAGAGGAAAAAAGAATTAGCAGTTAATGCAGTGATCAATACTGTTACAGTGCCTTAAACCAAACTATTATTTCTTTCTGATGCAATAAAGGTCTATATTATTGTTGGTGATATTGTTTTGCATTTACGAATTAAAATATGACTAAGAAGATGGTGGAAGAATCCCTTGAAGAAAGGAAGATATCATTGTAATTGCCCTTTGAGGTTGGTAGCTGGGAACAAGATGTCCTGCTGCTCTCACTGTCACAAAAGTCAGTCCTTTGTATCCCACTACATATCCTCCAACCTGCCACAAATGTTAACTGCAAATTATTGAAACGACTTTGGTGATTGATTCCGGATAATTACACTGGCATACCCTGAGGTTCGGTAAAATTACACAAACTTCCTTTGAGATTTGATCGGTAGCAAAAGTTTGCCCCTAGGTACTTTAAGGTTCGGCAAACTCATGTCATTATCATCATAGATTTAAATTCAATCTTGACAGATAAGTGCCAAGGACAATACCAAAAATTGTTATTAGAATTCGTCATTTTTGGATTTCATGTAAATTCTAGATAAGGGTGGTTTTTGTAATATCTTAAACCTAAGGGGAAGTTTATGTGATTCAGTCAAACCTTTCTAAGTTGTAAGAGTGTGTGTTTTTTCTTTGTGTGTGTGTGTTTGTCGAACCTCGTTGTCAAGGTACCATGGGCGCCAAGCCGTCTCGACAGGAAGCTTAAGGCTGTTAATAGCGTATCTTGTGGATGCAACCGGAACATTTGCGTCCATATCTCCACTGGAAGAAAGAAGAAAAACTACTGCAAATTAAAAGTTTTTAACAGCCACAGAAGATATTGAAAGTTGGATATGAAGTACTTTCAACTTTTATCTGCTTATTTTTCTTGAAGGCAAAGACCCAAGTTCGAATCCCTACAACCACTTGGGGTGTGTGCGTTTAAAAAAAAAAAACTTTTATCTGCTTACTTTTTAAGAAGAAGCGACTGCAAATAAAACCAAAAAACAAAATTCAAATATTTTAGTTAGCTAGAACAAAATTATGAAATTCAAATACTTGCCTGTACAGCCACACCCTTATGCCACTAGTCATGAGATATTCAATTGTTGGCAAAACATTGCTTTGCCAATCATTCCAGCCATAACCCCTGTAAATATTAAACAAACAAAGTCATAGATATATGTATCGAAAATTTCATTTTTCTTTTTGCTTTTCTTTATTTATCATTTCTGGACTTCATTTACCAGCAAGAACTCCATTCTGTGGGCATTACATGGAGAGCGCTTTGCACCTCAGCAGTATTCAAGTAATAATCCACATAAGTATCCGAGCACGGATCAAAGAAGTTAATCTGATCGTAATATTTGAAAAGAAATACATCAAACAAGGCATTTCTTGATGATCATGAAACGGATGGATCAGTTTGCTAATTGCAAGAACTTACCGAACCACTGGAGCCATTCTTAAGCACAGCATCAAGGCAGATTGGCGCATAAATGTTGTTTATATCAATATATCCCTTCTCGTTGTACGCCTCCTGTATAAAACTCTGACACTTATCTGATAAATTTCGATTAACAAAATCACAGAACTTAAATATCCCATTATGCGTCTCATCAGAAATCAATGCATGAGACCAGAAATGATCAAAAACCCCCGGCGACATTGAGTTATCATCTATCAACGCATTCCCTATCTGAAAAAAGTAAAGTTTAAACAGAAAAAACCAGTTATGAGTAGTATATGGAACAAAATTAATCATAAACTGAAACAAAATTTTATTTAGGCATATCTTGAGGTTTGACGTGGATTCAAGCACTTCCATTGAGGTTTGAGAAATTACAATTTTCCCCGACATACTCTAAGATTTGGCTTGCACATACTGCTATTCTCATGAGTTTAAAGTCAAATATAGGATAACTGGAAAGATTAAAATACGGTATTCATAAAATATTAGAGATGAAATCATCAAATAATGGATGCACGTGTAATGTATTGGACAAGGCAATTTTTTGTAATATCTTAAACCTTGGGGGAAGTTTGTGTAATTAGGTCATATCTAAGGTTGTCAGTGTTTAATTACCCTATTGTTTATTAAAGTTAAACTTACAGCAATGCCCTTTAGGTTAATAACAGTTTGGTGGGTGTTCTTGTTGCTGAGCAATATCTTATATGCTAGTTGTGGGACGTAATGACCGGCATAACTCTCTCCAGTAATGTAGAAATCCCGTCTTTTGTACTGTGGAAACCTCTCGAGCCAGTTTACTAGAAAAGTGTACGCATCATTGGCAGTACTCGTGTCACCAGTGTTGTCGTAATCAGCAGATGTATTTGAGTACGAGAAACCAACACCAGCCGGGGACTCCAAGAAAATCACATTTGCCACTAGCACAATTTTTTCAGTTTGCATTTAGTAAATTCACTTTATAACGAACAAAATATGATTTCGAAATTTAATTAATCGTTGTTGTAATTAGCCTCACCATTGTTCCATGCATAATCATTACGAAATAGCGTTTTTCCATCACTGTTGACCCTGAAAGGTCCCAACTCTTCCATGGCTCCAAATCCAAGCGATGAACATCCAGGGCCTGTGTAAATTACAAAATGTTTTTGCATACACTAAAAAGTGATTTTCTACATTTTTTGTTGCTTCCGCTTAAAATAAGCATAAGCTAATAGTAATTTTGCAGTGCTTTTTTCAGCTGATAAGTTCTTTTTTCTTTTTTTTTTTTTGAGGACAATAAGTTATTTTCTCTATTATTAGTGTTCCTACACTTTTATCTACTTCTATAAAAATTCAAATTGTTGTCTGGCAAAAAAAAAAACCTAGTTTCACATTAATGAAGCAATCTGAGGCAAGAAATGCTGTAAATGACCAAATAAAATGAAGCTCTTTACCTCCATTGAGCCACAACACTAGAGGATTGCTAGAAGAATTAGTTGGCGACTCCACAAAATAATAAAATAGTGCTCTTCCTGCCCGAGGGTCCACCATAACATACCCTGCATACTGATCAAAGTCCACGTGATCAGGCTGCCCCGGCAACTCATCAATCTTGTCCGCTTCCATCAGTCCATCCTGTGGAGCGACGTACACAGGAGAGTACTCCCTTTCCGCATCTAACCACGACCAAGAATCTGAATTCGACGATCTCTTCAATTTGAGCAGTTTGTGAAGATAAGTAGCCTCATTGGCATTGCAAAGTGCAGAGAAGCTGAAGGAAAGAGTTAGCAGCAAAAGAGCTACGAGTTTGTGCATCTTGTTAGTATTGAAGTTGATGTTGTCAAAGCAGAAGAATGCATACATACACAAGCCCCCTGTAGTTCCGTCTCTGTATATACACGTTAAATATACTGATATAAAATCAGAACTTGAGTACTACAAACAAATTCAAGGAAGACAAAGATTTGCAACCTAGAAATGAGAAGCAAGTGAAAGATACACATAGGAAATAATAAGCAAAGACTTCCTTTTCTTGACTTCAAGATTATAATTTGGCTGGAATTATCGATGGGGCCTTTAGACATAATCATCTATTCCTTTTCCATTTTTCAAATTCTTCCATTTAGCAATGTTCAACAAAAGTCCTACACTTTATGTGGTGCTCTACAATAAGAAATCACAAATTTGTTTTAGATTGCGGCTTGGTAACTTTAGTTATCATTTGTAGCTATGGTCGATAATGTTGCAGCCCCACATTAGCACCAAGTCGCCCTTCAAGAGAACAAGAAAAAGATTCCATCCAAAGACAAAGACATCCATAAATGAAGCACAAACTCTGAATAAGGTCAAACCTTTTATTCGTTAGAATCTCATATTCGCACCAAAACAAAAAATCAAAAGTTAGAATCCCATATCGTATCATTAATTCCAAGTTTACATCAATCCCGAGCTAGGTCAGATCATCAATCCCGAACTTAGGTCGGATTATTGATCTTATCATCCTTAACTACAGAATGAAAATGTTTGCATGGTAAAAGGAAGAGCCAAAATGTTAAATTTCATATCCTCTTCATACAACCTCTTTATATGACCATATTTTAACACAGATTATCTAGCATTCCACATCCGCCGTGGGATCCAATCAGAAAAGTGGAACCGAATCAATCCTTTCCTCCAAGAGTTCCACTATAGAAATTCTTATAATTCTTTCATGGGTCTGGACCCCATTCAAGCACCCAAAGGTCCAAATTTGACATCATCTTCAATTCACTTGGGGGAGAGAGGAAAACAAAAGAAAAACCTAAAATACAACATTAATATGAATCCAAGTCAAATACGCACCCAGCTCGTACAAGAATTTCCCCCGTCATTGCTGCCAATTATACTGTTGGTTCCTATTTCCAGACATCATGTTCGACCCGCGCCCGGCTCCCGAAGTCCCATACGGACCTCCATGGGGGTAGTTCGGGCCTCCTCTTGGGCCCGCACCAGGACCATATGGTGGGCCCCGTCCTTGAGGTGGATAAGGGCCGCGGTTGGGGTGATTGTAGCCTCCTGAAGGATTGTTTCCACCCGGAGGGTATCTTCCGGGTCCTGTAGGGGGCCCACGTGGCTTCCCGTAATGATGACCAGCTACACCTGCAGCTTGAGGCTGTCCACTGTGGAGGCCCGGATTTGGACCGGTCCGCATCTGAGCATGTGACTGCTGCTGAATTGGAGGGAGGCGGGAATGCTGCTGCTGGTGTTGTAGCTTCTGGCGCTTTGAGTTCTCTTCATGCTGACGTTGCTGCTGACGCTTTTTCTTTGTCTGGAACTCGTGTGAGGATTCGTATTTTGGCAAGCTGAAAGGGGAGAGTGAAGTTAAGAAGAAAGAGGAGGCAATGATAAGAGTAGGGAGTGAAAAGTGAAAGTAGAAGTTTGAGTAATACCTCTTGGGATCACAAGGTAGAGGGTCTGCCCAGAAGTAATCGGCATCAAGAGCATCCTTCGCTGATATTCTCTTCACAGATAGAGAATTAGGGGAAAAAATAACTGTCAAGAAGGTGAAAGTAGAAAATGCTGCCTTATAGCCAAATATGGTATTGTGTTACGTTGCATAATCCTAAACGCATATATCTGTTACTTGGATATGAGTATACAGAACAGCTAATAAAAGATACAAGATGAGAGAAAGGTGGAAGCATATGATCAGTTTCGAATAAAGGTGGGAATTCGAGAATGTATACCTGAGATGGATCAAGAGTGAGCATCCTATCAAGTAAATCCAACGCATGGCGGTCAAAGCTGAAAATCAAATAATATAAGAAAGATTCAGATATCAGATTCATTTATATGGAAAGAAATTGAAGCGCAACCTATCAATACTTACTGCCTGAAATGCTCTCTAAGGCGCCTTTTCACAAGCCTTGTTGGCTTGAAATTGTTATACCAAGGATTCTTCGATACCCCAGGCCAAATTTCCTCACTAGGAGTCCCACATATGTCGAAAATTTTATTTAATTGCTCCGGCTACAAAAGAAAACCACAAGTATAGCCGAGCATCAGGAAAATGACGCAGACAAGTATAAGATACAGTGCATATCTTCTGATCCACAAACAGTACCTCATCTTTCCCGGGAAAGATTGGTTTTCCATTGAGAAGTTCAGCAAAGATGCAGCCAACTGACCACATATCAACAGCAGGACCATACTTTGTGGCTCCCAGCAGCAACTCTGGCGGCCTACAAGATTAATTTAATAGCATGCTAATCAAATAAGACAATATGTACTACGCGAAATAACTAATTTAAAGTCATATCTGTTGAATATGACTTGCTCCTTTTCCTCTTTGGGTAGTTTTTAGGAATATACTTACCGATACCATAAAGTGATCACACGGTTTGTAAGATTAGCATTGTGATCATTTGAGAATGACCGGGCAAGCCCGAAGTCAGCAAGCTTCAAGTTTCCTTCATTGTCTATCAGAAGGTTTGAACCTGCAACCCACGATACGGAAACCTAATGTTAGCCCCATAAATGAAAATGCTTTATGGAATACTTGTTTTAAATGGTAGACCTTTAATATCACGGTGAAGCACTTGATTCACATGACAGTAGTGAAGCCCTGTCAAAAGCTGTCTCATGTAGCACTAGAAGAAGAGAGAGAAAGTGAAAATCATTTATCTGATTATCACTCTTCTTTTCCATCATAAGATTATCTGATACGCCAAATAAACTTAATATTCTTGCATCTTCTACAGTCCTTGAAATACCTTAATTTGGGGCACAGAAAATCTCATTCCAGGACGATCAGCAAGTCCAGTCAAATCATGGTCCATGTATTCAAAGACCATGTAAATTCCACCTTTGTACTTGTTACCATCTGGCACCAATACAGAATGCAAACATAGAAAAGCATCAGCCTTTAAAATCATGTGGGTTCAATGGATACGGCTCTTGCTACATTTCATGCAAAATTTACAGGGTGGTTTTTCTTGCTAAGCCAAAAAAACCAGAAAATCAGTCATTACCTGCTGACGGTAGTTCATCCTTCTCAGGACCTGGATAAATGTTACAAATTTCAGACAACAGATATGGAGGCATATAAATAAAATCTTTCTCAAAGCTAATAAACGCTCGAAACAAAATCATTAGATTACCGGTAGATGTCACAATCTCTTTCAACTTGATCACATTTTCATGGTGAAGTTTCTTCAATATCTTAATTTCACGGATGGCTGTAATAGGAAACTGCAGAGACAAGATTGAGTTACATTATTAACCAGATATTAGTTGTCTTAAACCTGATTTCGAAAAGCAAATATAGTAACCATGGACTGAATAATTAGCTAGGGTAGAAAAGCAAATACAGTAACCATGGACCGAATAATTTTACAGAAGGCCTACCCCTTCTCTTTCGTTGTCCATCCGTATTTTCTTCAAGGCAACAATTTCCCCTGTTTCAATTTCTCTTGCCATGTAAACTTGCCTGCAAGTAAATTCTCACCTTATACACTTAATTTGTTTGATAATTTGCTTTTAACCTTGATCAAAAGGGACCCTGATTCAGTAACCAACACCCTATCATATGTTATATGCTATTAAATATTCATCATGTTCTAAGAAAACCAAACAAATCATCCACATTACAACCTGACATCCACATACTATGTTGAATATCCAGTGTAATAACAGTTTCCTTAATATTTCAAGATCAAACAGAGCATAAAAGCACAATCTTCAAAATGATAACAAATCTCTGAAAATTCTATTCCACAAAACAACGTTTCTACATGAATTCATTCTAGTTTTCATGGGACAACAATTATCTCAACACAACTGCTAGCCTCGTGGCATACATCACGGCCCGAATTTCAAATCAATTAAAAATTTTACAAAAGATAAAATACCCGTAAGTTCCTTCCCCAATCTGCTCCAATTTCTCGAAGCAATCGACGCTCCGAGAACCCCACGTCGGAATTTCAGTAACGTTTAGTTGCTCCGGCGCCGCAATCGCCATTCTTCCTCGCCGGCAACAATTCTCTCAACGGTTTCTTGAAGAGAAAGATCGGATCGTAGGGTTTACAACACCAAATTCGGGTAATTCTGAGAGAAACGACGCGTTAGTAGGAACTGGGGTTAATAAAAGGAGAGATAACGAGGAAAGAAAGGCTTTTTTCGTTGAAAATTTCAAAATTCTTTTTGTTTTTCTATAGTTGGATAGATAAGAAAACAGAATTGAGGTGAAGGAAGAAGGAGAGTACCGGCAGTCGGCAACGGTGGCGCAACGGCTGCACAGGCGGTGGCGCAACGCCGAGGGCAAAGAGACTTCAAATCTAAGAGATAAAAGTTGCCTTAAATAGACGATCACATTATTCACATTTTTTGTATTTATTTAACGAGAATATTATCGATTATTATATACATATAGTTATTGGAAAAAGATATTATGGATTACACATTCAATTTGATTAACTGTCGACACTAATTAAGTCGCGTAGAAAACTAGAAACCGCTTTGATTGTTTAAGCTCTTCAATTTTTGGTCATATTACCAGCACAATTTCATATTTATTGCTTAATTAATCGATAGTGTTGTTGCAAGTCGTTAAATAATATTTTTTAAATTAATTGTTTAATTTCAAAATTCTCATAATCGTCATCAAAAAAATTCTCTCATTATTCATATTTGTCTCTTAATTAGTCAGTAAGCTTGGTATAAATGGTTAAATATTTTTTTTCTTTAGATCAATTACTTAAGTTCAAATTTCGGTAGTTACGTTTTAGAGTTAATTACACAGGATATCAAGATAGTATAAAAAATAACAAAATAATATAGAGTACTTAGTGAAATTCAAACTCCCGTCATTTATTATAACCGATTGAATGTATGAAGTTACTAATTTTTTATAATTATTCTTACATGATATGTATTTTTCAATTACCGAAAAATTAAATTATTTGTTCAATTTTTTTCAAAAAAGGATTTTTTCCCCAAAAATTACATTATCTTTTATTTTTATCAAGTTGAAAAAAGCTATAGTCAATGCTGCGATATTTAATTCTAAATATTTAATTATTTTTCTGAATAAATTGAAATTTATATATTTTTTTTAAAATATTGAAAATCATAGTTAGTGCAGATTAATGAATTTCATAAAATTTTAATCGTAAGCATATTAACTACCATGCATGAGTTAATATTATATTATAAAATTAAAAATAGAAACAAATTAATACAATTACTATAGAGAATTTAAAAATTAATTATAATTTTAAAAAATAAAACAAACTATATATCGAGGCAATCAAAATAAAAATAAGGATCATCTTTCTTGGAGTACTTTATTAATTTATTTCTCTCTAAAAAAAAAGTTCATAAATTTAAATTGGCATATAATTTGAAAGGAGAAAAACAAGAAAAAGAAAGGCCCAAAGGCTAGAAGCCTACACTGATTCAAAGCCCATCGAAATTTAATATATGTATCAATCAATTATCATACAAAATTGACAAAAGCTGACATCTTCTTGCTCAGATTCGTGGCCCCTGCCTTCATCTTCTTTAAAGGTCAGAATCAAATTCAATGGAGCTCTTCATCAGTTTATTTATTATTTTCTTTTAGGGTTATTAATGTTTTACTTTGTACTGGATGTAGTATCATTTTCTTGTCTTCTTTCAGTGTACGTTTCTTCACTGTTTTAGCTTAATTGTTCTGTATATAGTCATCAGCAGACGTGATAGCGAAAAGGGTCTCATGATTTCAAGGGAAAGATTGAATCTTTTCTGTTGTTGTAGCAATTAGAATATTATATCTTCTCTTTGAAGTGGGATTGTTGTGGGATTCTTTGGTGGAAGTACGAATTTGCGGTGTGTTGAGCTTTTGTGGCGTTTTAATTGTTTTTGTTCATTTCAATCAGTGACTTTTCTTTGTTTCTTTGATATTTAAGTTTCAAAATCTTGGTTTTTTTGCTGCTTAGTTTGTGGGTCTTTGTTGATGATGTGGATTAGGTGCTTTTGTGTGTTGCGGATATGGAGTTCAAGAGATTGAAGAGATGAATCTGAACTGTTTAGTTTGCTCCTCGTAGTTGCTTATATGATTTTGCAGTTTTTGGTTTATAATTTATATGGATCTTTGAATAGGTTTCTGTTAATTGATTCAAAGTTGGTCTGTACTACAATGTCATTTTAGAATATTACAGAAACATCCTCAAATTGCCATTTACGAGCGAAAAGAATGCTAACTTGTTTGCAAATTCAGACAATCTTTCTCTTTTTTTCTTGCTCAATGTGGTAAATTTGTCCATTTCGTTTTGTGCTTTCACAGTCTGAGCAATATCTGGGCTATCATAAGCGATGGCGGAAGAGGATAGGGACCTAATCGAGATATTGGGCGAAAACACCCCAATAGACATGACCAAATACATGAACTACGTCCACTCACCTCATTGTGGCGCAATAGCAACTTTTTCCGGCACAACCCGCGACACCTTTGAGGGCAAAATCGTCTTAGAGCTGAGATACGAAGCATATGTTCCTATGGCAATACGATGCATCAAGTCAATTTGTTCATCTGCGAGATCATCTTGGAACCTACACTCCATCGCGGTGGCCCACCGCCTGGGCCCCGTTCCTGTTGGTGAAACGAGTGTGTTTATTGCAACTTCATCCGTTCATCGGGCTGATGCATTGGATGCTTGTGAATTCTTGATTGATGAGGTTAAGGCATCGGTCCCTATTTGGAAGAAGGAAGTTTATACCAACGGAGAGGTTTGGAAAGAGAATTCAGAGTTTTTTGAGAGACGGGACGAGCTTGGGAGGAAGAATCCATGCTGTGGGAAGAAGGTTGCGGTGGAGGAGGAGAAGAGAGAGAAAAAGGGTTGTTGTGCAGGAAAGGTAAAGATGGATGTAACAGATGGTTCTTGATTTGTATTGTACTGTTTAGAAGTTATAAATTACACGAATATTTGTTTTCTATACTGTTTACACATTTGAATGGTTGTGAACTTGTAATTTGTAATTGATCCTTGTTTGGGAAGAGATCCTTGGACACTGTTTTCAAGCAAGTACTACCAAAACGTGCTAAATTTTAGCAGCAAGTATATTATAGGTTAATTAATTGCACACCATATAAAATTTGTGAAATTATCAAAATTGAAATTACAAATTAATCCGCCGTATTAGTAGAAATCTGGATGTACGAACTGATCCAACTATTGCGCGCGAGCCCTTTGCGCCTAGATCCATGGTTTGAGCCCGGATTTGACAGCTTTATCAAGCTGAACCAACTAGTGAAATTCTGGAGCCAAAATGAGCCTGAGTTCGAGCAACCGTTTGAATATACCAAACTCTTCAAAAACTCGAGTGGGCAACATTACTCATCTTATAAGCCTAAAAATATAAACAAAAGCTCAGCTCAACTCGTATACGTCCCTAATCAAGAATGTGTCGTTTCCAAATTCCGTCTTTAAAACAACTCCGGGAAAGTGGGGAAATGTGTAATTTCCAAATTCTGTACGTCAGTGGGGAATTTAGATGAGCACGCAAAATGCAAAATACTTTTGTTTTTTTAACTTACATAATGAGAATCTATGAATTTCAATTAAATTCAGATAATAACTATTGAAATTCCAGCAACACACACACACCCACATATTGAGAAGATCATGACAGCCAAATGATCTCACACTCAAAGTCGAAACCTCTAATCTAGCAATAAACTCCACTAGCTTAAAGCCACACAGACAAAAAAACCAAGAGATTAAGCTCTAAATAATCCCCACTAACTTTTTACACACAAGAAATCTCAAGCAGCCTCACGAACAAGAAGATTTCTGGCTGGAGGAAACATAGCAACAGCACTTCTCTCTGGATTC
>JBBMKE010000001.1:2618340-2635773 GCA_037834125.1 Lippia alba | reverse complement strand
CAAGTGGGATGCCATGATTGATGATCTGAAAGAAACCCCATTTTGCTGCTGCATCGCAGATTGATTCTGCAACTTTTGGGTCATCCCATTTGGATACATCGATGATGGGTATGGATTCTTGGTCTGCAATTTGGATGTGGTCTAATCTTTCTTGAGGGGGCTGGATGAATTGATCTGGGATTCTTTTGAGGTTCAATTGAGAGAGACCCTTTACTCCATTGCCCCTTTTTAGTACGAAATCGATGAGATTTTCTGGTTCAGAGAGTATTTCCGACATTCTTATTTTCTTGTTTTTTACAGCCTACTGGGGCGAATTAGAACTTGGAAGATATGGCTTCTGCTGGTGCAGACGAGGGCAAAGCATTTTTACTATTATATTTCGCGTCAAACATAGGTGGTATTGGAAACCATTTGATGACTTAATTTTTTTCTTTTTTGTCATTCTATTCTTAAAATTTTCTCATTCCTCTAGAATAAATATTTTCTCTGTTTTTTATTTATTTATATTTTTCTTTCTTTCTTTATTTATTTTTTCTCATTACAAAAATATATTATCTCTTAACTCCTTTTTATCTCGCGTCACTTTAATTCTTTTTTTAATAAACTTTTTTATATTTTCATTATTATTTTGACTAATATGATATTATCAAATTTATTTATTATAATTTATTAATTATATTTATAAATATATATACTAATAAGTTTTTAATTTATTAAAATAATAATTTTTTTTAGCACACACGTCGAATGTGTACAATTACTAGTTTTAATTACCAACAATCATCTTCATTCAACATTTAGGACGCGTTTATAATGACAAATAACTCCACTCAATTTAAATTGAAGGATAGTTAACAATGGTTACTCCATCTTGGACAGGGCCTTATTTAATTTAGCGATTAGAGACGAAACCAAAATTTAATATAAAACGATAAAAATTATAATATTAACAACAGAAAGGATAAAATTTATAATTTTGGAAATAAAATGATAAATATTTCAATAAATATATACATAAATAAAAAATTTCAATATTTAAGGGAGACATAGGTGAAATTATAAATATTAGATAAAATATATATAAAAATAAAAAAAATTAAAATTTAGGCTGGACATGGAGCCACTCATGCTCCCTTGGCTCCGTCCATGCTACCGAGCCCGTCCTTATTACCGGTTATGAGATGGATAATAATCCAATAAAAAAATCAGCACTTAGCTAAGCCATCATATCAATTGAGCAAACTTTTGACATTTTATCTCAAAATTATACAAAATTACTCTTTTTGTCATTCCAACTTTAATTTCTTTTTCTTTTTCTTTTTTTGGGTGCGACAGAAACAAACAAAACAACTCCTCAAACTAACTAGTCTCGATGTCCAGCTCCACCAGATAACGAAGCCAAGTCCTCTTTTCATCCTCCATGCGTTGGCCATACTCGCTGCTCCAACATGTGACGACAAAAAACGTCATCTTAGTATGGGCCTTTTACAACATTAAGATTAGAGGTTTCAGAGGGCAAAATAGAAAAAACACCTATTTCTAAGTGGGTTGGCCCTTTTATAGTAAAAGGCGAATAAAACCACAATAATAAAACTAGTGCAACATTCTAACAAAGTAAACGTTAGGGCCGCATTTACATATGGCACTTGGGCATTTAGACTAGTTTGACATGTATATTCCTTTATAATTACTTTTGTTGGGCCAAAGCCCATGTCGTGGGGGAGGCCCGTGTCATTTGCGTGTAATCGCGTTACTAATAAACACGCAAATGGGGCGTGTTCAATTTTGGCGCAACTTAGCATGGCATGGGAAAACCGAGCGGAGAGCGGCGGGGAGATGAGAGAGAGATGAAAATTGTGAGGAGAAGGGGAGAGAGATGGTGACCTACTAACATTAAGAAAGTGTTAGATAAGTGAAGTTAGGTCATTTTATCGATTTTAATATCACTTAATTTTTTTGTTAGTTATTAGAGATTTCAGGTTGCTGGTAGATTTCAGGCCGTGAATATCTGAACTCACTCACGTCCCTCATTTTCACAGATTAAATTCATCTTTTAATCGCAACAAAGGTGTGCGATTAAATGAGATTACAATTTTGACGCACTACTCCATTTTTTTTTCTTTTTTTCCCTTAATTTTTTCTCAAACAGAAAACTATGCTCTAAGTTATTTTCTCGTATCAAACACTAGATTAAGATAATCTAATTATACTTAATTTAAATTGTAAAACCTAATGTAAATTAACTCAAAATTAATCTCAACAATCAAACGCTTTCTAAATTAATCAATGGGTATTCTTTACTTTTCTCATAAACATGGCCGGACCCAATAAAAGTAAATAATATAGTATTATAACAAATAGGGCCGATAAAAAATTGTCAACGTTGGTTGTAAATGCATGTTAATTGACGGACTTTGTCTAACCCACCAAAAACATGACAGCCCCAATCAAGTTCATATATGTAAACGCGGCCTACGTTGTTTAATTAAATAATAATCTGTCTGCCCATTAGTCAGGCGGGCCTTGTTTACTTTTTCAAAAAGGATACCTAAGGTAACGATATCATATGTTAGTTGACTTAGTAGGTGTTTGATGATGTGATGGAGCGAGCAATTAGGGTAGACAAATATAGTGCATGTTCGAATTTGCTCAAAATCATCTATTATAGTGCATGTTCGAAAT
Source organism: Lippia alba (assembly GCA_037834125.1). Taxonomy (NCBI): domain Eukaryota; kingdom Viridiplantae; phylum Streptophyta; class Magnoliopsida; order Lamiales; family Verbenaceae; genus Lippia; species Lippia alba. The sequence goes on along the minus strand of JBBMKE010000001.1, from coordinate 2,633,091 downwards.
TGCTCAAAATCATCTATTATAACACATCATATAACCAAATCCACTTCAATCAAGACAAATATATCTCAGCAACTCTAGAAACTCAAAATCGTACCTCCAGAAGCAATATACGATCCACCACAGCAAACAAATCCTTAGTCTATATGTCAAAAACCCTTGTTTACTTTTAAATCTTTGGTCATGGAATTTTGGCAGTTAATTGAAAAGCGATAGAATGAGCTCAGACGAAGTAAGCTGATTCTCTTAATCATTGGATACGTATGCAAAGTTGACTCTTATTTTCCAGTTCGAAAAGCGATACCATGACCAAGACTGCAAGCAGCATTTTAGTCTTATAAGTTATATCCACATATTTCTTAGTCTGTGTCGTATGTATTCTTTGGGCTATTTGCTTAATTTTGTTGCTTTTCAATTATGAGTCAAGGATGAGCAAAATTCTAAAGCATGGAGTACTAATCATCTATCTAGCTACTTAACCTCAACATGCACTAATAGCTATACATATACTTGTATATTTATTCGCGGTCATCTCCCTTTTATTATCATATTCTAATTCCTTTATTACATAATCTTTTCAAGAATTTTATATCCACTTAAATTCTGTTCGAATTTTGGACCTATCAGATAACAGAATTTTTGGAATCATACCTAGTTGTGTCAACAACTTCACAGCAATGATTACAGGTTTATTAGTGATTGCGTTCATCTTAGAGAGTGCTACTCTCTATACTAAAGGACAAGAACATTCATACGACACCATTCTTCCATTGTTCACAACTATAAACCTGGCAAATAATAATTTGTCAGGAGACATCCCAAAGGAGATGATGACTAGTCTTGTGGAATTGAGATCGCTCAACTTGTCAGGCAATCACTTCACGGGATTAATTCCCAACGGCATTGGAGATATGAAGCAATTGGAATCTCTTGATTTATCAAGAAACTCTTTGTCTGGTGGGATTTCCGACAGCTTGGCAAGCATAACTTCTATCTTTGGGATATTTGAATCTGTCTTACAACAATTTTACAGGTAAGATACCGCAAGGCCCCCAAATTACCACCTTCGAACTTCCGAGTTTCATGGGAAACCACCTTTGCGGGCCTCAAGTGAAAGAAAATAAATTGCGACAATGGTGATCAAGTCCCTGAACCAGGGCACAATGGCACCAATGAAGGTGAGAAATCAGAGATAGATTGGTTTTACGTGTTCTTATCTTCGGGATTCGCCACGGGGTTTTCAGTTGTGTGTTCGATATTGATTTTGAACAAGTCATGGAGGGATGCCTATTTTGGATTCGTGGAAGCTTTACGTATTTTTCTATGTCAAATGGCGAATGTTGGTGCGAAGATGATCAGCTTTCGAGTGCAGGTGCAGACTCTTTCCTTTGTGTCTGATTTTAATTACTTTTAATTTTGAATTGTCATTTGAGATATGTTTCTGTCGGTTTTTAGTTTTGTTATCTGTGTGAAATGAATAAACGAAATGTTATATTTATTATGCACAAGCACAACACTTTCCTTCCAGATATCTAATTCTAGAAATTTTCAGGAGTTGTATTGTATCAAAACCCATATGGCATATATACATTTGAACCTATATAATTACCGCATCACATTTTTCACGAATGTGAAGAGGAACATCAGAAATCTGAAAGCTAAGCCAGCAAGAAATGAAAATAGGAAATATAGCTAAACTGACCCTTGAATATAAGAACCCATATATAATTGTAAGTGGCACGTTATCTAGTTTATTGATATTTTTCTTTAAAAAAAAAACTAACTTTATTTGTTTTTGTTTGTGCTATGTCTTTATTTTCTGAAATATTTTTACTTATTATTTATTGTTTTTACTGTTTTAATTGTTTTTTTATACTTTATTTTCTCCAGAAATAAGTGTTCTTCGTACATATGTTCACATCTCAGAATTGAAAAAGGTACTCTTAGTGGTGTTTCCTACCATCTAAGGAGAATTCCATAAGTACCCTTTCTACAAATACCCACAAGTACCATATACTAATCAAATTCTTTTAGATGTATGCACACTTTTTCAGAAAATTAAAAATTCCACATCTGACTAAAGAGTTTAACACAATTTCAAACTAACAACAAAGAGAGTCATATCTCCTCTCTTCAGAAAATGTAACCAACTTGAGAGCAAAAGAATTCTTCAATTGCTACTTTCTAGTTTCACATTTATGCTATCACCGTATACATATCCAACAGACTAAAAAAGGCCAATCGAGTACCACATGTATACATGGTTGGCATCAATTTCGATTTCATCTCAACAAAAAACAGATTGAGCCGATTTTAAAAAGAGGGAACAGTTATGAGGCTACAAAATTTATACAAGATGTGTATTCAAAAGCGAGTTGGAGTTGGAGTTAGAATCACAGCAGAGCATGGCGCTTCGATGGAGGAAGGAGACATTCATATACACGCTCCATACGCGATGCAATATTCAGCTTATGTGCAGTTTCGAGGTCTGGCTTCGCCAAATCAATGATGTCCTGTCTCAAACTGATGATAAGATAAATGGTTAGACTTCAACTCGTTGTACTCTCGCCCTCCTTACACCCTTAGTCTCAAAGAGTAAATTAGAGAACAGAAATAGAACAGTGATGGTAAATAAAACTACACAATCTACCAACTCGTACACATCACCACGACAACAACAATTCTTAAAAATTTCACAACATGTGAAATGTTTACGTGCACATATATGTTAATATATACACATTTGTATATATAGTGTGCACATGAATGTATGTACAAAGATTTATAAAGATAAGAGATGGTCATACTGAATGGTGATTACTTTGGAAAAGTCTCGTTACAAGAAACATAGAGAGTGTCGACTGTCGAGTTTCAATAACTAATTTTAGTTTTCTAAAGTATAAAGAATGTGAATAAAGACCTAACCATGCCAAAACATATAGGACAGCCAATAGCTGTGAACCACGCTGTCAATGCTTTAACACGACAAATTTTTTTTTTTTTAAATATAATTTCAAGAACAAGTCAAATATCATGCCACACACATTTTTGACATGTCTGTATCGATGTCAAACACTCTATGCAGTGCTTTTTTGGAGTTTCAATGCATTATAGAGAGAAACTAACCATATCCATTCACCCGTTTCTTTTGCATGCCTCTCCACGGCACAGTGTAGAGAATCAAGAAAACACAACACCAGACCATACATGCATTGGGCATCGTTTTCCTGCAAAAGTCCAATCAAAATCAAATTTAAGGACTACTAAATCTATCGTATTCAATTATTAATGTATATCAAATATCACTTCAGATACCATCATTTTCCTGCAAATGTGCTAATCTAGTACTAATAATCAGGTAATGCATGTACTTACCAATCCTTGATCTTGGCATCTTTGAAATTGCATTATAGCTCTTTCAATTTCCACTAGACACAGCCTTCTTTGAATACGGGCAACTCTTCCTTTACCTTCTGCTCTTGTGTCCTAATCAAGGGAATAATAAGTAAGACTTCAAAACAGTGCACCATGGTAATAGTAAAAAATATAGCAGTGAAAACAAAGGAAAAATTATGTTTAACTAAATGTGAGGCCCAATGACACCTCAATGCTCACTTAACAAGAATTAATGAACCGTTCAGCGGCTGTACCAATGATAATAAATGACGAAGTGGTCTTTTTAAATTATTAGAACAAGCAAGAGCTGAAACAATATAATAATGGTGATTCAGCCTTCTAGCTCCTAACTTTGTCAGAGCGTGATTTAAAGAATTACATCGATGATACAGCGGATGTCATTAATTTCTAATAACATGTAACAAATAATAAATGCATATGTGTTAACTAGATAATATCTAGCATTTCAATACCATTCGAAGTATAACCACAATAGTACTCGACAAACTACTTGCCTTTTTAAACCAAGCTCGCACAAACATGGCTAGAATGAGGGACAGAAAGAAAGCTGGTAAAGCAGCTAGAATAGCAAAGTTGATTTCATTGGCCCTCAGGATCTGATCTAGCTCAAGCATGGCCCTGTTTCAAATTTGAGCAAAATCACAAACTTCAATTGGAAAATAAATTGCTAAGTTTTAATATATTAGTTTCTTACTCACTCTTCAATATCTAGTTTTAGCTTCTGGACCTGTATGGGGAGAAGAAGATAAATTAGGTGACAAAATTAGGAATTACCCACTGCTCAGAAATCATCTTACCTGAATAAGAAGAGCACGGACAAGCTCTCCACCAACGAGACCCTGGATTGGATGCATAAGTTCTTTCTCATATCTACAAATTCAAGTCACATAGTACAATGGTTACGACTTCATGCTCAAACATTGATACAACATACAAGCGTTGAGCAAACTTATCGAGATGCCCAGAGGTAGCAAAGTCGTGAAAGTGCATTCATCATAAAATTTGTCATTGAGACAGCAAAATAGGCCAAAAACATGAATTTTTCAATCCAAATTTAGACAAAATTTTCTACTTCTAATTGCAAACTGGATCGCCACTAATTCATAAATCAGGAATCTCTCTCAAACAGGCTAACTTTCAAAGAGTTCAGATTTTGGGTGACTATCATACATCTAAATATTTTTAAATCACAACGTTCAAGCTTAAGAAGAAGCCAGCATTCTCACACTAAATTTGACAAAGACCACTGCAAACGAACTTTTCTTGAACCAATAAATACAAATATGATTAGTTACTTAAAACATAAATCACAAAGAAACAGGAAAATAGAGAATGATCTAAATTCCTAAAAGAAAAAGAGCACCAGAGACCATCATCTGCACAACTAGATGCTTCCTTATTGGAATAATGATATCACTTGGTATGTAGGGAAAAGGACAATGTTCTACTGTATTGCTCAGCTAACAATGAAGTATATGGTGTGTCTCCTGTTATAGTGCTCAATAACTTATTCAGCAAGTACTTGTAGGCGAAGCAATGAAGAAATCGACTAGACTACTGATTCTTAGTAAAGGAAATATCACAAAAATAAACTTTATGCTATCATAACAAGAGCAGGGTTGCGGAGAATTTTGTGCTATCGTTTCTGAGACACACAAGAAAATACTATAAAATGCAAGGAAATTTACCTGGTCATCACTATCTCAAGCATTTCTTGATCGGAGGCATTCGTGGTAAATTTTTTACCTGTTGTCTGCTCACTGAAAGCTAGGAGCATTCTGCAAAGAGAAAATAGTGATATCAGTTGGTATATAGGGAAAAGGTAAAGCATGGCATAAAATGAATGAAAATCAAAAGGCAGTTGTACCACAACTGAGCTCCATCCTAACCCCTACTACTGCTGCTACTAGTCCCACTAGGATATATGCATTCAAATAAAACATTATGCTTAGAGAAAGTAATGCCAGTAAATGTTTAATATGGATGGATGACTAACGTTTAGGAAATCCAACAGGGAAAAAAAATACTCTTCTTCCATCATTGAAGTAAGCAAGCTAACCTATGTAGAGAGTCAGCAGTCAACTGCACTTCTTCACGCTCCATTGCACCTTTTTGCCTTTTCCGGAAGGTCTCAAAAAGCTCATCCCTTATAGCCAGAATCTAATTCGGGAATTTAGAAGAAAACAAAGGGAGAATAGTAAATAACACAACAACATCAATGACTAAAGAGATGCGGCAAAGACATAAAAGATTTGCTAGTGAAAAGTTTAGGATTCAAGGAACCTTACTGGCTGCTCTACATGATCACTCCAAAATTTTATGGTTGAATCCTTTGCCTCTCGGACCCAATTGTCAAGGTCAGAGCTCCCCATTAACTTGCTATGGCGAAGAAGCCACATGGAACAAACAGAAATTCCAATAACCCCACAGCTATAGTGCATCCAGTACAAAGTTACCTTCCTTGGCTTCCGATGTTTGGAAACCTAATGAAGTCAAGTAATGTAAACATGTAAAATCAACTCAGTCTCTAGAATAATGTGAGAAACATGTATTAACAACAGAATCCATGCTAAATCCACTACCATCTCTAATATACCTTTGACATTTTTGTGAAGTGTTACTCGTCAAAATAAAGTCATAGTCAACATGAAGGGGCACCACTAGATAGCATTCAGCATGAGAAGTATTAACGAAACACAAAATTAAAGCATATTCATAGATATCTAGCTTGAGTTAACAATATTATTAGCAACAACACAAAATTCAACTTACAAATAGGGGGAGCAAGTGCATTCCAGTCAAAATCAGAAGGAAAAACTGTTTTAGCATCAGCTTTATTGCCTTAAAGTCTCACTATATTTGTATAAATGGCGAAGTCAAGGTTTATTGGATAATTTTATCATTTTGAATCCTACAGAGAAACAATTTCTTCTACTCAGGATAATACCAATTTAAATCAACAACCACTGCTACCACAGAAACCTGTAGATTTATCTTAAAGTTCTAAGTTTTAACACGTTAACTCAGTTACGGTCAAGTTCTAGCAAGCAACGACGGAATGGAAATTAAATTGAACAAAGAAAAAAAGGAAGTACTAGCAGATCAACAAGAATCACGTCTGAGAAATACTCTTACCAGCACAGACACATAAGAGTCCAATCTGTTTAAGTTTTCATAAATGAAGTTGATGGCATCTCTCGTCTCACATTCTGTCCACTGAGAACCTTCCTGGTTTATTTCTGGAAGTTTTACAAACATCAGGGGAACTGAATAGCTTCCATCCACTGATGACCCACTCTGCATACCAATTGAACAATAAATTGTTTGTTGGGGAAAAGGATGAAGACATGAATTATAGCAGCACATCCACCAAGATGTTCAAGTCCCACACAAGAAAGGTCGCACGGGAAATATATGTAAAACAATATTTCAACAAGTAGAAAGTTATTTACAGGAGTCAATAAATAGTGTTTATATATCAATGACTTACCGGACGATTTGCGTGAAAATGGCCAATGGATGCCTCCAATTTCAAAAATAAATCATTGATAGCAACTAATAATGAGGGCAATGAGTTCGCTGGATCCTTAACCAAATCCTCTCCAATTCTGTCAACCTCCATATATACCTACATATATTGTCAAGGACATACAAAATACATTCATGAAATCAAACATGTATATATCCATGATACTAGATTATTAGCCTAAGCAATAATAAGAGCCTCTGAACAATAATACAGATTCATTATCGACCTAGATTCTTAAAAAAGTGGAAGCAACACGTAAAAGGAGAATGGAAACAAAAGAACTTTCCAAATTTTCTTCGTTCATAAGGTAAAGATAGAGATTCAAACTGTTATCTTGGTAAAAGTGACAAAGCTACAAAATCCAGTCTAGCCACCGACATTAACATGTGAAGAAAATGACATTCATTATCACCAACTTACATCAAAAAGAAAGGGTAAATTTCTATAACCTTCCTAAGGAGATTATCAAGAGTCAAGTATCAGAAAGTTAAAACAGATTGCCAGCTAATGATAATAAACACGGCTCCAACTGATGTTATTTAGAATTTCTTATAACAAAGTATCTTGTTGAGTTGTTTCGCATTCTAATTTGTATCTTTAGTCAACTCTAAAAGATAAAACCACCGATGTTTAGCTGACTTAGTTCTTTCCTTAAATCCAAAACAAGTAAGTTAATTTGGTTCATTAAAACACTGTAGAAGATTTAAATGTATCTGAATAACTTCAACAGAAAATTATATCAACCACCATCATTTAGTACCACTATAGGATATAAAGAATCGAAATACCTAACCTTACCTTGCCCAAAAACGTAGCTAGGAAGTATCTTAAACTAGACAGTACGCTAATCCTCTCAGATATATGAGAGGAGGCTGAAGAATGGAGCTTCTGAATGCTTGAACCATCACTAAGATAATCACGCATAAGTTGAAGAGTACCATTAATAAATGCATTAGGTCCTCTTTCGCATACCATAAAGTATGCTTTTTGAGCCCTTGATCCCTGCAACATGAAATTGCATGGACCTCAAAAAAGATATTACATAATGATTGCAAATTTTCACCACAGCATAAACAGTTGATTAAGCTTACCTCAGCCTTGGACTGCCAAAATCCTAAATTTTCCTGGATGTTGTGCAAATTCTGAAGTGTGTGCTCTATAATATCCTCCAAAACATTGAAAATTCTTCGCGACTCAACTGTTTTCCTGCATGAGAAGCAACCGCAAATTACGGATTCACAACCCTAACTTTATCCGACGAATTTAGTTCAGTGAAAAACAAGCACAAACTACAATCATCCCCATAGATATAATCAATCCACATTAAGTTTCTAAAGCAAACTCCTACCCCCTAAGTCCACACTTCCGATCATCAATCGTAAGAAGACATGATTACATAATGTAATTTGCAACAACGAAACACTTGAACAACTTGAATCAAATTCCACATTCTAGCCCCCATTTACCAATAGAAAAATGTCCACACAACCATATAATCCTCCTTTCTTCTTCCCGTCCAACCCCCATTCCCCGCATACTCAACTATTTAGTGCCCAAAAACAAAAAACCTCAGACTAAAACTAATAACTCCATCAACAAAAGAAGGAAAAGTAAATAACAATCGAGCGACAGTAAATTCATACGCGGACGACGGGTCGAGTGAAGCAGCAGTTGCGGCAGACGGCAACGGGAGGGGTAGGCAAGTCTTCCTGCGGGGACGTTTTGAGGATCCACTGAAATTCACGATCCTGGAGAGGAAACTGTCGGTGGAACTTAGTGAAAGAGGGAAGAAACTGGTTAGGCGCTTGTGGAGATAGTCGGAGTAGAATGAGATTAAAGCTTTGAAGTTGTTTGACGGCAATGGAGATTCGTTCTCAGGAGAAACCTCCATTGTTGCAGAGCACGAGCTTGTTGGCGATGAACTTGCAGAAGCCAGAAGGGGTTTGTAGAAACAAAGTTTGAGAACCAAAAAAGTCTTCGGGCGGAAAAACAAAGGGCGAATTCCTTATTTGGATTCATTAATATGTGAAATGTTGGGCTGAATAGGCCCAATTATTCTCTAATAAATGTGAAATTGTGAATTATTGTACAAGGATTAAATATCAAATGCTCAAGTTTCATATAATTTTTTCGGGTGATGTTGAAAAATATTTCACTAATTGTCGTTTTGATTATAAATAGTGATAATCGGCCCCATTCAATGTAGTATACGTATTGATGGTGGCTATATACAGGCATGTTTCGAATTATGCAATTTACAAGTGGTAAAAACACTTGAAAATATTTATAGACTTACTCTATGTATGAATAATTTAATTCCCATATCTCCAATTATGTCATTTATAAATGACATTAAACACTCGACAGTATTTATGAACTTATTCTACATGAGGGTAGATTAGTTCGACAAGAGTGCTCATAAAAATTGAAAAAAATAAAATCAAATAGTAACAGAACAAAAATCGAATTAATCAAACCGAACCAAAGTGGTTTCGTTCGATTTCAATATTTGATTTTCAAAAGGTTCCATTTCAGTAAAGATTGATCGTTCTCAGTTATAACCTAACATACAACCCTTTGTTGTTTAATTTTTATTTTTTCAATTAAAATTCATAAACCCTGCCCACCAATATTCCGCAAGTCGCACTTGACAATTCTTTCTATTTAATTTTGAAAACAAATTGTATTATCTTTTATGTGGTATCACTCCAGCACCAACGCCTCCAATACACTGTCCTCCACATTCTCACTCACAGTTGATCTTTCTTTTCAAGGAAGACTCTTCGGGCTCCGGCCACCACCATCTCTCGCTGCCCAATTGTGTTGTTCTTTTTCTGGCAAAAATTCTCCATCCGCCACCGAACCATATGCTCCACCGCTTGTGCGGACCCCCGTCAATTCCTTTTTCATTCTTGCGAACGTACTCCCCAGGCAGCCAGGCAGGATACTTAACGCCTTAGCTGCAACCTCTTTCTGCCTACAAATGAAGGAGTAATTTGGGTCAACAATCTTGAACCTACATGAACAAGAACACTTAAGCATAATCAACAGTGGATTTGGGGCCACCCTGCTGCACTCTTCAATTAATGTTTTAGGGCTATCGACTTCAATTGGCTTTTGTATGAAATTTCCAGGTTCCGAGACGCAATCTGTATCATATATGCAAATCCAATCTAATTTTTTGGATTGACAGACCTCCAAAAAGAAAAAAAGCTAGGAGACACATTGATGCTAACCACATACCAAAAGCAAGTCGGTTCAATGTAGCAAGTGAAGCAAATTGACCATACTCGTCCCAAAAGAAGAAATAAAGAAATTGATTGATGATAAAAATCAACAGCTAACAAAAGAGAATCATAATCAGCACATCTCAATAAATTGAAGTGCTGTCAAGCCAGTAATAACGAAAAGAAACTTAGGCAATTACCTTTTCACTGGGAGTATGCCGGGGTTCCTGGACAGCAAGCCAGAGAGGGCAGTTGTTAGCAGCCAGGCAACACCTGCTTCAAGGGAGAATCACGAAAACTCTGCATCTTTACAGGCAGTGACAAGAAATAAAAACAAATTGGGGGTTAAAGGTTCGAGTTGAGAAGGGAGGGAGGAAATAACAAGACCTGGTTCTTCTTTTCAAACCATGAATTAAATGTTGAACACGATTTGTACAGAATACAAAATGAGACGATCAGGAGACCCTACTGTTCAGACCTAACTATGCTACTCCGATCAGTTATCTCCTACATTCCTAATCACCTAGAGATTGTTTCATTTACATATGTACAACTAGCCCAGAATAATCATAAAATTAAGTAATCTGCACAAAATTCACAAAATCATTGTTCCAGGGACTTATCCTTCCTCATCATAATCTTCTTCATCCTCCTCCATCCCCCTGTTTAAATTGGCTAGTTGGACAGGGTCAATAGCCATCTTTTCAACGTCATCAAGGGACCAACCAGGAATATCTTCATGCTTCGTCTCAGGCATTGGCTTTTGCAAAGAGTCAGTGGTAAGGGTTCCAACTAACGGAGGAGCAGAATCCCCATTCTCATTTAAGTCAACATTGAGGTCAAAACTTACAAAAGATTTAGCTGTGTCCTTTGCATCTGTCATTCTTGAATCTGCAGCACCTACGACATTGTTTGATCTTCCTAAATTTTCTTTTTGATTCTCGCCATTCTGGTTAGACATGTCAGGATCATCTTCGAATTTCTCATACTGAACAACTATTTCTCTCTGTTGTGAGTGATTAGCTCTACCACGTCCTCTGCCTCTACCCCTACCCCTACCCCTGCCTCTCCCACCAGTGCTGGTGTGACCAGTCTCCTGCTGCAAAAATAGACGTTAACCATAATTTGTTAAACAGTTATCGATTTCAACAAAAAATTACCAAGAAATAAAGGTTAAATAGTTTGAATAACCAATCAATTCAGTGATTATATATTGTTTATAAATTATAATTCAAATTCATGGAACCTGCAGAGCTAGGTAAATAGATAATAGTAAAAGCCAATAGATAGAACTAATGATCATTCATAAAAGAATTTATAGCTAATTCTACAAATTCATCAAGTTGTTCATACAAATCAATAAGCTAGAAAATTAACTCTATAATGAAAACTCTAAGGTCCAAAGTGCGAACACCATACACAAGTTAGTTAGCTTCGCAAAGCCGGAATTGTCTATAGATGATAAGTTTTTATGGATCTTTCTACTGTTGAAGTTGAAACTTCTAATTAAAACATTCCATCAGATGTTGATGACATATGGACAAAATATTAATAAATCAAGATACAGTATCTTTACTATTTTTCTTATTCTTAAGTAACTTTTACTGGAACAAGATTTGACACAACAGTACATGCCAAAACTGAAGTATAGTGATTTGATAGATTGGCTTACCACGCCTATCCTTTTAGACTCATCTTCATTGCCACGATCTTCATCTTCTGAAACCTTCCTGTATTGAGCAAACCGACAGCAATATAAATTCCTATCTCTGAATTTTTTTCCTACTAATCACGAAAATAGTATTGTGATATTTATCCAAACCTTCTTTTGGTAGTAGCAGATTTTTCCTCACCAGCAACATCCGAACCACCCAAATCAGGAACCCTACTGACAGTCTCCCTAAGGAAATCAAACACATTAAAGCTTTGCACACATTGCTTCCTGCCAATGAAACAAGTTATCGCAAGAGTTCCATAAGCAGAATAATGTGTATAGGACCAGAAAATGTCTGAATGAAATAAAAGTAAAATTTCGATAAAGGAACTTACAAATGCAAAGAATTTACAGTTTTTGCTCCCTTTCTTAGAGTGATATCATAAGTTCGGTCACATAGATCTTGCAGAAACAGTTCCAGAGCTTTTGCTGAACATTAACAATTGTAAAACATGAGCATTCAGCAATGCACTCAAAATAAATCACAGGCCTAGAAAAAACCAAATATCGGGGTTGGGACCTATTTTTCATTGGGGGAAGGGTAGTGGGGGCTAAAAAATTGATATGATGAGATTTACATACATACTAAAAGGGGTACAGCCATTGCTATCTTCCCGACATCCTCATCAGTCTGCATGATCTTTTTAATTCGAGCCTGCAAAATGAATTTAAATCGTAAGACAGGGGAAAAGTACATCTAGCTAGCAGCAGCACACACAATATCTGGAGTCCTAATTTTCGCAAACCAACTCAAAATACTCCCCACAACATCACAATTCTGAGCTCAACCCACCACTAAATACAAAGGGAACTCCAAGTAGAATAAACTCATCTCCACTCCACGTGACGACAACAGACCTCCACCCATTACCAGGCTGCATATACAGGACTACTTTCCAGACTACACCAGTTCACACTAGTCATGGCTCTTAAAAACATATCAAAACATTACTGTTCTTCATATTGCAACTTTTATCATCTTTTCTAAGCCAACCAAACAATTAGACATGACTTCATAATAACCTTTACATAACAGGGCTGAGAACAGTAGAAAACCATTTCCCTCATCATCAAAATCAAAAATTGAACGCAAAATCAAAACTAATGATATTCCCTTCTCCACAAGTTCACTTAGAGAAACACGAAAAAATGATATCACCCCAAAACACAGAAATTTTCCCCATGCACAACCAGACAACCTTCCATTACAATTAATTTCAAAAATCAAAAACAACACACAACAAAACACAACACAGAGAGAAATCAAACACAAAACTCAAATTACTACAACAACAAACCCCAAAACCCTTCATGAACAAACACAAAACCCCAGCAGCACATACGGAAACAAGAGGAACAGTAATTTACCGCCGGAAAACGAGTATCGAGCTTCTTCCTCATGGCTCCAACGCTACCAGAAACTCCAATCTCGGAAACCCTAGCTTCCAACACACACAAAAAACACAGGTGTATGTATATCTGACTTTGTACGTATGTGCGCGCATATATATGAAGCTTCTCAGCGCAAAAGTTCCACCAGCTGCCCGCAGAAAATTCAAAATCGTTACGTCTTCCCAGACCGAAAATAAATTAAAATTAAAATAAAAGGTTTTAAAAATAATTTAAAAAAAGGGAAATGGAATGGAATAAATATTGGGTAGATTCGTTTTTCTCGGACCCTCCGCCCCCACGAATACCATTGACTTTTTCTTTTACTTTTTACTCAGTCATCATGCCACTAGACATATTTTTTTTTGGTAAATTACGTTTAAATTACTAGAGTTATGTATATTTTATATTTCGACCCCTTTTAATTATAAAATTTATATTTTCGTCCTTTATTGATAAATACCCGTTTGGGGTTTGATAGGAATTTGATGTTTTTTTAGGAAAAAAAGTAACTTACCCCGTACTATCATTGTTTTTTTTATTTAATTTTTTAAATGTTTCAAATAGTAATTTTTATTTTGTAAAAGTTTCAAATTGTCATCTGGATCATTTAGGTATTAACACATATTTCATTTTCGGTAAAAAATTGACAATTTTCGATGGAAAATTGGCCCCGTGTTAATATCTAGGCTTCGTTTACTATTCGATTTAAGGGAGGTTTGGGTTGGCAATCCCCCAATTTCAGGCCTTTACTTTGCAATTTTGCTTTCACACCCAATACATGGAGCCCCGGTTTTCATACAATTAATGGGGCTCATATTAAACCCCTTCATTTGGAAGTTTTATTTTATCTGATACGGAGTGATTGAGTAAATTGTCCAAAATGTCCCCAATTCTCCTATTAAAATGACACTCCTAGCCCTTTGTCTTCTCTCCAATTTCTTGACCTAAAAAATTCCCCCATTAATTTTCCGCTCATATTTTTCAGCTCTCTCTATCTACTAGGGCGCTGCAACAAGTGTGTATGCAGCCTGAGAATTGAAATTGCAAAATCAGATAGCTAAGTGTGGTTGTTTTTCATCCCGTCATTTTTCTCTTCGTTTTATTTATGATTGTTGCGATATGGATGGAGCTTTGTCTTACAATTTTTTTACTTTTCTCTTTGTGATTCTTTTTTGAATCTGTAGGTGAAAGCTGCTTGGTTCCGATTTTGCTGTAAATTTCAGAGCGTTGTTAGAGAAGTGGTGTTTGAGTTCACGCCGTGTTCCCCAACAAGGTAAGGGTCATTTGCATCGATTACACCTGAATGGTGTTTATTACGTGGCTAAATCTTAGATTTACTTGGATTTAAGACCATGTGCTCTGTGTGAATCATTGGTAGATGATACATGGTCGAGCCTTTGTTAAATTTTAATTTTTATGCTGTAATATGGCCTGTGGACAACATATTAGGCAAATGGATCCTAGAAAAGCCTTGC
>JBBMKE010000001.1:2601413-2618240 GCA_037834125.1 Lippia alba | reverse complement strand
TAAAAAGTAGATGACAGTGTATCATAAATACAAAACATATGATTGTGGTATGTAATAAAAATTTATTAAGATAGTAAATTGTAAAAATTATATGGCAAATTCTAATAGCAATTTTTTTTTCCAAAGTATTTTTACCACTTATCTTTTTGACTATGAATATCTATATTGACCTCTACCATTATTGCCATATTGAGAATGGAAATATTGATACATTGATGTCCTTTTACAAAATAAAAAATTATTAATATATGATTTGACTATTTGAGTCGAACAAATTGTTTTAGTCCAAAAAATGGAGACAACTTGCCCAGAAATCTCTAATTACCTGGTCCAAGCCTGCGAGTGGTTGGGTTAAGTTGAATACGGATGGAAGTCGGCTCGAGAATTCTAAAATGGCGGCTGCAGGGGGACTTATTAGAGATGAACATGGAACTTGGCGAGGAGGCTTCGCTATGAAATGTGGTGATGTCCCCATCACCCTGGCTGAGTTATTAGGCCTTCGGGAAGGGTTGTGTTTTGCTTGGGAACGCCGCTTTGCTAAAATTGCTGTTGAATGCGACTCTGCGAACGTAGTTAATCTTGTGAAGGAGGGTTCGATGGAGCAGCATGCTTACGGTAATGTTGTTGAAGATTGTAGAGAGCGCATGAGGAAGCCTTGGGACATTACTTTGAATCATATTGGTAGAAGTGGAAATGGCCATGCGGACTTGCTCGCGAATCTAGGCCATCATCTGCATGACAATTTAATTGAATGGGAGGAAGAGCCTATTGAGCTGCTGCTGTGAAAGATAGAGATGGTGGAGGGTAGTGGACCTCTGTTCTTGTTCGACCAAAAAAAATTAATTTTTGAGTCGAACATATTTTTCATCGTAACTTTTTTTTTTCTTACATATTTTATTATGATTTCAAATCTAATTAAAATTGTCTAGTTTATTATAATTTTGAGACAGATCGAATCGCTATTATTTTGCATGAATATTATTAATAAATTCTTAAATCGATATATAAGCTGAAGTGACGTGTGATGACTGATGACCAATATTTATGATCAAAGAGTAATAAACATATTAGGTCATACATATCAATATTATCAGAAATATATATCAATACACTCTAAATATATTTATTATTATCTCTTAAATATTATTTATTACGTGAATCGTAATTTTCTTGTTTCTTTTTGCCCCAAATACTATACAAGGGGTTGCATTGCTTTTCATTCTAGACACTGAAAAAGATAAAACCAGCAATTATATTTAAAATATATCTCTTAAATATTATTTATTACGTGAATCATAATTTTCTTGTTTCTTTATTTTTGCCCCAAATACTATACAAGGGGTTGCATTGCTTTTCATTCTAGACGCTGAAAAAGATAAAACCAACAATGATATTTAAAATATTTTTAGTTAGAGTTATATTTTTTTGAATTTATATTTTCATTTATTCATATTATATTTGGCATGTTGAAAGTTTTTGTGAACATTAAAGTTTCATCAACGTACGCACTACGCACCCATAGTCTTGAAAAAGTGCACATTTACGAACTATCCTTCCGAAAATTCGTATGAAAATGTTTGCAAGAACTTGTACTTAATTAAAAGTTTCAAATAAGCAAAGGGAACGAATATTTAACAATATATTTGTGATGAGCATCACTTGGCTCCACCTTTATTTTTTTCTCTCTTTTCTCGAATTCTTGATTAATATCTATCTTTACGTACTTTCTTCATATAATATGAGTTATATTAATTAGAATTTAGATTATTTAGGAGTTGTTTTAAAATTTGAGTTTGTTGTTATCAATGCTGTCTTTTATATCTTTATATTTACTTGTATTCATTTTTTAAATTTTAATTGATGTTGAATATAAGTTACCCATCGCCGATCTATATTATTTTTAGAGCTCTTTAAGAGCTCGATAATCTTACAAATTCCAAAATTATAAGTGATTGTCATTCACGCGAGTTGCCACGTATTCTCGGTGGGAAAACTCCATCAATCACCTTTCGTCAAAGAAAATGACATCGTAATCTAAATAATTCATGCAATTTTATAAAAAATCAATCTTTTGTATGTTTCTTTTTTCAATTAAAACAAGATTGACGTAAATGTGCATATAATTTCGCACGTATTGCAAACATAACATATAAATTATATATTCTCCATTTTCTATAAATTTAATTCATATATTGTTACAATAAGAATAATACCATAAATTTAATATCTTAATACAAATTATAAATAATCCATGTCTTGATTGTCTTCTACCATGTGCATGACAGCGTAACGACGTCGTTACGTCACCTCCTCCTATTCCCTGTAAATTTTAAATCAAAATACAATTAATTATTTTCCCTCCCCGGCCAGGTGGACTTTCCGTTATCCTTAAAAAAAATCCCGGTTCCGGAGCCACAATCCTCTACGCCAGTCACACTAACACCCCGCTTCTCCTACTTGTACCTTTCTCACCTCGGCGACGCTTCGTTCACTTGTACCCCCCAAATTGGAAAATAAAAATTAAATAATATACAATTAGAAAGGTAAAAAAAAAAGAAAAAAAACCCTAATCCCCCGTCTATTCAGTTTTATTTTTCAGCCTCGTATTGCCTATCTCTCTCTCTCCTCTCTTTCTCTCTCTATATATCATTGCGCAACCCACCATTGTTCCTCTTTTGTATGCATTGTATCTCTTTCGCGAATCCTCTCTCTGTCTGTTTCTATCGACGACACTAAATCCAATCCTCAATCCTCGAGCAGCGACGACGAATTGAACGCGCATCTTCTTCGATCGTATCGATCGGCGTTACAGGTGAGGTTTCGCTGAGTTTTTTATTTTTATTAATGTTTTGGTGATCGTATCGATCGCCAGCGGTGGGATTGGGGGCGGCGGTGATGGTTGTTGTTCGGATTTTGATGTTTGTTTGCATTGGCTTTGGAATTGGAGGAGTTTTGCGGAGCGGCGGTCGATTTTTGTTTTTTGTGTAATTTGTGTGGCCTTGGTGGGGGGTAATTGTGGTGTTTAGTGGGGGGAATATTGGATTGATTGATCTGTGGTGTGATGTTGCGATTTTTTCCGCTTTTCGTTGTTACACGGGGGTAGATTTGCTTCTGAGTGTGTGAATTCGTGGTTGGACCTTTGGGAACATTGGAATATCTGATGGTGTATGGTGTGTATGCGCTGTTGGCAGCGTGTGGATGTGTAGCTTGTCGTTTTTATAGATTTGTAGATACAATTTTGATTTTATTTTAGTTATTGGCCTGGGAATCAAGTTTCTGCGTGTGTATATGTTGTTGTGATTTTTAGGAAGCAATGGTGTAATGGTGTTTGAACGGTTGAGGATGTGCAGAGGCTTTACTTTGTCTTGCGTAGGCAGAGCTTGTAGGATTTGCAGTTAATATTGATATTAGTGTTTTGTTAAATATTTGAGATAAGACTGAAATAGGGAAAAAGAAAAGATACCTAATAGTGTATGTGGAAGAGAGATGCCACATGGTTCGAGGAATTTTTGTATGTGATGTAATCTGGTTAAAAGTCTGCCAAACTACTGGCTATCCATGATTGACTTTGAAAGATGATATTGTATTAAGGAAATACTTAAGGTGGGGAATTAAAATTCTTTCAGATGGCAATTAGTCCCACGAGTTAAACTAAATGGTCTCCAGCACAGCTGGTTCAATGATACTAGTGGCTTCCATATAGATATGCAGCCAGCTAATATCACACTTAAGAGGAGAATGTTCATTTATCCTCAGATTCTAGTCTGGATTTATGATGAGCTATTACAGGCGAGTTAGGACAGAGCAGTGGAAACTCTTGTAACTAAAATTTGTATTTCTCACAAATTTTAATCGAAGCAATATATAGTTCTCGTTTTCTGTGAATAAGAGGGCAAGAGGATATTGGCTGCTTTAGCCAGTGTTTGAATAGTACACAGATTTTTTATTTTTTTTGAGGGAGAATAGTACACAGACTTGGAGGATCAGTTTTAATTTAAATCATGCTAGTCTGAATATTCTCATCCTTTTTCTGAAAAGGAGGTTTATGTCGAATAGATTGCATGAATATACTTTATGTGACTTGTGTCTTCTTCTTTGTTGAGATATGTTCTTATCTGGTCATGCATACTTTGAGCATTCAATTGAGACTTGTTTTTGACTGGAGTTGTTAGACGATTGATTATGTGTATTTCTTGTTTTTCACATATATGTTCCACAATTTCCTGCTCCTGGACCAGTGGATATTTTCATGTTAGTCTGTGGTCCCCAAACTTATGTACCAATTGCTCTGTGTGGGTCGAATTCTCATTTGAATAGATGATTTTCTCGCATTACAGCATAGCAAAACCGCCTTTTACCTTAAGTTATCCCTTTTACTTTAAGTTATCCTTGATTTTGTTTATGCTGGTTTGCTCGATCTTCTCTGTGTCCATTGCTAATGTTAGGGGTATGTTTCTGTCTTGCAGGATAAATTAGAAGTTGAGAATGTCTCCAGCATCTAGATCTAAGTCCAAAGACAAAAAGGCTGGCAAGGAACTGCCGAAAGGCTCTTCAAAGCCGTCAGCAGGTCATGTTGTCACCAGTAATGGGACCCCAGCAAGTGGATACAATCCTCTTTTAGGAACATTCCATACATTTGATTCAGCACCAGTACCTTCTCCCAGTCCGCTTCATGTAAATGGTCGTTACCGAAATATAGATGATACAGATGATCATAATGGGAATCCTTCTGGGACTGGCATTGAGTATGATTCTGTTTCCAATAATGGCAGCTGGTCCGGTGAGTCAGAAGATCATAAAGAAAAATCATCTCAGCTCCCTCGTCCAGAGTCCGTACCTGGAGCTGACAATGATAAAAGAGAGAAAATACGCCTGAAGAATGAGAGGAAACATCAACGTCAAAAGGAGAGGCGAGCGCAAGAGCTCCATGAGCGGTGCAGTGGCTATCTCATGTCGAGAAAGCTAGAAGCATTAGCTCAACAGCTTGTAGCTATGGGTTTCTCTCAAGAACGGGCCACGATGGCTCTCATTCTGAATGAAGGTAGAGTAGAGGAATCAGTAGCATGGCTTTTTGAAGGCGGTGAAGAAGACAACAGGCAAATGGAACGTAATCTTGATGGTGGTGGTAATTTGAAAATCGACATATCTGACGAACTTGCTCGCATCACAGACATGGAAGTCAGATACAAGGCTTCCAGACAGGAGGTCGAAAGAGCTGTAGTTTCATGCGAGGGTGATCTCGTAAAAGCCGAAGACTTATTGAAGGCACAGAAGGAGGAGCCTCCAGCTGTCCCTCCCAAGCCTGAAGAAACTGGTGACCCTCCGACTATACCAAACGGCAAGCTACCGATAATCAACATTACTCAGAATCCAACAAGAATACAGCCGAAACCCACTTCATCCACCATCTTACAACAGAAAAGAGATGATAAAGATTTCAACTATACAAAGGCTCCAACAACAGTGACGACGTCTTCAGTAGATCCCAGCACTAAAACCATGCAAGTGTTGAAGAAACCCTCACCTAAATTAGACTGGACCAAACCACAGCAGATTCCTCCACCAGCAGAGAAAAGATCGTCCGCTTCCTTTTCCTTAGCATCATCGACCCTGCAACCTTCACCTTCCCCAGCCAAACCCGAAGCTCGTTTCATCGCTGTCGGAAACGAATTGAAAAATTTACAGCTTGGCTCAGTTAAAGAGCCCGTCATCGTCATGCAACGCCCTCAATCCATTAATTCAAAGCAAGCTCCCACCACAAGCCTCAGCTCGTCTCCTCCGAATTGGTATCCAAGTGCTGCTGAAACAGTAAAAACTCACGGGTTTGCCCCACCCGTGTCTGTATCTAGAGCCCTTAGCCCCAGTGATGTTACTTCAAATCCTCTATATAACCAACTCCATTACCAATCTCAACATAATCAATTTGTACCCAGCAGCAGTAATTCCATGGATCCCAGGGGAAACAGGCTGTGGAACAGGGGAACCCCGTCTCCTGCCCTTGCTGCTGCTTCGTCACTCGGGCTATTTTCCGGGTTAGGAGCAAATGGGACATCGGGGTCGAATTCTCCCGTAGATTGGAGTACGGGCGGGTCGATGTTGCAGTTTGACTACACAAATATAGACTGGAGTTTGGATCGTGGGTCGTTACCGACATCAAGAGCCAACGGATTGTGGGACGGGGCTAATTATTCCGTGCAAAATGGTAACCGTACATATGATTCTTTTGCTTATGGTCTAGGCGTGAAGTCTGGTATGAGGCCCATTTTGTCTAAGGGAAACGGTGGAGCGATCCAAGGGTTGCAGGATGCGGTGGGTTCAGGCGATCCAACGGCTGGCGGCGGTTCCCGGGAATGGACGTCTCCTTTTGAGGAGAAAGATCTTTTCAGTTTACCAAGACAGTTTGTTTCATCCCCTACTCTGTAAGATGAATGAAGCGAAGTTTTAATAATAAAGAAGGAAAAAAAACTGGAAAAAAGAAATGGGCGTCAGCATTTTGTGTTGGTGTTGGTTCTTTTGATGCTGTTTTCCTTTTGTTCATGTTGTGAATTATCTTTCTTGGTGGAAAATGCATCGAAAGTTCCCCTTGGTTCAAGTTTAAATGTTTGGTTTGGTTTTTCGTACCATTTTTATTCCCTTGCTAAGTTGGCAAATTTGGTTTCGTTTTTTTAACTTGACGATAATCTTGAAGCACAGCATATAGCCATGAAATTTATAAAATGCATGTCTCATGGAGACTTGTTAATAGGCTAAGAGGGTGTTTGCTAAGCCTTATTTTAAAGAGATCGTATAAACTCGAACCTAAAAATGGGGGAATGTGTAAAGATAGTTTAAACTTTAAAGTACTTCTAAATTGTTAGACGTCATTAGAAGGCTTTTTTTTTCTTCATAACTCAATCGTATGAGTCGATTCAAATTGGATCGGATCATTACGATGTAAAGTTTTCTCCTTCTTATTAATGATAGTTGCGTACTCAAAAATTCAAACACCAAATTTTTAAGGATAGAGCCAAATTGCTTAGCTACACCACAAACCACTTTGTGGTATTAGAAGAACTTATACAAGCTCAGGCAAACACCCCATTAATCATCTGGGAGTTGATGATGAGATACATTTCAGGGAAAAAAGTTGGAGCAAAAGTCAACCATAGCCTCATTTCCCTCATCCACTCTCTCAAGAACTGGGGAATAATGGCACCGAAATTGCTTTACACATTCAGCTTTATTTTGCAATATTCAACATAAAATTAATCTTCAACAATTCAATTCAGGTTCATAAAAAGGAACAAATCCAACTTGCAGATTCATAGTTCTCATATTATAATTGCCTATGTTTTTGGTTGGAAACTCTATGACAAGGATGTCATAAGAGGAAAAAGTAGCTAATTTCTGAGATTCTTATTGAAGTTTCCCATGTAACATTTGAAACATTCTCTTGGTGTTTTAGACGCAAAAATTCTACAGAAGTCTCAATTGTGGAGTTTATATACGACGCAGTATGAGCAAGAAGAATGCCGGTGTATATTATGTGACTGACACTGTGAGTCTATTACTCAGTGAAACGAGAAGAAGATGCAGTAGTTTCGCTACTAGCCTCGCTAGAAAGAGGTTCTGTGTACCACTCATTCTCTGCACGCGTGATGAAGTTGGCTTCTGCATCGACAACAAGGTTATGTAGAAATTAAGCAAACCGTAACACGCGGACAAGATCAAGAAAAAATCATCCTTAAAACTGAAAAAAGAAGTAAAATATGAAGTCTGCTCGGATTTATACCTGATATGAAGATATCTTTGTACTCATCATCGTCATAGACGAATTGAGGAGGGTCGGGGGAACCCACCCCTACAATAGTGCTCCCACTGCATCATAATAAGGCAAGTGAGATGAAGACTGAGAGCAGAATATAGCAATATAACTTGTATGGTACAGATTCTTGTTTTAAATTCTACAAGAACACATAATTGACTTATACCTTCCAGACATGAAAACAGCGTCGTACTGCCCTCGGCCCGCAGCAGCTATCCGTTGTTTCAATCTTTTTAGTGATGGAAGAACTTCAAAAGCGGGAGGTTCTGCAAAACATAAAATTGCAAAGTTTTAATTTTTCTATACCATTTTAAAGTTGTTCCATAATCCTATTTTTTTTTTTTTCCAGCATAATCCTCAAAAGAAGTAAAAGGTAAATAATGTAAACTGGTTTCCGAAGAAGTCCTGTGTTTGCCTGGGAGAGTCAGAAGCTATTCTTCTATTTACTTGTCTAATTACTTCAAAATAATGGAAGTTGCGGAAAGCACAAAGCTATACTGCATAGATTCCGACACAAAAACTGAGATAATAGGGTATAAAAGCAGATGCAGGGAAGTAAGATAAAATACTGCTAAATTTTCCGTAAAGAGACTACATTTCAGTCCCAAATATGTTTACTGCAAATCTTTCACTTGTGAAGCTACTAAGCAGTTATTGAATTCATACCGAGATCATTGATGCAAACATCCTGAGATATCCCATTACTTGAAATCTTCTCTAGTAGAACCAAAGGATCAATCTTGCTTGATTGATCCACTAGAAGGCGCTGAGAAACCGAGACATTATAAGAGATTTTAGCACCAAGTAACTCATTGTCTAACTCAACATAAATCCAATAACTTGAATGATTTTTCTCACCCTGTAAACTTCTGCAGTGGAGCAAGCCTCTTGTGGTTTAATCAGAACCATTGGGAGGTCAGATGGTATCGGTTGAGGAATATCTTCAACTATCTGGATTTTTCGGAAACCATATTTTAAGTTAATTATGAGCTCTTAAAAATATTTTGGTAAATTTTTGGCAAAAATGCTTAAAATTTACAAAATAAGATATTTGGAAATTACAAGCTCCTAAGAAAGCAACCTCCAAACTTATGTTAGAACATCTTATAAGTTGCTTAATATAAACAATAATACGACATACATACCCTTAATTACTTCATTTCCTAAGGCGTCGAATTTCGTAACATCTCACGAGTTTAAATTTACGTGATTCTTTTTCATCATTATCACACTAAAGTAAGCCTAACTGCCTAAGTTCTCAGTTTGACCCAAACACAACTACAAACTCGCAAGTTCCGAAAACCTCTTAGTAAAATAGATATGACCAAAGGAACTTAATGCATACCTCGCCTCTGCCAGTGCAATATGCAGCTCCACGAGAGAAAAAGAATGGAATATCTGACCCTATCTCACTAGACCAATCTTGGAGATCCTTTTCGGTTGCAACACAACCGCTGAACTGATTTGCTGCCCATAAAGCAGTAGCAGCATTACTACTACCACCACCAAGTCCTGCCCCCGTGGGCACCTTCTTATCTAGATGAATCTACAAAATGAAGAGTTGCAAGAAAACATGCTCAATATTCCGACAACAAAATGCCTTGCTAAGCGTAATCACTAATCATAATTGCATAATTTACCCAAAAGTGGTTGTCGATTCCCGTCTTTTTCCTAAAAAGATTGAGAGCCTTTATTATCTGCAAAGAAGTGCAAGATCACTAAGTTTTTCGCGAGACAAAATTAGCGAATGCAAAACGAAAGAGAAAAAGTGTCACATTTACCAAATTTCTATCGTCGAGAGGAACTCCTGGGGCGTTGGTTGATAACCGGTCTGTGGATTTTGATGGGGATAAGGAGAATTTTATTTTATCTCCAAGACTAATTACCTGAAAAATGACCAGCTCGTATTAACACTGCAAAAACGAGCCAACAAGCTAATGTTGTCTATTAGTTAGCTGCTACCAATGCTATGAGGAAGTATTAGAAACAGAAAAACACCATAATAATGAAACCAAAGAACTAACATGGAAGAGAGACGCCAAATCATGATACCCATCAGGTCTTTTTCCTGTGATTCTCAAGAAAACATTGATCTGAAATCCAAAGACATCAAATTTACCAGAGAATATAACATTCAAATCAAACATTTAAAGAAAGCTAATGAAGATTTTGCACTTCAAGCAAAAATTTAATTGCCTTACCTTGCAAGGCGAAAAAAGAGTAAGCCTTGTCATCCCAGCCTGCAGATCCACTTCATCTGCCAACTTATTTAATTTCTCCTCTTGATCATACACAACCTAACCACCCAACCAAAAACAAGATTAAACCTTAAATCTTCATGTCCCACAAAAAAAAAGAATAATTTAGACAGCCAAGAAAGAGCAAAAAACTCCTCATAATCATAGCTCCATTTTCTTATCTTAGAAACAATAAATAAGCCAAAATTTCACAATAGAAGAACACATCATTCACAAATCTTTCAATTCAAACCCATAAGCAGAAATCAACTTCAAGTCAAAATTCGATACCTCCACTCGTTTCCTGCCAGTTTTTGAATCAGAAGCCGTGGCTCTGATCAAATGGGTCCTCAAAAAATGCGATCTTTTGCCCATAGACGAAGACCCATGTGGCTTAAACGAAGAAGGCAGAGAAAAACTCCCTTTCTTGAAAGACCTGAAGTGGGTTTTGCCATTGGAGGAAGCGTGGAGCTGTTGGCTGCAGAGGAAATTGGCGGACGCCATTGGAGAACAACAGAAAATAAAACTGCACCTATAAATTCAACAGCAGTATTATTTGGCTGCTGCAATGCGTCGAATTTGAAGTCGCAAAATTAACTATTTTATTAACATCAGTTGGAAGTCAAAAATCGAGTTCCACCAAACTTCGTCCTTGCCTAGGCTGATGAGGATATGAGAGGAAAAATGCGAATTGTGTGCACCTCGTGTGTGTATTGAATACAAACAATCTATATTCTATAATCTATACACAGTCAAGTTTCTTTGGAGGAATTATCAGTCAAGTTTCGTACTTTTAACCGTTCTTGCCTTCATAATGCTATATGTCATAATTTCTTGTAATCTTTTTGATTATAGCAATTTTCCTCTTAATTTTGAAACGATAAATATTTTTCGTGTTAATGGATGACACAATAGTTTCTTGTGTGGGTTTAAAAGATTATTTAACGATTGTATTATTTGAACAAGATGCAATAACATTAGGATACGTCTACAAATAATTATAGTTATTGTTTTATTATTTTGTTCGCATATCAACAGTGTTCGTTTAAAGAGGAGAAAAGATGAAGTGTAATGACGCTTAATCACATGGACATCTTGATTGGTTGAATAAATAATTGGATTCCTCCTATCCTATTACAACATGTTTATATTGTGAAATTAAATATAATTAGATTAATAATCCTATTTAAAATGTATTTACTAATACTTTTATAACTTTAGAATTATTTATCCCAATAATCAATCCATCATCACATCTCACAACTCATTTCATTAATCATTTATTCTATCTTATACCAACCGATAAAATAAACATCCCTTAGCGTTAGCCAAACTTGTGAGGATTTCACATAAAGGTATGCACTTCTACCAATATTGTGCAACATATCATGTTAAACCCTTATGCCGATCATATCATGTCACACTTATAACAAACACCTTTTTGAGCAACCATCACATGATATTCTTAAAAAAAAAAAATATGTATTCGACCCTTCTAAACATATTATGTTATCCTATCATATTGTGTCATTGTATCATATCACATCTATGTCAAAACAAAACAGTAAACACCGTAACAGATTCCAATCAGCTGAAATATTCAAGAAAGAAATGTTCCTGCATGTATCTAGAGCAAAAACTGGCAGCACACTCAAGATAGATATGCTAATATCACCCTTTAAAATTTAAATCCCCAGACATTGGTCTCTCTGCAAGCCAAGAAACTTTGAGCAAACCCTAAAATGCCCCAAAAGAAAGCCAAGTGACAGCAAAATCAATCATTTTACATACACAAATTCAGAAAAGAAAGCCAAGACAATAAAAAAAAAATCAATTTTACATACACAAATTCAGCAAAAGAACAACATAATCTTCTCTTCCTTCTGTTTTGGTTACTGTCCAAGGCTTTTTCAGCCATCAAAATGAAGCTTCACTTGACAAAACCAGAAAAAGAAAAACAGAAACAATACTTGGAGCAGTAAAAGCCGAAAAGGTTATTTACAAGAATCAGGACAGATTAAAGAGGGACATTCTGTGGTTGATATTTATAACAGGTGATATATGTTTTGACTTCAAAATAAGAAATCACTTCAATTCCTGAAAGTGATTAGTAAGCTAAAACGCCAGAATAGAGAAGAAAACAGACTTGTCGAGGCACGCAACACAGAGAGATCGAGACATGGATAACGCAGCTTATTGAAGACGAAACACACAGCTGCACATACAACCTCGACTCAATAATCAAAAGGCCACCTCGTCCTATTATTCTGCTCACTGCCCCCCGCTGAGCTGTTTCCCCCCCTTTCTGAATGTCGTTGATTAGACGAGTTTCCCCACAAGAAAGAAAACGGATTCCATCTCCCCTGATTCTGCGTACCATTCTCTCTCCTACTGCTCGTGGGCACGCCACTAGGACGAGCACTAGCAGAGCCTTGTGACGGTATCTCAACACGGCAAACGGGGCAAGAGTTATGCTCCACGAGCCAAGGAACAATGCAATCCGAGTGGTAAATGTGGTCACACGGCATTTGCCTCACTTTCGATCCCAACTCAAACCTATCTTTACAGACAGGGCAGTGTGCATCGGTATTAAGATGCCTTTGAGTGATTTTAATGGTCGGCATAGCGTCGATAGCCGAACGAGGTGCCGGGGGTGGACCCCGCCGCTCGTTCATATTCAACTGCTCAATCAGTTCGTGCAGCCCGTGACCCATGAAGAAATCACCGAAATCAGCTCGTCTCTGACCCGTTCCGGGCCCGCTGTTGAAAAAGAAATCAAACGGGTCCGAAACACTGACGGGAGATTGGCCGTGGAAGATCAATAGTGGGCCAGGAGGCCTCGAACCTTGGAGTCGTGTCCTTACGTCGAAATTTGGGTCTCTTCCTGCCATTCTGGCCCTCATAAGAGTGGCAAATGCGTCCATGATGCCAAACCTTGGGTCTTGGAAAGGTTCCATGAAACTCGAGGGGGAAATATCAGCACGATGATTGGGTATAACCTCAGGGAGCTCTTGTATGAAGCCTCCATCGCAGTACGGGCAGACTAGGTCGCGACCTCGGGCCAGAATTGGTTGGCTGCATTGGTAGCACCAGTGAGTGTTCCCACCACTTGACATGGTTTTCTATGATGCAAGTATCTTGGAACAGGAACCTGTATTTCAATCTCAAACACCTGCACTAGTCCTGCAAGCAGACGTTTATAGTTTAAACATAAAAAGTGGGAAGAGGATACGCGAATTGTAAGTGCAAGACAAGCCAGGACTGAATCTCAGACTGGAGGTTGACAGATGAAAATGGATTAAAATCATCGACATTCGAGTAAAGATGGAAACTACAGAAGTTTGATACCAATAAGTGGAAGTGAAGATAGTGGATTCTTTAATGCATATTCTAGTATATACGGATAGTATCGTGATAACATCAATAATGCTTGTCCTCAAAGCCTACACAAGATTTCTCCCAGGCTATATCTTCTGATTTCTACATAGAAATTCTTTAAAGAATGTTAAAAGTACAAACGATACATATGCTCCCTGGAAATTCATACAATTATCTTGATCTTAAGACTCTGTAATCAAGATTGGGGGTGGGGGTTAAAGAAGTGGGCCAAGTTAACATCAAATTTTACCAAAATAGAACATGAAAAAAAAAATCAATGATTGCTGGGACTAATAAAACTCTTCCACTAAAATCACTCCTCCAAACAAGAAGCTACTCAGCAAAAAATCCAATAAAGTAACAGATTTAGTTCTTCATTTAGTCAAATAACCGAGCATCAACAGCCCCCAAACCACAAAAATAGCACCCAAAAAAAAAAAGAAGTCAACACTTGCAATTCCTCCTAAAAATAACATGAAATCACCAGAATCACGAAACGGCATACGAATCCCCATCAATTTTCCAAAAAAAATTCAACCACCAATCGCACAAACACATATCCACTAAAATACATGACAACAACTAACAAATCAACAAAAAATAGCTGAAATTAAACACAAAATTAAGAAATCGAAGCGTCTCGAGTAAGAGTTACCAGACAACGCCGTCAGGTGTTCGAGTGAACTGCTTCAATGGAGAAGAAGAAGAAGAGAGTAGAAATGAGGATTGGAAATTTGCGGTTCTAGAAATTACGGTGATATTTTTATCTCTTTCCTAAAATGCGCGTGGGTGCGCTCTACGCACGCACCAGGTGAAAATTATGATTGGAGATAAGGGCAAATTCGTCATTTCACTTTTGAATATCTCAAGGGCAAAATCCAGAAACAATTGTCATCCTCAGCTCTGAATTCTTTAAATTAGTGATATTTCAACGGGAAATTATGAAAAAATCATCACTTGTGAACTCAATTTTTAATTTGTACCCTAGATCAAAAAAAAATTTAGTTCACTTTTCAATTGAGAATTAAAATTTCATTTTACTCCCCAATCTGTGCAGCAAATACGATACATTGTGATTTAGATACGCAATATCATGATTTAAGTACGCGATTCCTGGAGTGAACTAAAATTTTTTTCGACCTGGAGAGCAAACTAAAATTTTTTCAACCTTGAGAGTAAAATAAAATTTTTTCAAGTAATGGGGAATTTTATAAAAATGTCCTATATTTCAAATAAATTAAGCACCAATAATCAACCAAGTATGTATCTTTTTATTTTTCATTACATTTTGAAAGCATTGGACAATTTTAGTTAATTCAGAAAGGTAATATTAATTCAATTCATTAATTTTATGCCGTAGGCATTGAGTTCTTACGTATAAAAATGAAAATTATTAAAAATATCATTTAGAACAGCTTTTCAAAGTCGTTGGATTAGTATGATGCCTTCGCAAACATACACGCTAATTAGAGGAATTCGGGCCTACTTGTTTGACTAAAATTTAAACAAAGTGAAGCAACAATTGCAGTATAATTTTCAACTCATCTTTTCAATTTGTGTAATAAAATAAACAAATTTTTATTTATTTATGAAAGCTAGTGTATGATCGTGTTGAAAATTGACCGGGCTGATTAGGTCGGATTACTTATTAGGTCTTCATCCGATTTATAAATAATTATTAAAATAAGCTATAAGTCGTCTGAAAAGCTAAGATGAAGAGAGGTGAACTAGTCAGACATTTTATTATCGATGTCCCTGTAATATTTAAGTCAGTTTTGATAATTGAGTTGATAATTAATAATGAAATTTGAGTATATTAAATGTGCATACTGATGAAGTGGAGATACGTCACAATACATGTCCCCTCCAATTTCTGTCATGTGAGCTCCAAAGCTACCTCAAGTATTCACAAAGACCTCTCAGAGGTGGAAAAATACAATACTTAAATGATTAAGAATCTCCCATCGGAAGAAGGAACCTAATGCCCCAAGGCCCCTTCCAATCTACGGTAGCCCTTGAGACCAAGACGCTCCAAAGGAGTCTGGATTGGACCCCATGTCTCGCTCGAGTCATAAGAAGTTGGGGCCCTCGGACACTGTTCGGGATCCCACATCTTTGAGATGCATCACTCCCCATACACCGAACATGATAATTATTCAATAACGACTCAATAATGCTTTCTGACATATAGTACATGACTGTGCTCTTTGGTACTGACAGATAGTACATGACTGTGCTATTTGGTATAAGTATATTTCACAAATATTTTAGTATTATAAATAATATTTTATCTTATAATCCAATGATTATAAAAATTTAAATTCAATATATTCTTTTAATTACTTAAAAATATATTTTATATTGGGATTATCTATATTTTAATTACCGGTTTATTTTGTACATTCATCTTAATATTATTTTCATTATTTTAAAATAAAATAGACATTAGATTTAATCACTTAGAAGAAAACTTACATATCAAATTCAAAGTAATTAATATTATTCATAAAATATTTTTTTATTTTTTTTACGTTGACGGCCGATATAAATGAACAAATATATGTAAACCTAAAACTAAGAAATGAAACCTAGCAATAATCATCTAATAATCAGAAATGAAACCAAACAATAATCATCTCATAATCCTGTCCAACATTCCACCATATATATAATCGTGTCTAACATTCCACCATATATAGTTTGCTGCTCGACTTTTCAACTTTCAACTTGATCAGTTACTCTTTTTTTTTTTTAACTTTTTCTTCTTTGTACTAAACTTTACGCTCATATATAGTTTAGTGGTCCAACTGAATTAGATCCGAACTAGAATCATCCCCAGTCTCATCCTCAAAATCAAGTGAGACGAGACTCTCCATGTAGACATCCACTATTTTCCACGGATCGAACCACGACCACGACAAATCAGGACGCTTAAACAACACATTTAGGAAATTATAAACCACCAACTCCGATCCCTTTGAGAACACAAAATCACTCCCTGCCACAAAGCAAAACCTAACACTCCCCTCAAAGTTGGTCATGAGAGAAATCCCCGACACTTCCACCCAATTACACTGATCCCCTTTCAACACCCAAACCTACGGAACCACAAAATACTTGTTGTAAAGACAAATGCTATCACCAAAACCCCTCACGTACAAGTCAGAGCAAATAAGTTTTTCACTATAAGGGTTCTTGATCTTCCCGAACATTTCTTTCTCCAAATCAAAGAATTCTATGGTCCAATTATCATTCATGGCCGATTGGGGAGAGGATTTTTCAAGAATATTATTTATTCTTATTCAAGTTCATAAAGTATTACTTAAATAAGGCGGGTTCAGAATTTACACTAAAACGCCACAGTTGTTGGCGTTTTTGTTTATTTTTTATTAATATTTTAACGGGATC
>JBBMKE010000001.1:2580491-2601313 GCA_037834125.1 Lippia alba | reverse complement strand
AACTTATGCCCTAGCCATCTACCATGAAATTAATACCTCAAGAAACATATAAATACATCCAAGGAACAAGAATAAAGTCATTGAATTGATCATAACTCATGCCACATCAAGAACTCAAATTTGGGCTCTAACCCTTACTATTCATTCCATTTCCCACTCATGCTTGATTCAAGAGATATGATTGCAATAATAATCATGAAAGATGCATATGAATGCAAGGAATTGATTCATGAAGTCACCTTAATAAATGATGCAAGAAAATGGTGGTCTTGAGCTTGAGGAGTAGCAACAATGGAGGTCTTGGAGGGGGAAACCTTCTCTTCTCTTTCTTTCTCTTGGAGATGAAGAGGATAAAGTGTGGGAGTGTGTATGTGTGTGTGTGTGCCGGTAGTGGGGAGAGAAAAGGAGAGAAAATGGGTCAACAAGTGGGGTATAGGGTCATAGGGGTGTCTCTAGGTACGAAGGTTAGGTACGCGTACGTTGGGGCTTAATTTTTGATCGTTCAAGGTGCGAATGGTTTGGTTCGGGTTAAATGAATGTCATATAATATTCAAATAAATTCCAACACTCATGCTATTAATTAGAATACGCACTTTAGTCATATAATCAACTTCCAAGTTCAACACACAAGGAAACGAGCACATGATCAATTAATTCAAGCGCACGTAATTCATTTATTCAAGGAATTCATTCAATTCAATTACGTCACATATTTCACTTAATCACATTGGTCACGTTGTCAAATATTTCAAATAATAACAATTAAAACACATAATTACATAATTAAGGAATTTAAAACGCACAATTAATAACACGTTAAAACAAACCTAAGCCACCGAATGACCGGGGCGTCACAAAACCATTCATCTTCTACACAATACGTTTATTGAATCACAAAAAAAAATTTCTTCCTAAGTATGAATGAGGGTAATTCACTTTTTTTTATTATTTTATAAAATTTTAAATACGATAAATGGGGGCATAATGGATAATTTGTACATTTTTGACATATTCTATTAATTATTTGACTAAAAAATTCCAACATTGGGGGTTTAGTGTAATTTTTAAAACTCCTTAATGGGTGTATGCGTAATATTTTGACTAAGAAAGTCATCAATTATAACTTTCTATACGTACATAGGGTGTGGATGTAATTAACCCTATTAATTTTAACCAAATTATAATTTTTGAGAATTTCGAAGTTGTTTTAATGGTAAGTTGTTAAAATCACTTTAATGGTAAGTTGTTTACATTAATTGCAATGATAATTTTAGTTTCTATATAATTCAAATCTAATATTAATTATAGTATAGATTTACAAAATCATTTTAATTTTTTTTAAATTACTGCATTTCGACATCAACAATGTCGGAAACAAACCACGGAATGTTCGAGGAACCTGCGCAGGTCGGAACTGCATTCCTAACTAATCTGTGGACAACCAATTTCGCACCATGTCTAATAGAACAAAATGAGTTCCCGAAAAAGAGGAACAAATATGTTTAATCTCCGCACAAATATTGCCAACCGGGAATAAACAATCCAAGCCAAGAGAGAGTTGATTAAATGTATTAAGATTGTCTCTCTCTATGATGATTCTCCGCCAACCAAAGTCAAGTTCTAATCAAAATTAATATATTAATTATTCTAATAGTATTCTAAGATTATGTCTTGTATGTTTAGGAGAAGGAAAATCGTGCACAATTCAATTAATAAATTAACTCTAAACAAATTAAACAATAATGATAGAGTAGTATTATATACAATTTATTCTTTACAGAGGGCAACATATAATCAAAAGATTACATACAATTTATTCTTGGAGAGAGCAACACAAACTTAGAAGACTCAAAAACCAATTGCAAGTATTCTTTAATATATTTGTTTTCTTTTTCTGCATTTAACATGAAACTACTCTAATTAACAAAAGAGGGTGACCTCAAAAGAGGGTGATCTAAAATAATTGTTCAACTTTATGATGATCGATAAATAACAATATTTTATTCTATATGCAGGGAAAAAAAGGTTAATTTATATTAAAGCGATTTATAGTGTTTAGGGAAGGATAAGACGAATACATGAATATTCTAAAGTTGTATTTATGTGAAGGACTATGGGCAAATAATGGGCTAACTATCTAAAGGATTTAGTAAATTATATTTCGAGAATTTTCAATATAGGCCAAATTAAGTATATAAATAATCAGTCCACTTTTAATTTTCTTATTAAAATAGCATCTACTTTTCTTTTATACATATATATAATGTCCGATAAATTATATATGACCGTCATTAGAAAATTATAACATCTATCTAGGTTAAAAATAATTTATTCCTACATATGCTGATCCAATTTAATCATTTTAGTATATAAATATATATATACATATACATATATATATTATATGAAAGAGCGAGTTGTTTCTTACAAAATACGGATCGCCTAAAATACCCTCACAATAATTATATCAATTATTGTTAGTTAGGGATAATTATGTAAATATATATTATAAATTATTAATTTAAATATACTTTAAAAGTACTTATTAACTTAAAATAGGACTCTTGGTAGAATATAATTAAATTTTTTTCAATAAAAAAAGAGAGAGATATAGTTCTGAAAGGATTATTATAATATTAATATATTAATTAATTGTATTCAAATTTTATCACATATAAGTTGCTCACATTTAAATGTTAAGACTAATTTAAATGTTATAATAAGTGATGTCTAACGAATCGGAAAATAATATATTGATTCACTTTATAAATTTTAATAAAATTTGATAATTATGTAAAATAAATTATTATTTAAATTGAATGAGCTATATAAGATAACCATCAATAGATCAATCATAATGTAATTCCAATTATCTAAGTCCATAATTATAATTATTAAATTCATAAACTCTCTTAAATTATAATCATATCACAATTTTATAAACCTATCTAATTAATAAAATAATATAATGGAGAGTTTTACGTCAATATTTTTCAATAAACTAATACTAATATAATTATAATATCTAAATCTAACTAATCAAAGACCAGGCCTTACTATAACCAACCTCAAAACCTCCTTTCGTCCAAGGAGTGGCAGTCAACAGATCGCCATTTCGCTCGCGTAGGGGCGCTCACCTTTTTTGGCTTCCCCGATGAGGGGAGACCAGGAAGTTCTCGTATAAAGAGAAGGTGGTAATCTTTTTTTAGCTATAATGCATTATACTTCTAAAAATATTATTTTGATGTGTCATATCGTGTCGTGTCCGACACTCCTCACATGGAAAATTAAAGAAAAAATTCATGTTGTTGTATCCGTGTTGTGTCGGTGTCGCCATATCCATACCCGTGCATCATAATTCTTTAGTCTATATATTAAAATATAAATTAAATACGTAAATATTATTTTAAAAGCATGATTTGCATAATATTTTAAAATACTCCGATCAAACTCCCGCACTCTAACCGAAAATAATATAACCATGAACAATTGTAGGTCTTGTATATAATCAAAATACATTTATGACGAAGAATATGGAGATTTGGAATAAGAGAATAATATTGAAAATAATGATATGCCGCAACTTCGAAAGATTGAAATTTAGACCAAGGTGATTACGTAGTTTCTTATTTATTAACTATATTAAAGAATTAGACTATTAAGTATGTTCAAAAGTTGAAATTATTTAGACAAATTATTATTCACTTTGAACATTTTATTTTTATGTAGTGACATAGTTTAAAATATTTTGGTTTTTTTGTTTGGATGATTCTCAAATTTTAATTATTTCTTTATTTGGATGTCTTTTTAATCTTAGTGACCTTATTTATCACATATAATTAGAAATAAAAAATTTATGCCAATATTTTTTATTACTATTAATATATATTCTAATTTATTCAAAAATATAATAATAAAATTTATTTAAATAAACTTCATGATAAACGTGCAATGCACGCTAACTTTATTAGTTTTTAAGAAAATAGCGAGTCATGTGTTTTAATAAAATTTCAAGATTAATCACATTCTAATATATTTCAACCTGATAAATCTTGTACTAATATGAATTGGTTCAAATGGTTAAATAGTTCTTTTTTCAAAACAATAATTTGATCATCTAAATAATTTGAATCTCTATTATCATTTGAGAGATGTTAAAATAATCAAAAAAACTTGATAAGATCTTGTTGAAATATCAAAATGATATACTGAAAAACAAGAAAAAGAGAAAGAAAAAACTTCGTGCAGAATAACCATAAAATAAAGTGAAGGGGTATATTATAGCAAATTTATCTCTTAAATTAATTAGGTCCTACAATATTTATTTACGTTATTCCTATTGTTTATGTATATTAGAAAGAAAAAAAAAAGGAACGGGAAAAAATTTCAAATAATGATTTAGTACTTGAAATTGTAATTTACTTTTGAATAATATTTGTCATTTTTATCTTAAAAAAATAGGATGTAAGATGGTGGCCATGTATGAGTAGTCGGTTTCCAAGTCTACGAACAATATGATCACTTGCAATAGTACCCGTGCAAGAGTCATCTTCATCTTGTGATGACTTTAGACATATACACATTCCTAATGATCACCGCCTCTAATTAATGTAATTTTTTGATATGTAATACGAAAACTCTTAAAACTATTATTTTGTCATGTTGTCGTATTGTGTTGGATATTCGTATTAAAAACAGTATCCAATATTTTTCATGTGAAGCTTTTTAAAAAAAATTATATCAACGTATTCATATCGTGTCCATATTACGTGTTTGTATCCATATAAAATATAATCGCTTTTAATCTAGGTTAGTGATATTGTTATATAGTGCATGAAAAAATAATGTTTATATATATTCACTACTTCTTATAGAGAAAACCATTTTCACTAGTTATATATAGAATCACCGAAACAAATCTAATTGCTTGAATTTCATCAAGCTTAATCCATCAAAATTTGGTTATTTTATATTGAGTACTCCTATCGAAAATTATGATGAACAATTGTGCCGTACTATCGTCTATCAATGCAGTAGATTTTAATTACAATGAAATTCAAACTTTTGCATTTTGGACGAATAAAAGATTTGATGAATCATATTATATTCTAAATAATTCTAATGTAAAATAAATACGGCTAATGAACTTGATTCGTTGAAGAATATGGCTTTTTTAATATTCGATGAAATATCTAGATACGAAATCAATGATGATAAAGATGATTATAAATATGAAATACAAAATATGTATTATGGTATTTAATTATAGGGGAAAAAACAACTTGGCCTATCGATGTATGAATGTTCTTTTAACTTTTTATTTCAACTTTCAAATATTTTAAATTATTATCTGTTTTGAAAAAAAGTTTAAATTGTCATTCCAAATTTTGACCAATTAGATGTTGACATGTGCTAATTTTCGACGAAAATTTAACACATAAACAGTCACTTGTTAACACCTAATTGAGGATGACAAATAGAATATTTTTTGAAGTACATATGATAATTTGTCATCTAAAACATTTGAAATTTAGAAAAAAAAAAAAGGAAAATTATTCAAAGCACTGAGGATAAATTGTTTTTTTCTCTTAATTATAAATGTTTTTAAAAAACATACAGGTTTTATTAATGTTTTCAATTGTAATTTAAATTAAATTATTTCATATAGACATACAGAACATATTTCATAATTTCATTAAATAGTAACATTTTGGTAAAACCTTTAAACAAAAAAAAACTCGCTTGATATAATCATGTTGTCAAGTGGTATTTTTTTTTAAAGAAAAGATTAATATTTCTACATAATTTGTACAATTTGATATCATATCCCTGTTGTCGGATTAACCTAACATATTTTATTAACACCACCGATCCTGTAATTTATATTTCTATGTAGCCGATTAAATAAAATTATCAATTTATAGCTCGGCATGATGTTCACACTTCACATGACTCAGCTGAGTTCATTCAGAACTAAAACGTGGTTTATTTTCGCTTCATTTAACATTGAGCCAAAAGGCACAAAACACGATAAATTTTCAAGAATATTATTTATTCTTCTTCAAATTCATAAAGTATTACTTAAATAAAGGGGTTAAGAAATTGCACTAAAAACGTCACAATTGTTGGCGTTTTTGTTTATTTTTTATTAATATTTTAACGTAATCGCCAAGGTTTTTGGCTTCTATACATTTATTATTATTTTTTATTCTCCGTCGCCGTACGCTGTGGCGTTTATTATTTTTTTATTATTTTTTAATAAAGTTGCCAGTAGCTCTGGCGTTTTTAAATAGTGTTTTTTTTAATATTATATGTACAAAATCGCCAGAAGCTCTGGCAACCAACCTAAGTTTTATTATTTTTTTAA
Source organism: Lippia alba (assembly GCA_037834125.1). Taxonomy (NCBI): domain Eukaryota; kingdom Viridiplantae; phylum Streptophyta; class Magnoliopsida; order Lamiales; family Verbenaceae; genus Lippia; species Lippia alba. The sequence goes on along the minus strand of JBBMKE010000001.1, from coordinate 2,594,946 downwards.
TGAGTAAGTTGGTTGCCTCGCAACCTTAATAAATAAAAAAAATGGATATATCACCAATAATTTCATGCATCGGTGCTGTAATTTGAAAAACTTACAGATTGACATGATAATAATGTAAATACTACAACATACACACAATAATATAAATTAATTACTAATTGCAATAATATAAGAATAAGAACTACTTTCTAAATTACTAAATATATAGATGTGAAAAAAGAAAAATTAAAAAAGTGGTTCTTTAATCTAACGTGATAAGTGAGAATTTATCTTCTATATTTGATTTAATCTCTCACGTGATAAGTGAGATTTATAAAGAATTAACCACTTATATCTTAACTGTTTTGATTAAATCTCACGTTTTAAATATTTCAATTAATTAATTAATTGTATAGTTTTATCTTTAATAAACTAAAAACCTCCTAATCAATTATGTTCTTATAATTACGTGTAACAACAAAATAGGTAAACAACAACATATATCTATTATGCTCCTTTAATTATGTTCCTATAATTACGTGTAATATATCTATCTATTAATTAACTAACACAAAATAGATAAACAACAACATAATTACCTGCAAATAGGAAAAAATAGAGAGGCTGTCGAAAAATTAGTCTGGTGAGCTGCTGGAGGGCGGCGGTGGCGTCTGGTGCGGCGGCGTGTTGGGTGGGGGGAGGGGACCAATGGGCCGGCGGGGTGTGGAAGAAAGGGCTCACGAAGAAGAAGACGGAAGGGGAAATGGGTTCGTGGGGGTGGGGGGACCATATTTAGATCTGGTCAAAGAATGAACAGTATAAACGCCAGTCTCTCTGGCGTCTTTGTATAAAAAAAATAATTCTTTATTAAGAAACGTCACAGCTAGTGGCGTCTATACAAAAAATATTTAAAAAAGATATAAACGCCAAACTTTCTGGCGACAGACCAAAGAAAAAATAAAAAGATTTGAGACGCCAAATTCTATGGCGACCCCGTTAAAATAATTATAAAAAATACACAAAAACGCCAGAAGCGCTGGCGTTTTGGTGCAAATTCTTAACCCACTTTTTTTTAGTAATACTTTATGAACTTGAATAAGAATAAATAATATTCTTGAAAAATCCTCCCGATTGGGGATTCCAATAAAGCTTGTTGTTTGCACAAGCAGAAGCTCTATCACGTGGGAGTAGTACACTATTGCAAACACAAGCAATTGTTGTTGAATTCACAATAAGCACCTTATAGTCGTCGTGGGACTCATCATAGCCAAATCCATAACCACAAAGCGAATAAACATTGAAGGGGATTCGAGGCAAGGGCCTCAAAGCCCTCAACTTTCGCATGGAAGGGTTCCACAATATGACATTTAGGGCTTTAGTTATGAAGCATAAAAGCCCGTAGCAAGAACTCGTGATATGAATAATGTCACGGAAAATTAGATTAGAACTCGTGATATGAATAATGTCAAGGAAAATTAGATTACCTAAATTATAGTCGGGACAACTTTCACTGTGGGAGGCTTTCAACAAGAATAATAGGGATCTGAACTGGAATCGATTGCCGCTGCATTTGACGAACCTGAATCTATCAAGATTCGTAGTGGTCGATGACGTTTTGACGTGGGATTTTGCGAATTGTCGGCTTGATATCATTGAACGCCATGATTTTGAAACGGTTTTGAGTCTGAGGAGGGATTTTACGGGGAGGCGTGTGAGGATTTCTTCGATTATTTTCGTGTCTTGATTTAGCCGTGGTGTTCATGATGAAGTTGGACGAAGAAGTCATCCCCTTTGGGTTATGGCGAGTAAAATTGGCCACTAGCATACCTAAGGAGCAAGGAGTCATATATAGAATGAACGATAGAGTTCTATTACACTAGGGATCGTCAAGAAAGAATTGATAAAAAGTCCTATTGTCAAATGCTTCTCATTCATAAAACCTTTATACTAAAACAAAATATTATCAACAAATTATGATTTTAATTTTTTTTTTTGTTCTATAGCTCATTTCCATTGGTCGAGTCGGGATGGACCACTAAGGGCAAGCTCTCCCTATTAATGATAGCTGCGTTCCTAGAGACTCGAACTCGAGATCTCTAGTTAAGCTAGCAAGCGCTAAGCTACACCAATTGATGGTAATTATGATTCTAATTGTTATTTGACGATCTTCCAAAAAAAAAAAATTCACTATTTAATGAAATTAAATAAAAAATAAAAATAGAGAACAAGAGAAAGAATATACCCCCAATCAAATCCCCGTCTAGGGTTTTGTTAATCCACGCCGTATAAAAGCTCGCCTCTCAACTCCCACTACCGTCTCCGTTGTTGCTTCTTCACAAATTTCTCTGAAAGAAGACGACAATGGCGGTTACTTTCTCAGATCTGCACACTGAAGGTGGCCTCAAGGCTCTTGATGCCTACCTTTCCGGCAAATCATACATCTCCGGGTCAGTTTGATGCTGTCTCCGCCTTTTGTTTCTTCAATTTCGCTTTTTTTTTTTGATCGATATTGATGATTTGTTGGTATCTGTATGTGAATTTCAGAGATCAGCTGACGAAGGACGATGTCAAGGTTTACGCCGCCGTTGCGAAGCCCAGTGGCGATTACCCGAATGCCAGCAAGTGGTACGAGGCTGTTTCCGCGAAGCTTGCAGCCAGGTATTTTGTTCTTTCTCTGATCATTTGGGTTGGGATTCTAGCCAAGTTTATGTTTTGATATCTGATTAGTTTGTTCGCGTGAATTGGTTGTGTATGTTAGGTTTTAGTTTGTATGCTGGTTTTGTGATTGATGATCTCGAGTTTAATGTTGTGATTGTGTGTAGCTTCCCTGGGAAAGCTGTTGGAGTAAGCATTGGAGGCAAAGCTGCCCCAGCAGAAGCTGCTCCCGCCAAGGTAGTTGCTTTAGCTTTTAACTGATATTAGAATCTTGCTGGATAACTTTTCACTGGTCATCAGCTCTTGTGGAATTTGTAATCTGATCTTTTCCGAAGTTTTGAATAATGCGTCTTAAAATTGTCCTTTCAAATCTTTCTTTGTCATAGAAAATCTTAGCTTTGTAAATTCTTTGTGAGGTTTTCGTACTAGTATTTTCAATTTATTGTACTACTCCATGCTCCTCCATTTTCTCATTGGCATACTGTGGCAAAATATCTGGAGTAGGGTGAAAGGGACTATTAGCCTTTATTGATTTTTTTTTAAACTATGTTGGTATGCTTCACCTACGCATCAGCCTGATACTTATTCATTTACTCACCTCTAGATTCAATATTATATATTTTCATACTACCTTTTGGGATGTGACCTGCGGATGTGTGGTATCCGATAATGTTGAGGATTTGTGCGCTCCATGCCTTAACTCGTTTTTGAGCCTTGTTGAAAGATGGAAACAAAACCTGTAATTATGAGGATTTGTTCGCTCCATGCCTTAACTCGTTTTTGAGCCTTGATGAAAGATGGAATCAAAACCTGTAATTACGAGTTCTTTTACTGTCGTAATTGCAGCTTTGTTTTCTTTTTACCCGATCAAAAAAGTACATAATAGTATACTTGGGGAGGTGTGACTTGAAAGCTGTGTTAGTCTTTAAGCATTACTTCTAGTTTTCGGTTCCAGTATATATTTATTTAATTGAAGCTGTTTTACAACCAATTTCTATTATAGATATCAGAAACACAGTTTATGTTCGATTGGGCGAAGCTACCATACTTGATGAATTATTTTAACAGTTGTTTTTATGATTTTGTCTTGTACTTGGACTGAGCTTTAAGTGCTGCCCTTGCTTTAAATTATATTAGGAGGCTGCTGCAGATGACGACGACGATCTTGATCTTTTTGGTGACGAGACAGAGGAGGAAAAGAAGGCTGCAGAACAAAGGGAGGCAGCTAAAGCGTCAACCAAAAAGAAAGAGAGTGAGTTCAATATTTGAAATGTTCCTTCTTTTTTTTTTTTGTGAAATTTTGTTGAATCAAGATTGGGTGATTTTCATTGATATGCTATTTCTCATATGATTACATCTGTATCCGTATCTCCCTCATGATTATTGAGTTTTACTGGTTGGATTTGTTAGGTGGGAAATCGTCTGTTCTTATGGACATTAAGCCCTGGGATGATGAGACAGACATGAAGAAGCTTGAAGAAGCTGTGCGTGGAATTCAAATGGATGGACTCTTGTGGGGAGCATGTATGGTTTCTCCTTTTTACTCTAGTTATTTTTCACTTCTCTCAAGTCCTTTTTGAATGGTTGTCTCCGAAGCTTATTTTTCTTTTCTTGTGCAGCAAAACTTGTTCCTGTTGGTTATGGAATCAAGAAGCTTACGATCATGCTTACGATCATTGATGATCTCGTCTCAGTTGATTCTATGATCGAGGAGGTTCTCATGGAACCACCAATCAATGAATACGTGCAGAGTTGTGATATTGTTGCTTTCAACAAGATCTAAGTCCAACATAGCATAAAGCCTTTGTTGGCTGTAATTTTGTTATTTTTCTTAGCTCTTTGCTTGTTTACATTTTTCTGACTTGGGTAATTTTTCCAAGATGTGTCTCGTTGTTATGTCTTCAAGATTCAATGAGGTGCGGACACTTTAAGCTATTGCAGATTTTTATTTGGTTTCCTTGAAATTATAAGGTCATAAATGTTGTTACGTCGATTTGCTCACTTGAAAATGAACCTTTGATTAGACAAAATTAAGCATGTAATGTTTGGTTATAATCTTGTTCGCATGTTTAAGTTCATATTAAAACATCGAAATAGTCTTATTACGTATCGCAGGATCAAGTCTCGTAAGTGAAAGAAAATAGTGTTCTCTTTTTCAGGTGACAGTTAAGTTGTTTCATTATTAGTGTCAAGAATCAAAGCTTACATAACCTTAGTTGAGATTTGATTTCTTACATTATGATTAAGGATGAATTATCTTTATTCAGTGGATGAGTTTTGTCCATATAAGTGTCCGACTATAATGAACAGTAAGCTCCATAGTCAAAATTAAGATTCGAATCTCTAATAAATGGATGAGTTTTGTCCAAATAGATGCCCGATTACAATGAATAGTGAGCTCCATAATAACAGTGAAGATTCGAATCTTGCATGATCTTAGCTGAGATTCGAATCTCTATATTTGGTTGAGAATGGATGAATCAGATGAGTGAACGATGAGTACTTTCCATACAACCAACAATAAGCTGCTCCATTCTTAGTTGAGCTCAAATGGAAGATTCGAATCTTGCATAACCTTCGCGGAGATTCTAATATCTAATATTGGTTAAGAACGAACGGGATCATCCATATGAAACGAATGAATCTTTTCCACAATAGAAATAGTCCATCACATGAAGGCATCTTGTTTCGTGTCTGGTTGCCAACTATCGAGAACCTTAACCAACAATCCAATCTAAATGTTAACGTAAAAGCTTTCAAATGACATTCTTCAATCGATAGATTAAATCATAATCGTGATTACCATTTATATAAAACACACATATAGAGGTCTTTACCTCTAAACCTTTACCAGGATACAACTATAGCTAATAAGCACTAGAACAATTAACCCATTTCGTACACATGTATAGATATAGGAACAAAGCACTAACCAAAGCACTTCTAATCAGAGGCTTAAAGCAACTCTTAAAACTATATGATCAGAGGCCCACCTGTGCTCTGCTTGCTGCAGCTACAAAACTTTCACATTCATCTATAAACCTCAGAAGGAGCTTGTTCTTCGGAGCTGGTACCGTTTTTCAGATATATCACAAGAGACCATTTGTTCAAATTCCTGCAAACAACATCAGTTAAAGCATGTAATGTCTAAGAGAGATATCGGTCGAATTTGTATGAGGAGTTGTGTCGAGGTAGCCACGAACAGCCAAAAGGATAGAAGAGTGAAACTGCAGCATGAATGGCCACACTTTTCTCGAAAAGAGAGAAACATTGATTAAGGACATCAGCCAAACAACAAGCTGACCTTATATTGATGCAATCCTTTTGTAGTATGCTCGTATGACAAACAAAATGTGCACCGAGTAGGAAGAAAGAAACTAATCATTGATACAAATCAATACCACATGCCAAATAAGGTATTTTGCAAATTAACAAAAAAGAAACGCTTGGGGAGCATTTGGAAAACTAACTTCCGTCTACTTTAAGCAAAAATAAGCCAGAAGCTAGAAGCATCTAAAGAATACCTTCTAGCGTTTAGGTTACTTTGTAATAAATGTAAGTTTATTTAGTTTAGTCAAAGTGTTCTCAACTCTTTACAACATATAGCTTCTACTTCTACTTCTGTAAAGCAGAATTTTTTGTGCATATCCCCAGAGTTTCTTGTGAAGACTCTCCGCTTCAGAATAATTTATACTCGCGAATCTCTGAAATATTTGCAGGTGTACACAACGGTTGTTTGTTTTTAATGTAATTTGGTTACAATGACTCGATCCACGTTACATGGATGACATGTACATATTACTAATAGATAAAAGACATACAAGATGAGTAAATTGCATGCAGTATTTGAAGCCAAACAACCAACTTTAGCTTCAAGACACTTTTCCTGGATTTATATACGACACTCTCTACTAATTCTGGTTCCAAAAGTCTAGGCATTCTTTTCCTATCAACGGATTCAAGATCCAAAAACATCATCAGAATCGTCCAATAGGTGTTCTAGTGATACGAAAAGACTCCATTCGTGAAATTTACATGAAGAGCACAAATTTCAATCTTCTTGAACTTAACTTTTACGTACTCGGAGCAACTTTCCAAAATTGCACAAAAATGTACAGAATATGGGGTGCGAATAATTATGCATAAAAAAGTGATACTACTGAAGGGCTTGATCCTATTTGAGACGTAACAGCATATTCTTTCATTGCAGCTACATTTATCTTCCACCACAGACAAATGATTCTAGAGCATCAACCATTCAAGACACTACCTTGATGACATGAGAATTCTATTAATCTTGAATTTCTGGATTTATTCTACTCATATTCAGTAACCTGATTCATAGAAATCATGTTATTTCACCTAAATAATGATGCTGGTTGTGTTACTTGTGTTTGTGTATACTTTTCATAGTCATTTTTCTTCACCACGTAGTTAACATAGCTTAGCAGATCCAAGCAGATAGGGAAATAGAAGAAACCATTATCTCCAATTAAAGAGAAAGTTCACTAGCGTGGCCTACACAAAATAAGCTCTAATCGAGGTAACTCTGTTGGAATTGCACAATGTCCCTCTTTTGAGTCATTTTTAGTTCTTTTACCAGTTTTTAGATGGTTCTCCATCATACAAAGTCCTATATTGATGCAAGGATAACCCATACAAGCTTTCTCATGATTATTGTAGTTTCCTAGCACAAGGCCATTCCTTGAATTCCCATACCGTTCTGTCAAACATTTTTTTTTCCCTTCAAATTTCAATTCATTCATATTTACCGTAAATTTTGCAGATGCACTTCAAAAGGCACCAACATCATATTGTCAGTGAGGCTCAATTGGTTAAATATCTGTTTTAAAAGCTGCGCATTGTTTAAATTTATCTAATTTGTTATAATATGAATGTGGACTTTGCTTGTAGTGACTTCATGAAATGTTGCTTCTACCTCCGGTAGCTTAGTACAAATTAGTCTGCCAAGTCTGTGATCATGAATGATATTAATTTTTAAATATAATTTTGGTAAAACGCTCCATTGTCACCCTAGTACTTAAGTTGAAAAAAGACGAAAAAAGAACTCAATGCAAACCATAAAGTAGCATTTTAACGATGTCAGGTTATAGCGAATCACAGGAGTATGAACAAATTGGTAGATTCAAAATCAGAGAACCGTTACCACATCAAATTCTATTTAAGTGATACACACAAGATAACTATAATGCCCGTGTTGGTAATGGAATGTACTTTCAAACTATTTTACCCAGGGTAAGAAGGAAAAGTAAATGTGATAGCCGCTCAAAGTTCTACAAAGACAAGCTGAGACTAGAAAAGGTACGTGATAGTCGGAGAAGGAATGTCCTTGACTTATCCATCATCAATTATATGGTACTTGTGAGGGGTGGAAATGGTACCCATGTAACATACTACAGTAGTATAGTGAGGATTCTATAACCATGACATGACACGGAAAAGTCCTTAAAGTTATGCAAAATTACATATAAATAAGTCAACAAAATCTGGTAGCGGAACATCTTTAGAGTTCAATTAAATCGACATTATTAGAAGACAAATTTGGTGCTAAATAACCAAAACTTGAGATGACACAAAGTAAGATTATGATCCAGTTACGATCAGTAAACGACCAGCTCAGCAATATCAATTAAAAATATTTCACTTGATTTCAAGCAATTAGTGAATTCACACAAATCAAATGAAATCCTTTTACGTCACTTAAGGCTAAAATGGAATGTCTGAACTCGGGAAATTTTCTAGTAAAGAGCAAAAATAATAAATTCTATGTGCCTTCTAAATAACACCACGCGATAGCAACAATCTCATCATCTTAAATTAATATCAGCACAACACTCTTTAAAGGTAGAAAGATACGTAAAGTTATTACTTGCCTTTTCTTTTTTAAGCTTCAAGTTGTACTCCTCAAGATGTGAAACCTTGGTCACCAACTCATTGTGATAAGCCTGTGAATGACATCACATAGTAAGGAGGCGTTTGTGAAACTGCCTTTGGAGAAGCTAAAATAGAAGCTAAAGTTGTAATAGTAAAGATTGGAGTTTTGGAAATGAAGGTATGAAAGCACTATTAAATAAGCCTCCAGAGAATGTGCTTCCAGCTCAATTTAGCTCATTTTAAGCAAAAACAACGAGCTCATTTCAAGTTTAAAAAAATCATAAACACAAAATATGCACAATCAGCATGAAAAGTTAACATAATAACACAAAAAGCTAAAGATCCTGCCTGCTTTCTTGCCCGTGAGCGTGCAGCCGACTCCCTATTCTTGATTTTCCTTCTTAGCCTCCTTTCAAGGGCCTTATCAAAATCTCCTATCGTTCTCTTTCTGCTCGACATTGGTGTATCTACAGGCGTATCTGTAGGAGTATCTGATAATGCATCAATTGAAGGAGAAGGCGACAACCCCATTTGAGACGAGTACTTGTGCGACTTCAATGCACTATCCAAAGACATAACAGGTTCAATAGAAGCATTTGTAACATACATCCCGGCCTTCACCAAGAAATCCTCCAACGTGGTCTCCCCAAGTGTCGGCTCTCTTTCATGCCCGTCCGAATTCCTCATCTTATATCCTCTCTGAATATCTCTCCACACTTCATTAACCGTTTTCCCACTAAACGCCCTCGCGAGGGACCAGCTTGCTTGGCGCTGAAGCGAGGCTGCAGGGGACGTGTTGGTAATTTCCATCGAATGGCTTGCCTCTCTAGTCCATACATTCTTAAGCAATTCATCAAGGTTCATACTGCCTAATGGTTTGCCCGAATTAGCTAAATGGTTTCCGACTTCTTCGAGGGTCAGCCCTAACCACGAGTTGTGCCGTGTGAGGGGATGTTGCACATAAGATTGCTGCCCTCCACCACTCATATGAGAATTCATTGTCTGAATCCCCATTCACACTTCAACTCCAGGTTTTCAAAAATTAATTACTGCAAAGCAAAGCAAAGCAAATTAGCTATCTTCTCAAGAAACATAAGGAAGTTCCTCATCACCTTTGCCAAGACTCCATTTTTAAGGTCTAGAAGGATTAATTTGGACAAGAACACGAAGTCTAACTCACCATTTAGGCCGCATAAACATGCATGCATGCAGACATGAAACATCCCCAATAAATGCACAGAAAAACCCAAACCCACCATTCCAAACACAGAATTCAATCCCTCAAAACACCCACACAACCCCATAAACCAAGAAACAAAACACCCAATTACCCCCAAAAGACAAAGAAAACATGTCGAAATTCCTCAAAACAAACATCCCAAAGCACAGAAAGCAGAAAAATCCATGATTCTATCCAAAAAGCGAGGGAATTCCGTTGTCCCAACAACACCAATCGAGGAAACAATCAAAAGAGTGACATGTAGGCAACAAAATAACCACAATCAAAGAGGTAAAGATCATTAATTACCTGGCAGCAGAAGAGGATCTGATGATCCAAACTGTTATACAGAGAGAAACAGGGGAAAATTCTTAGAACCCTTTTGGTATTGTGGCCCTGTTTGAGGGATCCACGTGTGCGTTGAGTTTTCTATTCAGGTAAAAAGCCAAAATGAGCGAGCTGTCGGATTTTCGCAGATTTTTTTTTGCTATTTCTTTGGGTTTGATGCGAGAAAGCAAAGCGCAATGATTCTTGTCTGAATAGAAAAGGAGATGCCGATGTGGGGGGGTGACAATGTGTCGTCCATTAATAAGGCCCAGCCCAAGTGGGAACAATTATTGGGGATTTTAAAGCACAAAGATTACTATAGAATAAATGGAAATATTGAAAAAAGTAATGTTGAGAAAAAGGGGAAAATGATTTTTTTCCGTGGTTTTAGTTCTTTTTTGTTGATTTTTTTTAAAAGCATTTTTGGATTGTTTTAAAAAAACAATAATTTCATTTTAGTTTTAATAGATATAAATCTAAAAATTAGCAGCATTTAATGATCGATGGTGATCGTGCTGAGCATAGGGGTCGAGGTGAGTGACCCGGAGTTCGTTTGAGAAATCAAGTTGTGAGTGTCCTTCTATTAGGATGAAAACAAGAGTTGGAGGATCAAATTGGATAAATTGAGATTTTATCCTATGTTGACATTTTGATTCATGAAGACTTAAAAAAAATATTTAAGTGAATGAGAAAGTGTGTATTTAGTGTGGTGGGAATGTTTTATCAAATGGAATAAACGTTAGGGTATTCATAAGAGAATATTCAGGGCGTTTCCATTTAATTTGTCATTATTAGAGTATTTGATGAGGTCAACTCTAATGTTATAACTCAATAGAAAAGTGTCACGTTGGAAAGTAACATTGATCCTATTAACTCAATAGAAAAGTGTCACGTTGGAAAGTAACATTGATCCTATTAAAAAATAAGAATAATTACACCTCATCCTCAAATTAGATGAGGTAATTACACCTATTATTCAATTTCAGATATAATTATTGAAACCATTCCTTTCAAAAAATTTAATTACACTCAACCCCAAAAAATGATTTCCGCTAAAATTGACACGAAGTTTCTATTTTGTCCCTAACTTTTTCATTAACTATTTTCTTTAATTTCTTAGCTTTTGGCCAATAATAATAATAATAATAATAATAATAATAATAACATTAGGTTGCAGGGATTCAGTATTGGGCTCGAACTTGAAAGGAGATTTGTAGTTATTCACAACATTATGATTTGGCCATTTCCAGATAGCTCATGAGGGCGACTGAGGTGGCCTTGAGATACAAGTGGTGAATTTTTTAGGGCCCACATGTCATGATGTAACCTTGGCTCCATCAATGTGAATTTATTAATGCATTAATCGATATTAGTGTGTTTGTTATGATTTTCTATTTTGAAGCAAAAATTTGTTATTTCAAACCAACAAAGTCTAAATGAACTTATTCAAAATATACTTCAAACTAGGAGATAGACATAATTGTAGATTTTGTAAATTTTTATTATAATTTTTGTCAAAGAAATTATAAATCTCATGAGGGTATTCGTAATTCTAAAATTTTAAAGAGTAATCCGTAATTGTTTCATATCTCAAGGGGTGATAGGTAATTATCCCTATATATTATGACCAAGTCTAGTTTTGTAAAGGTTTATATATATGACCTTAGCTGATGCTTTTCTTAGCTTCTTCATATTTTACCAACAATTGTATATATATTTTTTGTTGAATACAGAGCATTGCAAATGGTCATGACGAGAGGCCGGCCGAAAGGTAACCCATCCCAACAGGTTTCTACATTTTTCTAGCTAATTTATTCATAATTGTTGCTTTCTTTAAATTAAGATACTATATGATTGAAGATTATTGTCAATATTCTACTAGTGAAGAAACTTTGATACCCTTGGTCTCTGATATACATTTCCCTTAGTCACTGCAAAGCACATTAATCTAGAGTCGGATACTATATTAGTTTAATTTACGATTTCGTATTCAAGTATTTAGACACACATCTATGATTGATAAAAAATATTTTACACCTTAGTGACATTCTTGTCCTCTTTATTGCATATTATGGGTACAATACTAGAGTAACTATTGGCAGAAATAACTTTATACGAGAATTTTACACTTTAATGGTTCGATCTGCACTCAAAACCATAATGGAAGATAGGAACAAAAGGAAAAACAATATGTAAATATCTTGGTAGTCTCCTCTTCTTGGCTTATTTATTTTATAATATCTTTTTCCTTATAATCAAGTCAAGTCAATTATGTGAAGAATGTCTATATTCATGTTGTGATGTAAACTCCCCCAGCTGATGTACGTTGATATCAAACCAGCAAAAAATTCATATACTTTTGAAGTCCAAATTAAAGCATCCAAAATTTTCACGATGAGTAGCTCCAAGCCTAGGCCCCTTGCAACTTGGTTTTTCCTAGTTATTTTATCCTTGGAATTAACATATTGTAATCTGTGTCCGAAAATTGACAAGGAAGCACTTCTGAGCTTCAAACAATCTATTTCCTATCCCTCCAACAGGCTATTGTCTTCATGGAACAACGGTAGCCGCGAAATGAATTGTTGCGCGTGGAAAGGCGTCGTTTGCAACAACTTCACCGGCCGTGTTTCAGAGCTCCATCTTCGAAATCACAGTTTCAAATCACTAAATAAATCTTAATTCTCTGCTCAACTTGACACAGCTGAAATATCTTGATCTTAGCAACAACAACTTTGATGGAACAATTCCCTCCACAATTGGTTCACTGACAACCCTAGAGCATTTGGATTTGTCGAATGCTGGATTTCATGGAGCCGTTCCCCATTCTATTGGAAATCTTTCAAATCTACGCAGTTTGCATTTGGGGACGACGTGGGAATACACGAGCAGCCTTTATGTCAGCAGTTTTGAATGGTTTTCAAAATTGAAGCACCTCAACATGAATCAGGTGAACCTCAGCAAAGCCGAAGCAAACTGGGCATCGGTGATCAACTCACTCTCGTCATTGGTAGAGCTTCATTTCTCACACTGATTTCCTGATGAATGAGGTCAATCTTTCTTCTCTGGCCGTCCTCCATCTTTCTAGCTATCCAGGCTATGTTCGCCACTATTTTAATTTGGGCAGTTTCCCATCTCGCGCCCCCGGATGGATTTTTCAGCTCAACAATCTGATTTTTCTTGATTTGAGTGGCAACAGTTTTAGAGGAACAATTCCAAGTATTAGCAATACTGCCAAACTTCAGCACATTGACCTCTCTTACAATTATTTCAATTCCACCATTCCAGATTGGCTCTACTCTTGCACGAACATTCAGTTCGTCGATTGGAGTTATAACCATCTACAGGGTACAATTTCCGGTACCATATCAAATCTAAGCTCTCTCAGTACCCTCGATTTGTCATACAACGAGCTTTCCGAAAATATACCTAGAGAAATTGCCAACTTGTGCAAAATGCAAATGCTGGCCTTAGCTGGTAATAAGTTCCAAGGAGAATTATCAGATTCGTATGGTAATATGTCCGGTTGCTTCTTAGATACTCTCCAACAGTTAGATCTATCCGACAATCAACTTGGTCATATAACCAATGAATTCGGAAAATTTAGGAATCTGACAAGCCTTGATCTAGGCAGCAACTTATTATCAGGTGCAATCCCACCGGATGTCGGCCAACTTCTGTCCTTAGAAGAGCTAGACCTTTCCGGCAACAAATTGAGTGGAAATTTTCCAGAGAGCCTGGAGAAACATTTTAACCTGGAATATGTTTCCATTAGTGATAACAAGCTCGAACGAGTTGTGACAGAAAGCCATTTTGCCAATCCCACAAAATTAACATGGTTCGATGCCTCAAATGACCACAATTTGACTTTGAAGGTGAATCCAAACTGGGTTCCACCCTTTCAACTTGAGCTCCTGGTACTGGCTTCATGGGACCTATGCACAAACAACATTCCCTTGTGGCTTGAGAAACAGAAAAATCTATATTTACTAGATTTATCCAATACTGGAATCTCAGGTGTTGTTCGTAACTGGATTTGGGGAATTGGTTATTTGAACCTCTCACACAACCATCTCCGCGGAAAGATTCCGGATCAATTCGGCAATACAACTGTCCCCTTGATCAAATTGTTGGTGAAAATACAATTTTATAACAAAAAAATTATAAGAAATGAACTCAGGCTGATGCGCGAATATCTCGCTCTCTTTAAGGAGATTCAAGCCCACTGCAGCAATTTGTTTTCACCGGTCCACGTGTTTGGCCTGTCCCCTTCAGGATACAGTAGCCGGACAACGTCGTATAACTCAAGCAACTCTGGACAAGTTGTTGAGTCCAAAGCTCCACCAAGAACACCCTTCTTTAACTAGTAAACTCTCTCTTTTT
>JBBMKE010000001.1:2526861-2573925 GCA_037834125.1 Lippia alba | reverse complement strand
TAAAAATAAATAAATATGAACATAAAAGTTTTAATTTAATATATATTTATATAATTACAATTTTATTATTTGCACACGTATGGAGTGTGCCAAAATTACTAGTATATATAAACTTGGCCGTTATTTTTTAAACTGACCCATAGTAATAAACGTCTTTGGTAATATGCGCATATAATTAATTTTCAAACCCTTTTATTTAAAAATAATAATAATATAAAGCATTCCCTCCACAAAACCGGGAGTTGACTAAATTAATATCTAGATTCATTCTTTGGACAATTACCCGATTTCAAATCTTCTACTATTTAGGTGTGAGTTTAAAATAAAAAACATGTCTGCATTCATTCTGTCCCAACCAGTTCTACTATGGCCATACTTGCAGATGATGATCATCACCACCACTCATCACTGCTCTTGCACTCCAACCATCACCATAAGAGAGGTCAGTTTCCCCTTTCCCATTGATTTTATGCTCATAATAACACATAAAAATGGAATCTTCAAAAGTATATATGAATAAGTTGCTTTTCTGTCAATTGATGGATGTTTTTCTCCATTAGATTGTGTATTATGTTAACTGTATGTATGTTCTCGCACAATCAGGGACTATATGGACTGCTTTGGCCCATATAATAACTGCGGTGATCGGTTCCGGTGTACTGTCACTAGCATGGAGCATGTCGCAGCTTGGATGGATTGCTGGCCCCTTAACCATGTTGGCATTTGCATTGGTTACCATTACTTCTGCATTTCTTCTCATCAATTGCTACAGTTCTCCTGATCCTGATAATGGCCTCCACTGCACTAATGGATCCTACTTGGATGCTGTTAGCAGAATCCTAGGTAGTAACAAGTTGGTTTTAAAATTTGGTTAGCTTGAAACGATGAGCTTGTTAATGACTATATTGAAAGATTGCACCGGTGTTTGTTTAATGTCTTAAGAGATGTTATGGTATATTTGTTCGCTTATTTGTACATTCTGCTTGTGGCGTCTCAGGAGAGAAGAGCCGATGGGCGTGTGGTATTATTGTGCACGTTAATTTCATCAAGACCAGTATTGTCTACACAATTACCTCCTCTATCAGCATGCGGTATGTCGACAGGGTTTCTAATTTATACTTTTCGGAACTAACTTAAACATGTGGTGTTTTGAACCGTCTAAAAAACATGTGGAATAACATATGTTTTCGTCCGTCTCTCATGGTGCAGAGCAATCCAAAGGTCCAATTGTTACCATACTGAAGGGCATACAGCTGCTTGTGAATATGGAAGCTCGTATTATATTCTTATGTTTGGAATTGTTCAAGTAATTGTTTCTCAGATACCTGATTTTCGTAACATTACGTGGCTTTCCATCGTTGCTGCTATCATGTCCTTCACGTATTCTACAATTGGTTCGGCGCTTGGCTTGGCCAAAGTTATAGGTATGGAAACTGGAAAAGGAACTGTAACTAGAATAGCAGGAACTAGATAATTTTGTTTTTTACATATTAATTATCCTCACATCTGAATTTACAGAAAATGGAGAAATAAAAGGTAGCATTGGAGGAATTACTGCACCTGCTCCTGAAAAGATAATGTCCATTGCTCAAGCTCTTGGGGACATTGCCTTTGCTTTCCCTTTTTCTCTTGTATTTTTGGAGATAATGGTGAGGCATGTTTACTTTTATAATACTGTGGAAATATACTATTCTTGATTAGACTATAAGTCGGAACTTCATAATACGTGAAGGATACTTTGAAGTCGAGTCCACCAGAAAGAGTTGTCATGAAGAAGGCATCCATAACGGCAGTCTGTATCACAACTTTCTTCTACATGTGCTGTGGAGGCTTCGGTTATGCAGCATTCGGGAACTCCACTCCTGGAAACCTCTTGACCGGATTTGGTTTCTACGAGCCATTCTGGCTCGTTGATTTTGCCAATGCCTGTGTTGTTCTTCATCTTGTTGGAGGATATCAGGTATATTAATTTTATCCCACAAATTGTCAACCTCGTTTCCTCAATGATAGTGATCATATTTGTCTTCTGAGTTTTATTTTGTGTAAAATGTACATTATTAGGTGTTCTCTCAGCCCCTATATGCCAGTATTGAGCAATGGTTTGCAAAGAAGTTCCCGGACAGTAGATTTGTGCATGACGACCTAAAACACGTGCCAGCTTTGAGGTTGAATCTCTTCCGGTTGTGTTTTCGAACCGCTTACGTAGGATTCACCACAGCATTCGCGATGCTCTTTCCCTACTTCAACCAAATTGTGGGATTAGCCGGAGCAATCACTTTCTGGCCCGTTATCGTGTATTTCCCCGTGGAAATGTACCTCGCACAGAAAAAAATCGGAACTTGGACAAGCAAGTCGATTGTTCTTCGAATATATTCCTCTTTTATGTTGCTTGTGATCATTTTTGCTTTTGTTGGATCAATCAAGGGTCTGATAACAGCACGGTTCGGTTAATAAGGTGGAGATACTCTTCACTGTTATGAAATTAGCTAATTTAAGTGCACAAAGCATGAGAATGTAAAATGTTCATATGTTTGTGGTGTTGTGAAATTAGGATTAGGATTGGCATTCTTGCTGATAGGTGCCAACTAAAAATGTTGGCGGCCTACGAGCGACCTAGCAAAATTTGCTACATTCACTACTCAAAATGAGTAACAAACATGATCCTGACGCTGACTATAATCATGTTAGTAGCATGTCATCTACCTGTACATGTGGGGAAGACTGAAGGGGGGAATCTGTAATACTTTTATCTTTTAAAATGGTAATTGACTTGTTGAAACTTGCAAGGAAATTGTTGATGACGCTTTGTGGTGAAGGTTATCACTTCAAAACCCTGTGAACATGAGATTTTGAGTTCTAATCTCACCTCATGTGCGGGAATTTTGTCACCAAATCTCCATACGTTGTTGATTATTGATTGAATGAGTGAAACGTTGATTAAATTGGTTCTTCCTAGTCTAAAAATATTATTTTGTCATTGTTATGACAAAACACTTGTGACTTAAGTAAATAAGAAAAGCAATAAATATTTTTGCAGTAGTATCCGTATCCTACCCATAGCGTCATGCATCAAAACCTTCTTGCATGATTAAGTCCTCATCCAACAACCAAAAATCCTTTTTTTGTTTTTTTTTTGTGAAATCCAATAAGCAGTTCTCTGCCTGTGAAATAGAGACCCCACAAGACAGAATCTTGGCTCAAAATTTTAATACTATTGGCGTAATTTATCCAATTTATATAAAAATTAGTTAAATGAGAGGTTAATATAATCGACCCTAAGCCAATAAGGGGTTGACCCAAGTGGTAAATGGATTAATTCCTAAGGGCGAGATCCCGAATTCGAATCCCCGCTTGGGTGTGCGTGTGTAAAGAAAAAATATATATATAATCGACCCTAAAGTTTATTAACAGAATATGACCGACAGCCAGCACCTTAAATAAAACCCATGACCAAAAGTGCCAAACAAGAGAAGATATATATATATATATAAATGAAAAGAAAACGGGGAGATTAGACCAGACCCGACCAGACCCGACCATCTTGCAAAGGATTAGTTAAAAGACAAAACGAGGATGTTTCTGCAAGAAACACGACACAGCCTTTTGACATCTCATTAGTCTTTAATTAATAATATTCCCCAGTTACTTTTTGTATGATCAAATCTGTAATCCACCCAACAACACAGCTTTTCTTCATCATCATAATATTGCAATTTGCATTACAGTCAACCACAGAAGAAAGTCATGGGGGCTTTGACCGGGCGTCTTGGGGGTGAGCTACCGGCCTCTGCCTCACACGCTCAATGGCGTTGAATTCTTTAATCGACTCATGCACTTTTTATGCACTTATATACCATTTCCTTCTATTTATCCGTACAAAATACACACCTAAAACCATCACCTCCCACAACATAGAATTTGGGCTCTGTTTTTCTTTTCCTATCATTGATGAAAAGTTAATCCTGCAACCGTGTGTAAACTATATCTAGGCCCAGAACTCAGAAGTTAGGAATTTTAAATTTGTATTGAGGGAGAGAGAGAGAGATGGGCCGCGTTCCGTGCTGCGAGAAGGACAATGTTAAAAGAGGGCAGTGGACTCCGGAGGAAGATCAGAAACTCTCGTCCTACATTGCTCAGCACGGGACTAGGAATTGGCGTCTCATTCCTAAACATGCTGGTTTTCACCGAGAACAACCTATCTTATGTTGGATTTTCGCTCACTGTTCTTTAAAGCAATTCATTTACTCACTTACATTAATGTTTTCAGGACTCCAGAGATGTGGGAAGAGCTGTAGATTAAGATGGACTAATTACCTCCGTCCGGACCTCAAACATGGTCAATTCTCCGAGGCCGAAGAGCAGACAATTGTGACTCTTCACTCAGTCCTAGGAAACCGGTAGACTTGATCTGTCTGCTCTGCTATCCTAATTCCTACGAGCCAAATTTTTTTACAAATTCGAAAAATAAAAAGTTATCCCTAAAAAAAAAAAATAAATAAATAAATAAATAAAATAACTATCTCCGCCCCGACCGATTAAACAAATTTCCTACAATTCTCACATGTTTTGACAAAGATTGCTGACTTACCTCGTTTTGGACAGATGGTCTGTAATTGCTTCCCAGCTTCCAGGGCGGACAGACAACGACGTTAAAAATCATTGGAACACAAAACTGAAGAAGAAGCTATCGGGAATGGGGATTGATCCAGTCACACATAAGCCATTCTCTCACCTCATATCGGAGATTGCCACTCTTCCGCCTCCGCAGGCCCCGAATTTGGCTGAGGCAGCTTTAGGGTGCTTCAAGGACGAAATGCTCCACCTCCTCACCAAGAGGCGTATAGACCTCCAGCTGCAGCAATTTGGCGCAGCCCCAACTGATACAAACAACACCGTTCAACATCAGGAAAACCGAGATGAAACAATTGAAAAGATCAAATTTGGACTGTCAAAGGCTATAAAAGAACCTGAAATGCTGCCAGTGAACAAGCCTTGGGATGCTCCTGGAGGGGATCAAGCGGCCTTCAGTTCGCTTCCAGGATCGGAATCTGGATATCACTATGGACTTGGATCTCTTAGCAACGAGAGAGATTTTTCTCCGTGGAGCCAAAGTATGAGCATGTACACTGAAGGCGATGAGCAAGGCTGTTTGCATGATAAACTTGAGGTCGAACATGGGGACGAGTCAGAGGATAGAAAAGAAGGAAGAAATAGGTCCAACATTTTCAACTCTGAGTATAATTTGTGGGACTTACCATCCAATGATCTGATAAATCCTATTGTCTGAAGGAGATTTCATAACTAGGTACATTGCGGATAAAATATGATAGAGCTACATTATGAGCAAGAAAATGTAAATAAAAATATTTCGAAAAATAGCAACAGAATACCTTTACAGATATATCAAAAACAAATATTTATGAAATGATAGTATTATCTACAAAAGTTTTGTTGTCCTTCTCTTTTCTATTGGCTTGGGGAAAGGGGGCATGTTTTTCAATACAATAGATATCAAGCAAAGTATGACGATGATGAAGATGTATCAGCCAGGACCTGCAAAAATTCATGATAAACATGTTAATAGGTGAGGGATATTCCGGTTCTAAATTTTTGTCTATGAATAGAAGTCAGTTATTTGGCACCAAAAAATATGTTAGAAGAACTTATTTGTAGAGCTATACCTCGAGTTGCTCTTCAGTGAATGAATCTCTTTGAACATTCCATGTGTCTGCATGGGTGCGACGGAATTCTGCAATTGCTTTTGTAACTGTAGATTTCAGAGGTGATGGCTCCGACACAAAACTAGCGAGCAAAGTAACATGCTTAGGCAGCCAACTGTAACAAATTAGAATTCTATCAGCATAAACTTATGATAGCACAACATGTATTTTCATCTGACAAAAAAGAACAGAAAAGAACATGTAATGTTTGGGCTTAAGAGCAAAGAGGAAGACATTTAGGGCAAACAAGAAATACGGATTATATGTTCTACGTGTTAGACATAAATTTTCCTTAAAAGTCATAAATGAAATTACATGGGCTACAAAGAATTATACATCATAAAAGTATCCATAACACTTTTAGTTTGCCCCTAGCAATTAAAGCATTCATAAGGAAATCAAAAGTGTTGTAAAACTGGAATAAAATTGCAGAACTATTAATTTATTAATGAAAAATTTGGAAGAGTATGCCGCCATGTACTAAATTCAGGAAAATTTGTCATTATAAATCACAATGATAAACTTGAGATTCTATCATTACACTTCAGTGCAGACATGACTTGTAAAAACTCCCCCCAACCACCAGATATTTCTAAATTGCTACATGACATTACAAGTTTGAACCTGAATGGCTCACATCACTATGCACTGAGAAGAATCCTCCAAACTATCTGGGTTGAGTGGCTATTATAGACCATCACTACCCAACTAATCCTTTAACATGGAATCTTAAGCATTACTGATATTGTAAGAAGTCGAATTACCTTGGCATATCATAAGGAACTGATAGTACACAAGCAGCCAAAGCAAGTATTGAACCATGAATCGATGCAATGGGCATTGTGGAAACCTTGCTTCTGTAAAACCACATGCATAAATACAGATCAGAATCAATGTACTAAGGTGTATACACTTATATTGAGCAAGGAATGGCCTCAGAATAATCAAAACTCAATTAGAATAGCCATTTATCACCATTAATAATGAATTCAATATATGACGAGAAGGTTCATATCAAAAGAATCCATAAAGGATACCACCGTAACCATCTTCAACTTATGTATATTAAAACAAAAGAGTGGAGGGAGACTTTTCAGTGTTGATCTAACAAAGTGGATGAAGGACCAAAAATATTTTGAGAGAGAGCAAGAGTGTGTGTGTGTGGGGGGGGGGCAACTCTGTTAAGTGTGATTATAGATTGTGTTAGAACAGCTAATATCCAGAACGGGCTTTGTGACTAAACAAAATTAATTTCTACCAACTGAAGCCTAAAAGAAAAGATTTAGCTCTAGCAAGCTTTCTAGGGTGCTTTAAAACGAAAATGTTCAGATGACAGCAGAAATTAAAATCGTCAATGCTGAATGCTGTTTCAAATAGACAGATAAGCCGCACAAGCATATCATAAAGGATGTGCCTGAACTCGGTCTCTCTGAGTTGCCAGCATATGTGTAGGTGGTGACTAAAGGATGTTTTACATTACGAGTTCATTCAGAAGTGAATGAGCAGAACTCGTGGACAAACCGGTTGATGTATGAGTAAAACTACCTGTGCTTCCTCTTCTTAATTATGGCATTTGCTTGCTCATAAGCTCTCCCTCGGAAATCTTCAACTAAGTCTTTATCCCCACCCTTCATCAACCCTGCTAAAACTGCAGCAGCATGCTCCCTTACCTGCACAAATTATTTTGGTGAATATTTGTGCCAGAAACTATTTTGTGAAAGCAGAAACACCCTTGATATAGACAAAGACACAATGTCTCTCATGTACATGTTCAAAATAGCATTCAAATGTCTAAGGTTTAACACAAAATAAAATAGGATGCTAAAAAACCCTAAATAGAAAGATCTTATCAGCTGGAAACTTGCCTCTAGTTGATTGTCTGTTAGAAGCTTCTCTACAGCTTGCCAGATTTGTTGTTTATCCATTTTAGAAAGGATAAAAGTGTGCCTGCAGGAAGATGGCACATAAGACAACTGTTGGTTGAGCACCAGAAAGAGAGAAATGATATACTAAAACTATCTTATTGCTTCCCAACTTCCAAAATAAAGATGACAATGATATGAAAACCAACAAACAAGACATCATGCATGACTAAAAGCAAGATAAATACATCTTTGCTTACACAAGACTGATACTGTTGACACCCAGATATATATTACTTCCAAAACGAACATATCTAAACATAAACAGTTGCATGGATAAAATTATAGTTGCATAGGATTAGGACGAATAGCATGACAAGATAAAACAAAAATCTATAGCACCCTATTCAGTAAGAGTACTGCAGGCCGAAAATTAACCACAATACCTGTACATGAAACTTCGCAAAAATGTTAGAGTTGCAGATCGAGTTCTCCAATTTGGATCACCAGCTAAAGCAAGAATGATAGGCACAGCTTTCCGTAAATGAGGCTCCCTAATCACCCTCCATTTAAGCATTTCAAAAGAAGCCTTGGCCAGATTTGACAAATCCTTATGCGAAGTTTCCTTCAAAACATCAAAAGAATAAATTTAAAGCGAGGGCCGAACACAAAGATCCTGTGCCTAAAAAGCATAATAACAAGAAGGAAAAGAGTACTGGTCCACAATAAAGAAAAATGAAATGAATTTTTTTTTTCTTTTTTTCTTTTTTTTTTTTTTAAACTTTTACCTGATTGATTATTAGATACAGTATTGCATGAGCAATAGGCATAATCAACAGTATTTTAGCAGCATAACTGTTATATGGTGACATTACATCTTAAAATCCCGTTAGTCAAGCAGTTTAATTTTAGTGGTTTATGATTAGAAGCTGAAGGCGAATGGGAAATGCAATGCGGTCGTCATTTAATGTGAAAATGACAATTAGTTAAGTTACTGGACTTAAGTAGATTATATGTAATTCCAATCGGCAAGCACGTGCATGAGGTTATCGAGAATAGAGAACTACAATAAAGATGCTCTTTTTTATTAAAAAAAAATTCACAAGGTAAGTTTTCTCTTGCAGGTGTTGTCAATCAACTGAAACTTGTAAATTAATAAAATTTCTATTTTTTTATTTTTATATGTTTCAGTTTCTACATAAGGTCATGGTGCTGAAAACTGACCCAACTTGGGGGCACTTCTATTCTTTAAAAGAAGTCCTACTTAGTTGACATATGAACATAATTGTCATCTACTGGCAAAATAAGGTGTATTTATGTTGCAAGGGTGAGAAATATAATCACTTTAGACAGCAGAGCAATAGAGAAGCAGGAAGACCCGACTGAGATTTTACCTGTAAAGATATCACAGGGTATAGAAGTTCGACGATAACATCCAGCAACACTGAAGACCTTCCAGACTTCAAGGACGATATAATAAAATGAAACAACTGCACATGGGGAACAATGAATTTTCTTACAGTCAAGTAACATCAAATAAGTAACCAAGCCAATATGGATTTCGAAAAAAAAATAAAAAATACCGTTTCCATCCATTTGATATCATCTTGAGAATGATCATTTGATATTCCATTCTCCGATATTTTATCCGTAGAAATTTCCAAAGCTTCTGATGCACTAACACTTTGTATTCTAGTTACCAATTCACGAGCATGTTTCACCAGATATTGATCCCAGGATTCTGCAGCTTCCATGATGGTGTCACTGGAACCATCTTTATGTGAGTCATTATTTCCAAACGATGAACGAAGTTGAAGGTTTGAGCACAACACAGAAAGGGCAACAGCAATTGCTTCTCTCACCTGTTTGTTTACACAAGAGACTTGGGGTTAATAGATTGTAACAGTAAATTTGTAAGGAATGGGAGATCAGCAAAAATTTTAATTTCCTCACGCAAATATTTGAAATTGGACTTTTATATGAAGACCACAAATTCAAATTTTATATGATTAAATAACACCAAACCGGGATAGGGTTCCTATGCAATGACAAATGCAGTGGGTGAAAGACGGCTAAAACTTGGTTCTTGATAGCATGATAAAGTATAGAGTCAAGAGAGATGAAAACATGGTTTAGCCAGCTAGGGCAACATCAACGGGACAAATGCCCATGGGAAAAAAAAAAATAGTCCTTCTATCCTGATATAAGATTACAATGATGACCTAGTTATATAGGTGAATCACATAAATATGTATGAATGATAGAACTTAACTATAGATGGCAGGTAACCTTGTAAATATACTAGAGAATCAATTCTTGATTCTTATCACAATCTTCTAGATTTAGAAGCTTAAGGAATCAAGAAGGAAATGAAGTAGAGGGTACCAGATACACGGTTTTCCATAACAAAGAGAAAATCCCAACAACAATAAAACTATGAAAGTCATTCACATGAAAAATGACAATAAACGGAAAAAAAATGAGGGGGAAAAGGGGAAAACACTAGATCCCCTAAGGAAATAATTTGGAGTACAGTTAAAGTGAATAGCTCACAATAAAAAGCTTTGGCAATTTGCTAGAATAATAGGCAAAACCAAAACTGAAGACAAGAAAATTCAGCCCATTTCCAAACCAACCACTTGACTGCTGAATATCCAAGAGAAATCAGAAGCTGGAAGCATCACACAACCACACTTGATACAACAAGTTTGGAGGAACTAGAAGCAACAACTGAAATAATGAATAGGAACCTAAAAAACTCATACTTAGAAGTACGGATTTCATTCGCAAACTTTTAACAGTAGCTATCAATAGCTAAAGAAGAAGAGAGAATCGATTACCAGTTTTTCAACTCACACATACATTTGGTCCACTTAAATTGTTGACACTCGAAGGTTATTAGAAAGTCAATTTACAGGTAGGAAGCAGGTCCCATTAAATAAATTCATGAACGATTGAGGTCTTGACTGCAAAAATGAAAGATCTAACCCAAGAATACAGAGTATTATTACAGGAGATTAAGAGACAACATCAAGCGGCAGAACATATCTCATAGTTAGAGCATGCCTGGTTCAAAATAAATTTCTTACTTGGGCAGACGAGTGACTCATGTTACTGAGCAACTCTTCCAGAAGATTATAATGAACCAGTCTTTCAGTTTCCGGCATTTTCGGAGGAGATACTTCTATGAGTACAGCTGAAAGAAAAGTGTAGCGCTTGGCAACTACAGAAGTAGCAACTGTTTTAGGTAAAGGTTTCATCAGACAATCAATCACTTTATGTCTCAGGAGTGGAGGCCTCGTTCCGGATTTTCCCTTCCCAGTGACAGCATAACGAATACTTGCTGCCCACTCTGGAATCGATTCCACAGATGGTGCATGAATAATATTCTGCAACTGGACCATCATCCAGCTATCCCATGCTTCAGAAATGCCAGAGACATCAGAATGCAGGACACCAGCAAATGCCTCAGCAGCAACACATTGCTTTGACCTCTCCTTAGCATCCACAAACTCCTCTAGAGCATTTCTCAAAGCCAGTATAACAGGCATGCCACATTCTTGAATTAGCCTTTTAAAGATCCGTGCAAAGTTTGAGTAAAAAGTATCACTTCCAAATAAAGATATCCAGCTTGGAGTACGGGGCCATGAAGCAGAAAAATCAAAATAGAAACGAGTTATTGATTTGTCTGCAAAGCTCTGCATGGAAGAACTTCCATAATGTCCTCTAGAAGATGCAGTATCCACATCAGTGATAATATGAACGTTTGAGAGACTATTTAAAGTCTCACTAAAAAAACCTTCTTCCTGAAAAATATCACTCAAAGCTCCTTCAAGAGATGACTTGGTTGGGACATTCTCTTTTGGAAGTTTGTAAGGTGATTCTTTCAGAAGCGTGTTTAGAGCAGAGATCGCTAGTATTCTAGTCTGTGGAAGTTGACTTTTCAGATTCTTCAAAAAGTGACCTGAAATTATTGGAAAAGGTGGAAATGTATACAACTATTTGTTAATTGCACAAGATAAATAATTGGGTTAGAAAACACACACAAGCACTATGAACCAACAATTTTAAATTTTAATGCACATTACCATAGAACCAAACAAAGCTGAATTACATACCAGTGATTTCAGTCAGAACATTTGTGGGTACATTTGGATTATTTCTGGACGCCATGGCCAGCAATAACAGAACTCTGTTAGCCATTAAATTGTACCTAAAAGTGGGCCAAGTAAAGTAAGGTCAATTTATATATATGTCCAAAATGTCTCCACAGGTGCAAAGTCATTGATGCATCTTTGGGACTTGATACTTTACGGGTTTTTTTGTGTCTGAACACAGATAAATTAAATATGAATAATTATCACAAGTTCACACCCAACAAAATACAAAATAAAATGAAATCAAAAGAATTTCATAAGAGTCAACATATGTACCGCCAATGCAGAGTGCTTCCAAAACTCATAGAACCAATTTCTGCAACCAGAGCTGCAAAATCAGTCTCATCTGCTGCATGATTACTAGATCCCACAAATATGCTTCTTGACAATCCAGCAAAATGGATATTATACTTGACAAAGAGCTGTTGATTATACACATAGACAAGATGTAAGGTATGACAGGAGGCCCGGGGATTTCAGAAAACAAAACAAAACATAACTTCATAGGTAACAATTTTAAAACTGGAAGCAGTGATTCATGTAGCTTACCTCAGTAATTGCTTTCTGAGCTTTTTGCGTTTCATTATGGGAGCTTCATGTGACAAAAAAAATTAAATAAGCTCACTTACATCCAAATATATTTGGCAGAAAAGCTACAAATAAATCAAGAGAGTACATTACCTGAATAAAATTCCAAGAAGAAATGATGAAAGAGCCTTTCTGTCCTGGAGTTTACGGGAGAACAGGATGAGTGTCAGTACAACTCAAGGAACATATTTTACATCAATTAGTTTTGACGAATTCTGTAAGAAATACCGTTGTTAAACGCTTGAGAACAGTTTGGGATGAAAGTACTGAGCAAGAACCTAAGACTGCATTTTCTGGCAAATTCGGATTCCTCAAATTTTCAGCAAAAGTGAGCACACATTTTGAAATTGTTGATGGCCATCTTTTCATCATCTTCAGGATACATTTAGCAGCAAGTCTGAGGACAAAAAAAATAATTCAGAGTATATACAATCAACCATAGGAGAAAGGAAAGCTAGAGCGGGGGGTTTATGGAGGCATATCACATGCACAAATACACACTCGGAAGTTGGCTAACACTCGTAACTGCTGGGCCATGTGATTTTCCTCAAAATAAACACGAACGAGACCATTTGCAAATGATTTCATTCAAAAGAAAGACAAGACAGCTATACACACGTGACACATTTAATTTCTATATGCAAAATGAAACATAAACGATTAAAAAATGATATAACATTGGAACACGGCATCCTCATACAGAAATTATGGAACTAATTAAGTAAATAAGCATGCCAGAAACTTTGGCTAATAAAGAACTAGGCTCTTAGGCCACAAATGAGATAAGGGAATAAAGATAATTGCTGAACTCACCTTCGAACTGTTTCATAACTGTGCAAAGAGAGATTAAGAAGATCATCCATTAGAAGAATTGCATGGCTAGGTGGAGACGTGTTCCCCCTCGTACGGAACAAGTGATATGATGATTGCGATGATCTCCAGGTGTTATGCATATAAGCTTTGTCTATCAGTGACCACCGAGGCCTATACATAACACATTCAGCATACCCCAAACAATTGATGCATGAAAATTTTTCAAAATAGAGACAATGAGGAAGTTCACCTTTTTTTCCCTTTGGAATGAGATAACACAATAAAATTAATTGGGGGCTCTACAATAGCAGTAGATTCCAGCTTCCACGCCTGTCTGTGATTAGACCATTCCTCATACTCTGAACTACCTGCAAGATCAAACCATTTAAGATTACCAAATCAAGCACCATGAACGAAAGATCAACATATCTTTGTCGGTGGCCTACCATAATTTCCTAATGTATCCATTATACGAATCAGAAGCAGCAATAAAATGCTATCATCAGACTTCTCCTTCAATAAATAACTGCAATGCCGGAACATGGTGAGTTTTAATAAGCTTCCACCCAACAGAACTAAAGGAAGCTCAACAGTAATACAAAATGACAAAATTATACTTGCAAGTTTCATGGATGATATCAGCGGCTTTCTGTCGTAACTCTGAACTACCAACACATGAACCTGTTGCTCCGGCAATCAGAAAAGGAGCACAATCGGCCTCTTTAACCATCCCATTCTCAGAGGACGGCCTGAAATCAGGTAAACACGATAAAACACCTTGTAATGAAGAGTCAACACGCAGAAGAGTCACTTTTAAGTGATCTTTCTCGTCTCCTGGGGATTAAAGGTCCACATTAGTTGGTAAGTGAAATTTGAAACAAAGTAAAATATTTCTATCTATCAATTGGAACGTAAAAAAAAAAAGTCCGAAATCTTCTGAAACACCTTAAACAATGACAAGTTACAAAAACAAAAAAAAACTATCATATACCATTTCTTATACTTCTATATGCAAGTGTTTTTTTGTCTATATGGTAATTTAAATTAATAAAATTATAAGTTAGTCAAGTGAACACTCCCAATCACAACATGAAATATTTATCGAGTAAGAGATCTATTCACTGAAAAGAAATGCCGAAATGAGCATCAAAGATTACCTGGATCAGAATGGATTTTGGATTGGCATATTGTTAGCAGGTCATCCAGTGCAGATTCAAAGTGCAGCTTTAGAAGCTCATTTGCAAAATTAATTTCATCATCTACAGGAACATGCCACTTGGGTGCCATGACTGGCTTATCAATTGAAAATTCTTTTGTATCTATCCATTCCTCTAAAGAAGAGGCAACGGGGTGATTCTTAATGCACCTGAGAGACATAATATTGAGACACCTATCAGGAAGCTGCACAAATGTGTACAGTGTACACATGCATATATGTGCAGTATGTCCATAATTTATGTGAAGTGTGAATAAAGTTTGAAGCAATTCATTGGAGTTGGGGAATACTTGTACTGATCAATAGGATAATAGTGAACAAGGCTTCCTAAAAGAGAACGAAGAACGTGATCACCAGCTCCATTAACCTGCAAAATTGTGAGAAGCCTTGGCGTATTCAATATTCGACTTCAAGAGTAGCTCAAGTATTAGATAAGGATTTTCTTTACGCGAGGCATACATATTAAACCTGTCCATATCTCAATGAAGTGACTATCCAATTAGCACAGATGCCTAGTGATCTGAAGTAATGGGGTCAACCACAATACACTTCCTATATGTATGTCCAAGTGCCACATGCTCAAATACTTATTCTAGTAAACAAATTGATTTGACATAAGTTTCCATTACATAATTAACAGGAAACCAGTCATCTTTAACAAATTAAAGGAAGGCTCTATTGGGTATGGATTCCCGAAAAACTTGAATAAAATTATGGAGAACCAATAAATTCTAGGATATGAAGACAAATGCCAATAACTAACCTAAAAGTAAATTCCATAAAGTAATCTAGCGACAGTGCCTTTTCTCCTACGGCTATTGTAACAGTTTCTTCATGCATCATTAGGTTATCTCTTTAGATACACAGCTATTTCATAATTAAATGATAGCTATTCCA
This sequence comes from Lippia alba, assembly GCA_037834125.1. Taxonomy (NCBI): domain Eukaryota; kingdom Viridiplantae; phylum Streptophyta; class Magnoliopsida; order Lamiales; family Verbenaceae; genus Lippia; species Lippia alba. The sequence continues at coordinate 2,558,672 of JBBMKE010000001.1, read as the reverse complement.
ACGAATTAGGTTTCAGGAGAGAATTCAATTAACTGTGTAGGAGGACAAATTAGAGGATTAGGATATTTAACCAGCCTGTATATAACTCGAATCGAAATCATGTCATACCAGATACATATGTGAAAATTTCAACAACTCCCTTTCAGGTGTCCAAAATAACAAATATAAAATCACATGGAAATGAATTCTAGAAGGCATCATTAAGTCGTTAAAGCAGGAAAAACCTTCCAAGATGTTGAATCAAATGCAGAAAAAATAACTTCTTTGAATTGTTCTCTGTAGCTCAGAAGCGCTGGACCTCCATAACTGATTGCAACGGAGAGAACTTTCAACTGATATTCAATAGCTGTTTCAAGAGCTGGAGATAGGCTGGATTTTTCCTACACAAACAAAAACAACTAAAGATGATAAAGCATCCTGGACGAATTTAAATTAATCATGAACTCTTGCAAGAAGAACCTTTCTCAAGGACGTAGCATTAGGAGTTGCTCTACTTGCAAAACCAGTTGTGGGTGTTGCTTTCAGAGTGGAAATGACCGACTCTAAAATTGGTTTGATAAGTTGAGCAGCTGCCTCTTGTGGATTTGAGTGAACAGCAGCACAACAAAGCAGCCCGACCTCTGCAATTGCTCCAGGAAGAATATTCGTCGTGACGAACTTGGAAATTTTTTTCAGTGCCTATCATGTACAGTTTCATGTCATATTTCCAAGCCAAAATTACATTTGCTAAGAACAAATTTTTAGGTTCATTTACCACCTAATTACCTGTTTGTAGAGCGAATCTGAGAGTCTCCCAAGCAATATTTCTAGCATACAGAAGTAGTACGGACCATCCTCCACCAGGAAGGTCCCTGACGTGACTGGTGAAGAAATGCCCTCATTCCTGCACAAATGCTGACTATTTATTCCCAATTTCATGACCCAAGACAGTGTACAGGAAATTGTATTGTGCCCATAAGATAGAAAAGATGGTAGAATATCCATGGAGTACTTACATAACAGTACTAGGTTCCAAGTGTTGAAGTAGAGAAAATAGTCGACACAAGAATTCATCAAGCCATTCTGAGAAATTAAATGACGGGATTATTGATCCCTCATTTATATTATCATCCAAGGTAGACATCTGAAAATGACAGTTGAAGGGTTAGATTTAGATACTAACTATTAAGCAAAACCAGGCATAAGCGTCACCCAAAGAGCCTTACACTTGAGAATACAGAACCAATGAGTTGCATGCTTGCCAAGGTTTTGGGTGGATCATTAGCATCTATACCAAGTAGTGCGTTTGACAAAGAAATCATCAGTAGATCAGCATATGAATCTGATCTCTCAGGCAAGGGCGATAAGGAGGTGAAAAACAGTGATCTTCCAGCATATGCTATAGATGTCACAGCACTCTTTAACTGGTGGGTAGCTGTCATCTGATTATACCATCAAGTCAATTCTACGAAGGATTCAAAAAACTGAACAAAATGCAGCCTTTATGGCCATGTACTCGGTTTGACAAGAAAATGTTATAGTTCTTGGATTGGCCAAATGCAAGAAACCAGAAGGCGTATAATAAAATTTCTCACTTAAGAAACTTACAGTCTCTAAAGCCATGTGGAACCTATTCGCCAAAAATGGCAGAACCAAAGATGGCTCCACATAAGACAAAATAGAAGTCGCGGCTGCCACTGTTTCAGAGAGCTGGTCATCTTTGCTATATTGGCCACGATCAATTAACTTTAGTACAGTATTAACAAAAGAAGCCCTGTCGGCTGGTGCCATGAATAGTTCAGATTGCTCACTGACATCTCTGTTCCTGAAACAGTGTCTTTATCAGAAATTATTTCAACACATTAGGTTTTACAAAGGCGTTCTTGAAAAACTCTTACAGTTGCTCATGTTGTAAGCGTTTCCGGAAGATATTCACCAAGTGGAACAAAAACCGCTCCAACGAATAAGTCCAGCGGCCACCATTCGAAGGATGGTAATATCTAAAATGTCAAAAGAGAGGAAAAAATGGGAATAACATATATGTATTGGACAGATTGTAACAAAGAAAGTGGTGGAAATGTTCTAAGAAACAAACTGTTCTAGGAGGTTTGCCAATTTCTCAAAGTGTTTTTGTGCTGAGCCGCCAGGTTTCAATAGATACACCTGCATTTGCAGTAAGACAATATACAATCAAAATTGAGTACAGCCCATAAGACTTTGGCTAAATGAACTACTAGGCAGCAAATGCAACTCTTACTATTGATTTCGCAATTGCTTTTGATGGAGTAATGGTCCGATTTGCAAACAAAAATCTTGTGTTTCTAGGAACATTGACAGAGAAAGGATATGATCCACTCCCATTAGCAACCGGAACCTGCACACATGTCAGATAGGCACTTAATTTGTAACAGGAGTGCTAGGAATATAAAAGTCACGTCTTTCTATTCTTAGAAACAACATGAACTCTCATATTTCTGACCATAAGTCTGGTTTTGAGATTCTATATGTTTACTGCCATGTCAACATGACCCAAACAGGAGAGAGTGGGCAAACTTTTTTAAATATATTAGTATTAGCCATATAGCTCCATCTACGATCATATATTTATGTGTAAAATTGAGAAGAAAAACAAATATTGGACTCCAGAGCTGAAGTCGTCACTTAGAGAGCTTCTTGGCAACACCTGCTCTGTGTATTCTTTATTTTCACGATGCAGAATCAAATATTTAATCCAGGGTAGTTCACATCGATTTGCATGGTCATTATGGGCTCTCTTATCCAATGAACCTTCTACTAAGTTCTCAATTAAGTTAAAGAACACTGCAGCATGTAGGCAATCCAACGATTGTGCAGATTTCAGCTTAGAATGGCAGGGATTGCAAACTATTAGATTATACAAATTTAGTCAAAAGCTAGAAACTAGCACAAATTTACCTCAAACATATTCAAGTAAATGTTGAAAAGATCTGGCAAGAAGGCCTCCCAGTCATTGAAATTGTAGCTCTTTATGACACGAGCAGTAACGGAGGCCCATTGGCTGTTCCAAAACTGGCAATTTGGTATTGAACCCCAGTGTTCTAAACATATCTTAATCCATTCACTGCCATTAATATAAAAAGAAAATTATGAAACAATAAAATCCCTTAAGCAGTCCAATAAAGAAATTAAAGAATCATTGGCATTGTTTACCCTTGAAAGAAGTCCTGATTTTCTAAGTTTGTGGGGAGGAAAAGTCGCACAAATCCAGCACCTTCAAAAGAAGCATTATGCCATGGGTTTTCCAATAGAGATCTGAAAATTTCGTCGAAGTAAAGAAATGTATTAAACTATTGTTTGAGGTGTCAGGAAGTTCCCTTGAGTCAATCAACTAAAATCAGTTGTGAGGTTAATTGATCAGGTAAAAAAAGGTAAGAAACAATTTCTTTATGAGATGACATTACTAAAATGAATTGAAAAATAGCCTGCTCTGCACAAATGGTAGCACACATAACAAGGGACAACAATAGAACTATTGTCGAGAGGAATATAATCTGAAGCTAAAAGCTTCCCACAACGTCCCATCCCCATCCCATCCCAACCCAAAAGGAAAAACTACAGAAAATGAAAGATGATTCAGCAAGGAAAAGGTAATGAAGAAGAGACGAAGAAATGAACAAAACAGCATGACCCAAAAAAGTAGATGAGGGGGAAAATTTTCAAATACCATTTATATTTACATTTTAATACTTAATTAAGAATCCACTTTCCTTCAAATTAAAGTCCTAAAGAAACTCAGCTTATTGTGCAATATTCAAGACACAAATACCTCTTTTAACTAAATAGAAAGGTACCTGAATTCAGCCCATATCTCAGAGGCAGAACCTTGAGGGAAGAATCTCCGAGAAGATCGGACCAGGGAAGTAACAGTTTCAAAATGACGTTGTCTCAATCTCCAGCCTTCAGGGCCAGTGTTCCTGGATTAGAATAGATTTTCTAAGTTAAATAATAGTGTTGAAGAAATAAAGGAAAAGGTCACAAAGGAAGCCAAAGATCACTAGATTAGTGAAAATTCATGAACATTTCAAAGACAAATTAGTGAAAATTCATGAACATGGAACACAGTTCAATGAGGAGCAACAAAAACATTGGCAGAAATATGGAGCTCACCTCGTAAAGTGTGTGTGAATCAGAGTATCATATAGAGGCCTCCACGGAATTATTAAGGATAACCTTTTCCTGTATTTGTTCAACAATTTGACCAGAATGTTTCCCCATCTAACCTAATTAAAACAAAAACAGGAAAATTCAGAGCAAGTAATATATAGGTGATGTCTTCGAGAACAGGCTAAAAGAACAATCACCTGAGCATACAGCTTATTATCCGATACTTGAAACAACTCTAATCCAATTTTTATAATGGCAGAGACATCTTCAATGGACACTTCACTTTTTGCCTTCACAAAACTGCTCAAATAGTGAAGAATAAACCTTTGTCAATTAAATAACCATGCCTGCTACTAGTTAGCAGTAATAACCAATGGCTATGAACTCACTGATGAAAAAAAACAAAAACAAAAAAACAAAAAGAATTACAAAATAATTTTCCAAGCACCAATAATCATGATTTTATTAATGAAGATTCAAATTACTAATGCACATTAACTTCAACAGCTCTAGTTATCTCCGAAATATCTAAAAGGGCACAGAACAACTTCCGAAAAATGGTTGCATGTCTTATCTTGAGAAGTGGCAATATTCTACAATTAGAGACCATGATGCATGATTTGCATGACACGTTAAAAAATGAATCATATCAAACCAAGCCTTATAGTCATGAATCAAAAGATGCAATTAATGGATACGCTTATCCTTATTCCATTAAACATGACAACATTTGAATAACCAGAATGGAAGAAAATGATAAAAACATTATAAACTTCGGATTCATTTATTGAACTGAAATAACTACAGAAAAATACTGTAGCTAACCGAAAGCATTCTCGAAGGCTAAATGTGATCAGCTTCTCTTTTGGCAGTCACAGAACCCGGCCAAGGGATGCATCCAAACAAGAGGGATGTACAGTATGTCCGGCAGTGTTGTACTCTACAATTCAATGATGATCAGAAAGATTTTTTTTATTTTTTTTTTTGGATACTTCAGAAGAGTTTTTCAGCAAATTTTTTGTACTAGTAGAACAGGGCATAAATCAGCACATTTCCCTGAAAGAACCCAATGAATGCAAAGTCAGCATGCCTAAGTTCCATAATGAACTGTTAATGCCAGAAGAATGGCGTGCACTGACGTGTTTATCCGATTAAGCACTACTCTCACTTATCCTACTTTTATGCAACCGAATCGGAGCATGATGACAATTCAGTCATCCTCCACATTCTCCATCCATTCAGTAACTATAATAACTCCAAACCAACCGATAAGTGGAAACAATCCCAGAAAAATCAAAGACAGAGAGCAACTGATTCCATAAAGCTGAAGTAAAATTGACTGCTAACTGAGACTCATTGCTTAACACGTTGAGCATACGAACAAATTAAGATACAAAACTGATTCAGAGAGTAAAAAAGCGAAAACACTTAACAGATCAATAACGGAGACCCATTTAAGAGTGGAGTAAACAGATTCAGGGTCGTCGGGATTGTAAGAGTCCTTAACAGACTTAAGAACTCCGGCAAAGGCCTCCTTCTCCCGCTTCGTCTCCTCCGCCACGGGCGGCGGCAGCCATGCGTTGTACAGATGCATGGAACTAGACTACTGAAATTGATTGCAGGAGAAGAAAGATCAAAATGAAGCAAAAACCCCTTTCGCAGCTGTGCTCGTGAAATGGAGAGAAGAAAGGAGTTTTGGCAATATGTGGAAATCTGGCGGATTAGATTTGTTTTATGTGCGTTTATTTAGTCTTTCTTTTTCACTATCTTTTTGGACACGAAATGAGTAGAGATGTGTCGAACTCTAACGGCAACTAACCGAGGGTGGTGTTAAAAATGGGAGGTAAAACAGTAAAATATCTTCTTTTTTTGTAAATAAAATAATTTTGGATCCATTGTAATAATTCTAACGGATAATATCAGATAAATCCTCAATTTGACATCACATTTTTACTTAACTCCTCAATTGAGCATCATATTTTTACTTAACTCCCCACGTATAATTTTCACATAATGTAGTATAAATATGGTATAATGTAGTATCTACATCCTATAATGTCGTATAATTTTAGCAATAGAGTGTATCCACAAATGTTATGAATATATTATAACTCTCCAATTATGTAGTATAATTTTCATAGAATGTAGTATAAATATGGTGTAATGTAGTATCTATATCCTATAATGTAGTATAATTTTATGGGGAGTAAAATAAAAATGTGAACAGTAAAGGAGAGTGATTTAAAATTACCATTTACCCCATTGTGAATCAATTGGATACATTCAATAATTGATATTAGAAACTGTGACATATAGTCTCGATTCGTTTCTTTTTCATTTTAATTACAACATATTCGTTTCTTCTTCATTTTAATTACAACATTTATTTTGTTTTCTCGAGAAAAAATTGAGTTAATATCTATTGGACTAATTAAAATTTAAAAATTGTTGTGGAATCTTTAGTTTTTGAGAATTTGAGGGGTTGGTTGAGAAGATATTCTCACATCCGTACTGAAAGAAAAGCAAGTTTATCGCTGTCCAAGAATCTATAAGCTATAAGATTCACGATTTCAGAGTTATTTGAGTTTATCTTTTAATGATTTTAAAGAAATATGAATAATTAATCTCAGACACGTAAAATATTGTACAAATAATTGATCTCAAATATTATTCATGCATTTTATAGATTTTAAAATATTATTTCACTTTGAGCGTGCGTATGTTAGAAAAAACACTCGTAAAAAAATTATGTAAATAAATAAATAATTGTAACCATGTAAAATACTATACAAGAAATATTCTATCGGCTATGTGTTTGAATTTTAATTTTGTATTTGCATATGCATAAAAAAATTAAAAATAAAAAACATTATGCACCCTTAGAATTGTTAGTATTCGTAAATGAGTAAATGATTTAGTATTCTTAATGAGTAAATAAAATATTAAGAATCGTAAAGAAAAGATTTGAATAATGGCCGATAACCGCAACAAAAGTCGTAATTATCTACTTTGTACCCGAAAGTACCACGGTAATCTTTTTTTTTAAGAAAAGTACCACCGTAATCTAGTAGGACAATTTACAAATTAGTCGATATGACGACATTGTGAGTTATACGCTCACACTACAGTTTTGATGCAAAAAAAAGGACATTATTATCATATATAGTGCAGTACTTTTTATTTTTATTAACATTGTTTTGTTAAAAATAAAATCTTGGTGAAGTATTATAATAATACCGAGAGATTATTTATACTTGCCCCTAACATCGTGACATTATATATAATATGCCATAAATAAAATTATGCTAACAAGGTAATATTTATGGTAAATGTAACCATTCAAGTCAACTAAGTATGTCAAAAAAATTAAGAAAATTTTGCCTCTATTTAGTGATTCTTGTCCCCTATTAATAATCTTTTCACAATCATACAAAATGAGATTTAGTTAATATTGTGTGTAAACCTACTTCAAAAAAATCTCACTTTTAACAAAAATAAGAAGGAAAAAAAAGTCTTTTCTACTCACTATATGGGAAACAAATTTCTACTAATATTGTCGTCAAAAAAAAATTAAAATTCTACTAATATTTTCCTGTTATGATAAATTGGATACGTACAAATCCTTTATTTTCAGAAAGTAATTAAAGATTCTTTATGGTAAACCACATTACTAAAATAATAATTTTAATTTGAAGTTGGTTTGGTTACACCAATAAAGATTAGAGTAAAATATAAGAAATAGATGAATTAAATTATCTATATATATATTGAATGGATCTGATTAAACTAATATAATATTTATTCCTTAAATTACAACATTTAATCAATATTTAACCGCAAAGTTACAACTTACACTACACACATGTCAATAATTATTGGTCTAATTGGTTAAAAAGTCTTTTCTTTAAGCCAATTACCTAATTTGGAATTACTTGAGTACGCGTGTTTTTTTCCAAAAAAAAGCTTATACCGTAGTCAGCCTTTTTTTTTTTTTTTTGTTCGATTAGTCAGCCCCTATTGTATCATATTTATTATTATTATTATTATTATTATTATTATTATTATTATTATTATTATTATTATTATTATTAAAAACTTGATATGAAATCTTTAGAGAATATAGAGAGACGGTATAAGAGAAGAAGTCTATGCAGCTAAGAACCCATGCACTATTAAACGCTTCCTGTTCAGCTTACACCCCATGCATTTACACTCATCTTCTTAGCCACAGATATATATATATATATATATATACGTATAATATCTATATATCTACATCTATCCAGAATCCAGAGAGAGATATATACAGAGAGAATTAAGAGAGAGCGTGAGAGAGAATCCAATATAATCCACGATTTTGTGCAATTCGGGTCTATCTTGTTTACATTATGAAAATCCTGATTAATGGTGGAACTTTGGAAGTAGAGGTCTTCTGCGAAAACACTTAGGTGCTCACACACAATATTTCCTTTTGACGTTTGATTTTCTTGTCAGATCAAACAAAGAAAATTAACACTTTCCATATTTATTTCTTCTAATTACTCACTATGGCCCTTCTGTCTTCTCTTCTGTAGGGTTTTTCAAGAACCAGTAGCTGCTTAATCTGCCCTCTTTGCTCAAGAAATTAAATCACCTTCCAAGATTCATAGAAATCTGAAAAACGAAAAAAAAAAAGATTGTTTTTTTGTGAATTTTGCTGCCCTTTTAGGTTTTCTTGGTTTCTGTGTTCGATTTCTTGATTAAGGATGGAAGATAAGTTGAATGGCAACAAGAATTGTTCCCAAGATCAGTCGAAGATGGAGGAAAAGGGTAGAATTGTCGTGAAGGTGATACTTTCCAAGGCTCCGCCGCCGTCTGAGGCGGCGGCGGCGATTGCTCCGGCGGAAGAAATCAATTCCCATTGCTGTAAAGAGTGCGGCAAGAGTTTCAGCTCGGGGAAAGCTTTGGGAGGTCACATGAGCAGTGCTCATGTTCAAGCTAACAAAGAACATCCCTCCAAGAAGCTCAAATCGAGGAGCAAGAATCCCCTTAAAGACGGCGGCGCTACGGCGGAGAACGTTTGTACGCTTTGTGGGAAAGATTTCCGGTCGCCGAAATCTTTGTTTGGCCACATGAGGTGCCACCCGGAGAGGTTTTGGAGGGGTATGGAGCCGCCGGCGGCGGCGGAGACGGCGGAGGAGCATATCGGTGATCCGCCGGAGGATTCTTCGTCGTCGTCGTCGTCGGAGGAGGAGGAGGGATTTGAGAGTGGCGATCAGATTGATGCGGTGGCGGTGGGGCGTGATTTTTCTTTGAGTTGGGCTATGAGAGCTAAGAGGGGCGGAAGAGGCGTGGCGGTTAGGCCGACGGAGGTGGCGGCGATTGATTCTCCACCGCCATCGCCGCCGCGTGATGTAGGTGCCCAGGACAATGAGTTGCTTGTGGCGCAGCAGCTGATGAAGCTATTCAAGGATATACCAATGGAGAAAGGTGAGAACAAGGGTTTGTCTTGGCCCGAATTGGATAACATGGATCGGGCTTGTGGGTCGAAGAAGCAAAAGAGGGAATGTTTCGGGCCCGAAAATGAATGGCCATCTGAATCAATCAAGAAACTGAAGATTAGGGACTGTAAATCTGTGCCAAAGCTGAAGATTTGTGAAAGGGAGGACAGTAGTGATGGGGGACAACATTTTAGGAGAAAGATATGGAACAATGACAATGGCAAAGGTGTAAACATGGATTGTGAAGGTCAATGGAAGGGCAAATCACAAGAAAACTACGATACGAAGACCTCGTTCTCAAGATCGAGCTTGAGCTCAAACTCATCAAAGATCGGTTTCCCCACCGGCATTGATTCCAATGCCACCATCAGCTATCCGATTAACCAAAAACAAGACCCCAACAACCACGGGCGAGCTAAGAAAACACAAGTTGTTGTCGCGGAGGAGGATGAGAACACGGTTTCGCCATCACAACCAATCCCGGCTGAGGGCAAAGTCGGAACAACATCAAATGGTGGTGGTAGTAGCCCGAAGAAGAAGTACTATTGCGAAATATGCGACAAGAGCTACCCGACTCACCAAGCATTCGGAGGGCACAAGTCGAGCCACAACAAGGTCAAGATCACCATTATCAACTCTTGTGACATGACTTATGGCAGCACCAAGAGTACTAGCAATGCAAGGAAAAGAAAAAAGGGTAATCTTGGAAGTGAGAAATCTGGTATCCCAGATGAGAATAAGTCACATATTTGCAAGAAATGTGATAAGGGTTTTGCAAGTGCAAAAGCTCTTGGAGGACATAAGAGGTCTCATGCTAATGATGAGGCCAAAGTGGTGTTGGATATTGATCTTAACAAGGAACCTGTTGAGGAAGATGGGATTGGAGAAGATGGAAAGGATGCCATTTTCTTCTTATGGTAATGAAGATAATTAGATAAGTTTGTGGTTTTTCTTGTTTTTTTTGTTTTTTAGGGATAATTGATTGAATAATGTGACTGATTATTATATGATGCTTCAGGGAAAGAACACTTGATAACTTTAGAGTAATTACTCAAGAATGCATAAGAGTAATTACTCAAGAATGCATATGCATAAGATTACTTGCAGTTAGTAATGTTTTGCATGATAATTGACTAATTGGAGGAAAAATATTCACTAGCTTGTTTCTTGAATTAATATATAGTTTTTATAGTCTTGATTAGGGAAATTATCAAAAAGGAATTTTGCCAAGGGATTCCACAGCCAACTTAAATAGATATAGTTGAATTATAGGCACTTCAGCTGATGGTAGCCGATTGATAATAAGAAAATGTAATATTTTATAAAAAAATTTAATTAAAACTTATGTTACACTTTTTTTAAACTTATAATCCCTTAAACAACTTTTAGAGCTTATAGAAAACCCTCTAATTAATTTACTTTTATTTTTTCTAGAGAAATAATCAGAGTCAACCTTAGGCAAAGACAAGTAGAAGAGAAATATTGAAAGAAGTTTATGTATTAATTGATATTGAATTAGCTTCTTAACTTTAATTAGAAAAGTTCACAAAAGAATTACAATATCTATTATTCTATTTAGGTAGGTCAGCAGTCAGCACTAATTGCTGCTGTGAATTATATATTTCCTAGTTTGCCTATGATTTGATTTCCTCGTTTCCTTTGTTTTCCTTATGAAGTTGGGATTTCCATTATTCAAATTAGCAGTGTGTGTACGTGTGGGTTAAGTATTTAAATCAATTTAATTTAATGTTGTACCACAAATTACAATATCAATGTGTGTATTGGTATACCAGTATGTATTACCATTGCAACTATTAACATTGAATTCTTAAAACTTTTTTTGTTTGGTGGAAATTAAATTCTTAAAACTAGGTGTGAATAAACTCAAATATTCCAACTTATTTCTTTACCATTTTAATTACAAAATTTATTTCTGGCTACATTTTTCTGTTTGATCTCCTGCTTTATTCACTAATATACGTCAACTGTATTGGTGGACAGTTGAGATTAAGAAAGAAATTCTTTTATTATTATTTTTTTATAACACAATTATTTTTCTTTCTTAATGTCGACTGTATACCAATATTCTTGGCGTGTATTAGTAATGAAGCAGAAAATTGTAGTTGGTGGATTATTCATATATACTCTAGAATGTTGCGGGCAGCTTGTGAGAAGGAATAAGTGGTTTTAAACTTTCCGTTAGAACAAGTCAATAGGAATTAGTCCAAACAATTAATATACTTATTTTTCACAATGATCCGATTTCGAATCTTATTTGGGATGCGTATCATTTTCTTTTATAGAAAAAGCATTCCGTTAGAACGACATTGAATTGATAGTAGAAATTCGTTTTCAAATTCATTACCTCCGTATAAGACCCACTTTGTTTTTGAAAAACCAAAACCACTTCGTATTCTATATGATCCTGTAAAACGCTACAATTTGGAGAAGGGATTTGATTAAACAACGATGGGAATCATTTGAGAATGACGATATACACAAAATAGCTTTGTATGAATTTTGATGATGCCTGAATTTGGATAGCTTGGTTGGTATCCTCTAATGCACCGACACTTCTAAAAATATCATTTTGCCGTGTCGTGTCGTGTCGGACACGACGTGGGAATTTCAAGAAAAAATCCGTGTCACCGTATCCGTGTCGTGTCGTGTCCGTATCGCCGTGTCCGTATCCATGCATCATAGTTGGTATCTAATTACCAATTATCCAAGAATTTATATGGGCCGTCTCGCGAAGATCTTCGATCCGAACCTTCACATCTACTCTATATGGGGAAAAGTTGGATCCACATAAAAGCTAGAAACAACAGCAAATTTGAATTTAAAGGCCAAAACGAAAAAAATATAAATTATGATCCGCTTTGGTTTTTCCACGCTCAATATAGACAAATTAATCTAGATAAGATCGATAGAAAGAAAAGAGGTAGGTAAGATTATTGAATGTCAAAATAGTAACTTACCAGTAAAATAAATAAGATGGTATGTATAGGAAGGAATCTCGTGCATGCTTAATATATATGTGCATTTAATGCACGGTGTAGTACAGGTAAGTAAAAACATGGTTCCTTGTACCTGCCCTATCAGATTACTAGCCGGAAATGTACCCAGATGACATGTTTTAAATTTAATATTATTTTCGTACTTGATACTCTAGGTTAATTCAACCGTCCACTCGAGGAGCTGTTGGGTCAAGGGAACGCTCTCTCGAAGGAGGCGTGACTAAGCAAATAGCTTTGAGGAAGTGTTCCAAACATAAGTATTGGATCGAAAACAAGGCTACGAGTTGACGCATCCGAACTGGGAATGTCCACCAAGACTTCCTTATCATCACCATGTGACGACACGGGACGCCAACTTGCAACTCAAAATATTCCCCTATGGAATTTATTTTCTTTTTAAATTTAGGTAAAAATATGAATAGACCCGCAAAGGTGCCTGTAATAATCCCTTGAACTTTATATCTTCTAAAATCTAAAACCAATAAATTGCACTTCATCTTCCATGAAAGATTCAATCTTACCATCTGAAATAAAGAAAATTAACTCGACCCTAAAGAAAAAATAAGCTAAAAAAACAGTAACAAATTGGTCCTAAATAACTTCCACAAAACCGCATTTTCACCCACAAAAATGTGAAAGTACGAATGAATTTAAGAATAAATGTAAAAAAAAAACGAAGGCCAGAATCGGCTCCAAAACTATCTAATCTCCACCAATTCCATGTTATACAACCCTCAAGTCTTTATTATCTATCTGTCTATCTATCTATCTTCCTCTTCTTCTGTCTTTTTTTTTTTCGGTTTTCCTTTTTTTTTTTTTTGGGATTTTTCAAAAGATTTTTGATATATACAGCAAACCCTAATGCAAAAAGAACCCCTCTGGTACCAAAACAACATTGCTGTCGGGCTCCGTGAGTCGAGTACCATGTCGGCGTACACTATGTACAAGAAAAACATCCTTAACACCACGTGAAAAAAATCCGCCACCACATCAACTTCAGCTAAAGCTCTATAAGACTGTTAGAATTCTCTCCCCAAAAATTGGCGTTTCGTCAGTTGATTGTTACTGCAAAACAGATCAGCTGCTGGCTTACTGACCATTATCCTCGCGTGTGGTATTAGTAGCGTTCTTTGCTCTGGCTCGATTGAAGTCATCCAAGCTTCGGTATTCTTCTTTGAGCAGTCTATCCAGTTCAGGGTCCTTCTTGAGGGGTTCTTTGTGACCACGCTTCTCACCGTAATGGTGGAATGCCCTGCCAAGAAAGAATAATCTCTTTGAGCAACATTTTGGATAAATGTCATGTTTTTGTAGATTTATGTGTATTTGCCCGCTTAAAAAAGACAAAGTAATGTCTGAACTGGTCAGTAGTTCGATCATATGTAAAAGGATGATTACACTGATATACGCTGAGATTGGCTCTAATTACACAAACTTCCCTTGAGGGATGAGAAATTATAAATCTTCCCCTAGAACATCTTATGATTTGGCTTAATACATGGCTTTTCAAAGCCGATAAGTTTAAAATCAAATATTAATCAGTAAAATAGCAAAATCATTAAAAAGAATTATAGATAATGTCATCAATATTCATCAAAATGGATGTAAAGTAAATTCTTTGACATGGAAGTTTCCGTGATTCTTACAAAGTTTGTATAATTAGGCCAGATCTCAGGGCATGTCAGTTAACTCACACACACACACACACACACTGGTCACAATGGGAGATGGAAGAAATAAGAAAGAGTACTAAAGGGTTGACATTTACCAATATTTTTCCAGGCCATAAAGGTTGCCTTTTTTATAAAAGTCAAGGGTCAGCTGTTCAAAGTCCTTGTACAGATCTTCTCTAAATTCCTTCTCCAATCCATAACTGAAATAAGAAAGAGAGAATAAACTGTTTTACAAAGAAAAACATGAAAATAGGAAAAAGGGCAGTGCTGAAAGAGAATCAAACAAGGAAAAGAGGATTTTTGTTTTTTTTTTCGAGAAAATTAATGAGTCTAATCGCATATAGGCATAGAAAAGAAAGAGGCGATACGTTGATCATACCTGTAAAACCTGAACAGGCACTCCATTCCATAATTATAACTAGCAGCAGCGTCTTCTTGAGCCAATTTCAGGAATTCATTATACATGGAAGCGACGAAATGGTCCCTCAGGAAATAACACCAAAACCTGTACAGTGTATTCATCTCCTGGAAAACATAAAAAACATGAGAACAAGAAGATCTGATGCTACAACTTAGAAGTTAGCGTGCAATCCAGGCAGTTAAATTATATGTTACACATCTAAACAGCAAAATTTCAAGAGAAAATGAGATTACAAATCTTGCCTACTTTTCCCAGCATAAGTTTTAGCAATAACTGCAGACATTACCTCACTGCAACCGATGCCCAATTTCTTTCTCTCGCTAAGGCAGCGCTTTTGATACTTTTTGTACCTGACAAGACAATAATTCATCAGCCAATTAAAAGTTTACAACACTTTGCAAAACATAGTCAACTATGCAGCAAAATCTGAATGCAAAGCATAATAGCCAACTAATATATCTTTCCATATTCAGATTTAGAGCCGCCAAAGATTTCCACAAAAAGAGATCTCCTTACTGCTGCTGTTTGAAACCATTTTCCTCTAGAAGTTTATGGCTTGGATGCTGGAAAGGGGGAAACGACTTTGGTATTGAGCCAACTGGTGGACTACTTCCTGACAGATTGCTCTGAGGTGAAGCACTCAATTTTGATGGCCTAAACCTGTGAAATTTCATTTTGAGTTTTAATGGAGGCAGGAAAATAAATTTGACCAATATCACTGAACATGCTATTCGTACAAGAATGAGACAGATAGTTTCATACTAACCCATGGCTATCTGGAGGTGTCGAACCAAAGAAGAAACCAACTGCATCGCTAGGTGGACTTTCAGATACAACTCCAAGAGAGTTCTTCCCACCTCCGTGACCTTTAAAACTGCCATGGAATAACCGCTGTTTATGAATGGGATGCGGTTTTGAGCTGCCTTTATTATTTTGCTTTCTCCTAGAATTAGAATTAACATTTCCTTCGCCACTACTTCTTCCAGTAGAATGATCAGAAGCCTTTGAATTCAAAACTGTAGTATTGTTAGCAGAATATTTGGAGTTCTCATCCCTGCTTTCATTATGTCTATTATGTCTACGATGAGACCTTTTGGAGTTTAGCTCCTGCAAAATTGAAAGATGGTTAAAAACAACTGCTTTTGCTATGTTAGAATGCATCAGAAGATCAATACATTAACCTGCTCATAATAGTAGAGGCCATCATTTATAGCAGAGGCAAGCTCACTGGAGATAGTTTTGGATTCTTCATTGGGTCCTTCAACGATTCGAGTATTCTGTAACATAAAATTAGTTGGTCATATTTAAACAAATATGAAAATGAATGGCTGAAGGACTCAAAAGGTTGGGCTTAGAATATTCACTTCTTTCGACTCAACATGAATCTCAGTTATGATTGCAGCAATCTTTGACCCTTACACAACTTAAAATGGAATTACAGGTTTAAAGAACCCCTCATTGATTTGCATATTCACCAAAGATCCAGGTCGCGTACAAGAATCATTAGCAATGCAAACACTATCAGTGAGGGATATAGACGAGTAGCTGTAGGACAGTGATGTGTCTTAGAAAAGCCAGCCAGAGAGGCTCATCAGCTTACCTGAGTAACAATTACAAGCCTTTCGACAGCTTGATCATTGACTACCATTTCATCATCATCGTCATCAATCCTGCATTGACTCAGAGTTTGAATTGAAGAGATGCATCAAAATGTTTTGAGCGCTTAAGAGATTTTAAGAAATGGAAATAAATAATGTGTGGAAAAACATTAAAACGTAACATATACACAATGTATCCAGCTACCGAACGAAAAAATTATGCTAGTATGTTGAAAATTAATATCACAAAACTCTCAATGAAAATAGAGCTGATGACAAAAATCTAGGTGAAGAGCAAAGGCAGTTATAGGTAAACCAAGCAGAGAACAAGCCTTAAATACCTCGTTACAGAAGAAGGATGGTCATTCCTGACTGTTTTCTGCTCAAATTCCAGCTCCTCGTCAAGCATAAATGTGCTTGAAAAATCTGTAGAAGACTCATCCAAATTCTTTACATTGGGATTTGAATGCACCTGCTTCTTTTTGTTATCATTGTAAAGTTTACTCCTTTCATCATTATTCTTGGGTTGAAATGTGAACTTTGTGCTTGAATTACTATTACCGGAAGTATCTTTTTGTGTTTTGCCACTTGGAAATTTTTTATTCTTGTGTTGCTCTGTATCGGTATTAACGGAAATTTTATCCACAGAGCTTCCACTCAGTGAAGGAAGTTCCACTGTTCCTTCAGTCATGTCCACTTTCCTGTCGTTGTTATCATCCTTTTTTGGGGAAACTACAGGTAGAGATTTACTGCTCAAAGTGGGAATCCATTTTGACCACTCATTACGTCTCCTAACTTTCTCACCCTACAGATTTGGAGATCCAAAGCATACATCATTTTAGAAGAAACCAGAAGATATGAAAATTTGAACTTGAAAGCATAGAACAGAGCTTTTTACACATGGGTTAATAAGCGACATACAAAGTGCACGAGAAGCAAAAGAACAAACCTGCACTTCAACAGTATCTGAAGCCATCAATGCATCTAAGATAACTGGTATCTCCGCGTTCATTCTCTTAATCTGAAACCCAGAATAATAGGAAAACCTTAGCAGGCATAATAATCAGACATAGAAGACTGATCTAGGAGATGCAAATCAAGCTAAAAGAAGAGAGACATAATTGCAGAGAAAAAAAAATATTTAAAAGAATCCTTTTTGCAAGGCTTGAATCCCCAAACACAAAGACAAAATAATTAAAAGAATCTGCAAAACTATTACCCTTTTAAAGTCGGCAATAATTGATATTGGAACCCAGCCTTGGTGGTCCATCAAGGAAATCAAGTATTGATCATTCTGCAGATTCTCATCACTGCAAAAGTAGCAAATTCAGCGCTAAATTGTCACCTATTACTTAAAAACACAGTTGGTTTTGAAACTACATCCTGTTACCACTTAAAATCAGTTCTAGTGAAGTTGTCATATCACTATACTAATACCAACAATTACTACTATACGGCTATATGGAACTATTTATTATACAACACATTCGTACAAGATGCAGACGATGCTACAAGCCTACAACAATAGGCTTGACCTGTAGATGATATTTAAGTTATTATAGAGATAGGTACGACACAATTCTTTTTTCCTTGATCAATTGGGGTTTGCTTGTTTCCCAACTTTAGCAGGAACTCCAATTTCACCGAAAATATTGCAAGCCATGAGACTGAGTATGGACAAATTTACCTGAAATAATATTCAATTTGCTTTACAATGTTTGCTCTCAAGGCTATTTCTGGTGAGGGTGGCATGGGAACTCCTGGGCTCAAAGGATATGGAACTAAAAATGGCTGATAAGGTACTCTAACAGAGCCTGGAGGGGGAGCTGGATAGTAATAAATAGCTCCCGGTGGACCTGTATTACAGAATAACTGGTTAGAATGCATTCTAGAAGAAAAAGAAGAAAGAGGGAAAACTGGAAAAACAGTGGAATAGAGCCAATATATTTTCAAATATACTTAATTCAAGTACCCGGGAAATTTGGCCCGTCAACGAAGCCCGCAGGACTAAAATAAGGAGGCCTTATGAAATGTCTAGGCCCCATTGGTTGTTGCATATGGAGGTTGTTAGAAGCAACGGGGCGTTGGTTATTCCATGAAGGATTCATTTGGCCACCTTGTTCCTTCGTGTTAGGCCTTCTTCCGACAGAACCAGAATCATGAGCAGTCGAATCAGCATGCTGTGAAGAAGGCTGAAAACCCCCAGTTTTTGATGGAGCGAGATGTTGTGCAGGATCACTACCAGGCTTTACAATTTGAGCATCAGGTCTAGGAAAAGGTCCTGGAGGAAACTGATAAGCATATCCAGGGGCAGCGATTGGTGGAACAGGAACCATAGTATGGAAAACTGGAGCAACTGCTGGTGGACCATAGGGTAAGGGAACCGCAAATGGAGGCATCCCGTTCGAGCCATGTTTGGGTCCGGATTTATTCTGATGCATAGAGTAGGGCCTACGAGGAGACCTGAGGTTACCGCGTCCATGGAACTTCTGCTGCTCAACTGCAACCTGGAAGTCCGAATACAGTTAGGTAAGCTAAACTGGAGTTGAACAAAATTTCTGCATATGTAGTTAGCTAAATTTGTTGATAAAATTAATATTTGCAGCGTAATTATATCAAACATCAAGCTTAACTATCTTTACCAATTATACGTCCAAAGGAGCAGCTTCAATCAAATGACTAGAAATCAAGTCAAAATTAAATGGTGCAGAAATTTAATGATAAATAAGCTCACAGTTCTGGATCCAGGAAGGCCTGAAAAAAATGCGAGATATGTGACATTTCCTAGATTACTGACCTATGTGTATGTGGCATTGCCTATATTACTCACCTAGGTGCGGATAACACGTAGTCAAACCAAAGAAGAGATTTGGACGCTGGCAACCATAAATAAGATAAACTGTAAAATGTAAGAATGTTAGGAGACATGGATTTAGCAAATGAATCCTCTTCTCATGCAGTCATTCGGCCAATTTGTAAGCATCTCTTTTTACCTTCACCAACATAGACGCGCAGGCCCAATGCGGATCCTTTTGCATTTATTGCTAATGTAGATCTCTTTTAAAACCAACAGTTACTGATAGGTAACAAATCATGCGTGCAGAATCATAAAAAATGAGCATATTTTCCATTTCTGAGAAGTTTTAACCACGTGTGATACAAAAAGAAAACAATTCTGAGGCATTTAACCAACATAATTAAATTAGAAAAGTCATGCCAGTTAAGCAATAACTCAAAAACTGCTTTTCATTCACCACACACAATCTTCGGGAATAAAATTAAAATCTTTATGTGGTAATTGTTTCTCCATTTCTGTGTATTCCACTCACTTTTCCCCCTCGTTTAACTTATTTACTTCGTATTAACATTGACAGCCAACACACACAAAAGCACGCAAAGGAGCAACCTAATGCATGAAGTGCAATCTCATCCTAGGAACTATAAACAGTTGCAACAGCATTCACAAGTACCAACAATTTAACTAATCAGCAAACTATAATTAAAAACAATCAAATTAAAATTTTCACCAACCGTCACAGGAGCCGCGGGAGAAGCACCACAACCATCCGCCTCCGCTTGCGACGGCGGCAGGGGAGGTGACTTGGCGGAGTTGGAATCGACACTTCCATTACTCTTCGCCCGCTGCTGCGCGTCGGAGAGCGCCGGCCACGAGTCGGAATCAGTCTCCGTCACCGGCGAAGAAGCGGCGGAAGTCTTCCACGGCGACTTCGGAGGACCTTCCATAACAACTTCGTTCTGATTATTTTCAATCCGATCATCAACACCACTACCCCCATTGTCCCCTGTCCCCATGACTATCTACGGATGCTAATTTATTCGGATTGAAAAGGGTGAAAAAAGGATAAGATTATCGGATTGTAGGAGTGAACGGATGGAAGTTGGAGAGCGAAGTGATTTCTAGTGTACGTCGGCGGCGGTGGAGGAGAGGGGTGGCGGAAGCATGAGATAGCGGCGGCGCCGGCCGGCGGAGAGAGGAGTATTGAAGAGAGAGAGAGAGAGAGAGAGTGAGTGTGTGACAGAGAGAGAGAGACTAGGGTTGTAAAGCTTTCAGACCAACGTTGACAGATTGACTATTCATTTTGGACACATATATATATGTATACCGGTAACATATATATTAGTGCTTATCAGTAATTAGTAGGGTTTATATATTTATCCACTTATGATTAAATTCATGTATTTTTTTTTATTTTCTTATTTTTGTTGCCAATAATTCAAAACAATAAGAATTTGTTATTGTATTAGTTATTTATATTATA
This sequence comes from Lippia alba, assembly GCA_037834125.1. Taxonomy (NCBI): domain Eukaryota; kingdom Viridiplantae; phylum Streptophyta; class Magnoliopsida; order Lamiales; family Verbenaceae; genus Lippia; species Lippia alba. The sequence continues at coordinate 2,538,084 of JBBMKE010000001.1, read as the reverse complement.
TAATTGTTTATGATATGATTAATAGGTAAAATTCACACATGTGAAGTAAAAATATACAACCAAAAACTATGTTCAAACTCGGAGCTTTAATTTTTATTATTTATGTTTAGTAATCCCTTTTAATTTTTTTGATAATTCATTTATATGGGTCAAATTAGGTCACATAGTATTCAACGCTCTCTTAACAGTATAATTACATTTTTAGATATTCGAATATGAAATATCTAGTTAAGCTAAAATATAACCGCAATATATAAGATATTTAATTAAGTTAGTATAATGATTTACATTAACACAATTTCAATCACAAATTATTTTACATTTACATAGTTTCACTTGCGAATTATTTGACCTAAACAAGGGTTGTACGCGGCGAGGGATATTTTGGTAATTGCGTTGGTGGATTGGCACCCAAAAGTCCAATGGTTGAAGGTTACGTTTGGCTGCCACACAATATTCAATTCAAAATTCCCAAGTGGAATTTCAGATAACCTATTATTCAAGTGCTAGAACGTGAAATGACTAAATTAACCATTGCCTGTAACTGAGAGAAACCCTGAGATGGGGTTGGGGTGGGGTCCCTCACCCACCCACCGACCTACGCAGTCATAAAGGAAGAAATCTTAATAAGATCAATCTGGATTTGATTCAATCCCTAAATAGTAAATACCATCCAAAGCAACCACTAAAATGACTTTAATATGTCAATGAAGATTCTCTACTATTGAGGCCTTAATATCTTTTGCTCCAAATGTATTTAGCAAATATAATATAAATAATTACACTGATATGCCATCAAATTAGATCTATATACAATCTCCCATTATATTTGAAATATTATGAAAACTTTCCCTATTAGATGATGACCAACTCTAATTATTAAATCCAACCCAATAAAAAAATCAATGTTTATCTTCAAATTCACTAAATATCATAGCAAATCAAAATTGCGCATCAATAGTTGACTGTAAATTGCACAGTGGGAAGTTTTTGTAATTTGCCAAACATCCAAGGAAAAGCCTGCGCACTTAATCCAGAACTGAGCATATGCTAGTGTAATAACTAATAATCCCAATATAATCAAAGAAAACATCATTTAGATTGAAATTATAATGTGTCATCCCTAGACCTTAAAACTGTCTAATTGTCCAAAAGCATCAAGCCTAAAACAAGAACCATATTCCAGCCATACAAAAGCACTGGTATTCACAGTAGCAAAAGAAGTGAACACTATCATTACTATTAGCCTTAGTTTATATATAACCATTGTTTCAAAATAAACAGACAAAACGGAACGGCTCACAGGGCCTCATCAACAGAAGAACATGCTGTTGCGAACATTTTCCTTAAGCTTCGGCATTGGCGTGACAGCCGGGACTGTCCCATTGTGGCTCGAAGAAGTCTCCGATGCTTCTGATGATTCGAACTTCATCCATTGGCCCAACTGCGTGGCTGCCAAGTGTGCATAGCAAATAGGAGCAACTGCATATTCAAAACACAGAAATGAGAAGCATTTTTCAAAAGTTAGGAAATATTATATATATAGAGAGAGAGAGATAAAATTGGTTTCGATTTTAATTACCAACAGATATGGCGGTGGTGCTACGCTGGTACCTGCAGTAATGAATAACACCACAAGCTTAGGATCAATAATTCTGGAAACTAATTTGAATATAATTAGCTTAAATGAAAATATCTTATGTTTAAAAGAAGATTTAAGGGTCCACTTACACATAGGACAGAGAATGGACAAGTTCCTGCAGATCATCGGGGGAGAAACCCACCTCATCGAGTAAGACGTGATAGTGAGTTGGGCGTGTTGTCCCCTAATAATAGATAACGTAGTATTATGACAACTATATCAGCATCATAAAGCATGGATCATAATATTGTTAATTATTTTCAGACAGTTGTGAATTGAGAGTGCACGAAAATGACAAAGTTTCTTACAATCATCCCTGCATGAGCACAGAGGTAAAAGTCATTGTTCTTGGGATGACAGACTTTGTTATCAATCACAGTCCCTGGAAAAATAAAATGGTTAATATACTGAAGGAATTCCAGGATCTGTCATCATGTTTTCCTATACAAGGAAAGAAATTGCATTCACTTAAAACATAATTAAACTATATAAACTAATCACCTGGCGGCACGTTATCAGGAGAGTTGGTCTGGAAAAACTTCGTGTGGTGATTCTTTTGAGCAACAATCACTACAAACTTTGGTGACCAGTTCTCGTCAAGGAACTTGCAGGCCTGCACATATTATGGAAGAATAATGGGATTATGAAAACAAAGAAAATTTAAACAAACATATTCAGACTTCACCGAAGTATGATGATGGATTAGAGACCTCGATAATCTGGTTTAGTTCTTTGTTCAGGACTTGGTTAAACTGGGATTCGCTGACACCATCCCTGAAATTTTGCACAAGTTAAGGATTAGGAAGAAGCAGCAGCAGATGTACAAACAACATAGCCAGTCAAAAAGACAAATCATACGCTATAAATATTACCTAAAGATGATAATTTGGTCAGGCTTCCTCTTCCCAGAACTAATATAGAAATCCATCAGAAGTTCCCTGCAATAAATGAAGAAAAAATTCAGCCAAACCGTACACCAGTGTTTTAGTTGAACACTTAAGCCAAATGTCATATCACCTGATAATACCCTCATCTTCACTATCAGTGCGTTTAAACAGTGAATCAATCATTTCAACTTTTGGAGATTGCGTTCGGACGCATGCCCTGTAACGAGAAATTGAGGGCCACTGCCTCGAGCTAACAACCTGATTAATTAATCAATAGCAAATGAAAACCCACATGAGAATAGAATAAACTAATTTGAACTATTAAGTTTTATGGTAAAGACAAGGTGGCAACTGATTGAAATACACATTATTCATCATTTAGTAAGAATATATTTAAGAGAAAAAATCAAGGAGTACTTACTGCAGCAATCGAAGGAATATCAGACTGGCCAGGAGAGCCATGCGAGACATCCATTCCAAGAATTAGAGTAGGAACCTTGGATACCATTGGAAGTGAAGGTGACAATTCAGCTGCTAACATTGAGTTCAGCCCACCAAGCTAGTCACACAAAACATAACACCATATAAGAGGCAAAAAGAAAATAGGGAAAAAAAATAAATGTATAGTTACGATCACATTCTAAAATTTGGAGCATCCAACCTTAGCATTTATCTTTAGCAGGAGATTTGTCAAGTACTGATCGTTAATACGTGCCGGTGACAAGCACTGAGTTACCACTCCAAACTCGGACAAGCTCTTCCTCTTCCATGGTCCGTAAACATCACAGTTTTTCCTCTCCGGAAGTAAGCAGAGAAGGAACTTAGGGGGCCCGGGAAGCTTCGCCTTAATTTCTTCATACATCTTCTCCACCCTAACAACAGGAGGAGCACGTCTGAACTGGGGATTTTCATCAAAGGTATGTGGGAATGGTTCCTCAATTTCCTAATACAATGTGTAATCAAAATGGTTATCAATCATTTCCATACAAAACAGTAAAGGTACAAATAAAGTGGAAAGACTTACGACTCCTTTCATGTTACAAACATTCCTTAAACTCCTGAGCAGTTGAGGCACATCGCAGCGGGCAGAGAAATTCACAACAGCCCAGCGTTCTATCCTTGTGCCATCGACAAGTCTCTGTATAAAAAAATTAATAATCAAAATAATTTATAGAAAATAAATATAATTTCAATAAGTAGATTGCAGAACAGACCTTATTATTGAAATTCCACCTTCCATTCCTAGCAAAGAGATCTTCTCCCTTGACTTTAAGCTGGAAAAAGAATGGTATAGAGGGTCACACAAAAGGCCACAAAAACTGAAATATATCATGATCGAGTATTCATATCTTATTATTTAAAACATACCTTGGGAGTCGGCAAAACACGGCCATCAACCTGAGTAAAGTTAGAACCAATAGAAACCCCACAAGAGCGAAGCATAGGTTCTGCATCATAATTGTTCTTCGTCAAAGCCTGCAACAAGATAGCGGAGCTCAACTCACATAAGAATTAAAAAAAGATTAAAAAAAAAGGATGAAAGAAAACGATATTAGAGTTCACTAAATGCATACCTGACTGAGAACTGACATCCTCTCTTGTGGTTTCTGTCTTGACTTCTCTACCAATGAGGCTCTTTGAAATGATGATAGAGCTTTGGTGTACCGTTGCAAGGACACCAAAGAACATAGCTAATACAAGCATGAATAGAAGCAAGTGAGTTTCAAATTCATTTTCTATTTAAAGGCAATTTAATTATATTCCAGATTTCACCTCAACCGGGAAGTAAGTTGGCCTCTTGGGCTTTCCAACATTAATACAAGGTAAACCAGCAGAGTATCGCAGGTTAATGTTTCGGTGATTGACAAAGTAGTCATAGACAGTCACTTCAATAGTTTGAAATTCTCCGTTTTCATCCTTGGTCTTCTGTTTCAATGTAAACCTACATAATTTTTTAAATTTTAATTAAACTCAGAGAACAGAACTGTACGTAATGTGTAGGGCCGTAGGAGGCAAGAACATTAAGCAGAAACATGGAAGCATACATCTGTTCTTTGCAGGATTTTTCACTTAATCCTGTTATTTTGTATTCCTGGTTGGTGGGGCTTGTTCTCACCCTCAAATTCTTAAGAGTTCTCTTAGCCTGATAAATTTGAATATGAGAAACGAGCACAGTTTGTTAGCAGTCATAGAGCCTTTCACAGAAAAGAATAAAAGAAAACTAAGAGGGTTGCCCATTTACCTTTGCCCAGTCAACTGAAAATGGATCTCTCACATTTTGATTAGCAATCAGAAAGTCAGCCACAGGCCCAGGCTGGATGATCATAGTTGTTGATACATCTGAAAGAATTGTAATAGCCATTACTGTATTATCATAGCTGATGACAGCAAAGGTAACAAGAATTACCCGAGAGATTAACCATATATTACCAATGTTCAAAGACAGGCCACCTTGGGTGGTCCTAAAGCTTGAATGGAATCCTCGACAACCAAGAACCCCACCTCCGACATCGGTATAACTCTTGACATCATCGTGGAAAAACGATTGACGGACCAGTAAACAACCCCTAAAATCAAGAACAAACAATATTACAAAAGCAAAATTCATGCATAAAAGCTATAATCATGGATTACTTACTGCTTTGCCGCATGCTGTCTTAAAATGATATCAAAAACCCTCAACGCTTCTTGAGAGTTTTCAGATTCTTTCCCCCTTAATGCATCTGCAATTGCTCTCATTGGTATTTTGACAGCAAAGCTGATCTCCACTTTGAACGTCTTCGAGTGTTGCCGGCGCTTGAATCTTTTTTTATCACTTTCATTAGGGCTTTCATGTCCTCCAGGGCTGGCATTTCCAGTGTTCCTGAATTACATACAACTATTAGTACATACTGAAAAACAGGACAACTTTAAATCAAGGTATTCATATCCAGACAAACCTATTTGAGGTAACATCCTCAAGAACAACAGTGAACTCGAGTTTGTTTGCTGGAAGTGAGCCCACAGTGAATAAGGTTTTCTCCCCATCGTAGGCAAAGTCCTTGCCTGCCAACTCAGCATGATAAGTCTGTTGGACTCGGTCAAGGACTTTCCTTCCAACACCCTTGCCATCAACAGAACGACCATCATCATAGAAAAGGGCAACCTACAGGATAAAGCATAGATGAGACAACTTGATTTCTAGCAAAAAAGGAAAGATAATGGAAACTGGAAACAAGCCGAGATAATGTATTATAACATACACTGTACTGGAAGAAGTATCCATCAAGATTGGTCACATTCACTTTGAAGTGATTTGTGAGGATAGGGACCTTGTTTCCCTTGGTCCCAAGGCCACGTCTAGCCATTGGAACACGGAGAGCCTTTTTTACAAGGGGCTGCTCAGATTCAACCTTTAGTGGAGTAACATTCGGAGGAACTGGTGGAGGTGGTGGCGGCATTGCTTCCGCAGCACCATTACCATTTTTCTCCGTTGGATCCATTGTCAAACCCCTTACAAGAGGTTTATCAAGTGCTCCTGAAAAGCAAAAAACAAAAACAAAAAAAAAAAACAGAAATACAAGTTAATAAGTAACAGTGAAATAAGAAATATGATGCCAAGTAGAGTGTAGTACTGTCATGCATTGTGTATTCATTAGCGAAAGATAAAAGGGTGGAAAAACGCAAAGAGGTGTTCATCAACTATGCTTGATTAGAGATCCTACTTAAAAAGTCATTTAACTCTTTAAAAACCAACAAAACAATTCAGAATTATATAAAATAAGTACTACAGCAGCTAGAACAAGCAAACAAAAGCGACAAATAACAAGCCCATGGATATAAAAATGAAGAAACACATCCCGTATTGCCAAAATCCAATTTTACACGTTTCCTGAAGCCTAATCGAACCAGAACACAAGACGCAAGCAAAAGCCACTATAGAAGAAGAATCCATAATAAGAAATAAACAACAACGGATCTATGGGTTAAAAACTACAGAGCATGTAAACCATAACATTTCCACGCCGAATCCCAACACCATGTTTTCGACGTACGATTCGTGTTCAGCAAAACGACATAATAGCTTGACTAAACGCGCTCGGAGAAGACGAAATCCGGATTTCCAATCCAGACAAATGCATGTCAAAATACTTTTGAAACAGTGAAAAGGTTCCGAAATAAAAATAATGAACCAGACCAGTAAAACAACCGCCGTAAAAAGTAAAAAAAACACAAAATAAACAACACACGCAGCGAAAATCTCGAAAATGGTTCCAAACTTCATCGCTTTGTAAAAAACACACATGCATGCCAACGAAATCAAAAAAAACCCACACTCGAAAGCACAACAGAGAAAACAGAGTACCCTCACCTTCACCGCTTCAAAATCGAAGAATATCCCTTACAGAGCTCCGGAAAACCTGCAAACAAACCACCAAAAAACGAAAACACAACAAATGTCAGCAAAATGCCAAACCGATCATCAAAATACACAAAAATACAACGCCAAAATCCGTAAAAAAAAAACAGACATACGTCGAAGCAACAGCTATAAAACACTATATCATTCAGTTTTAAGCAAGTTTCAGAATAAAAAAAACTACTACGAAAACATGGAGAAAAAACGAGGATGGTTGAGGAGAAAACCCTAAAAGTTGGAGAGTTCGACGGCGATATTGTAGGTAAAAGTGAATCCGGAGAGGTATATATATGGAAGGGATTATAGGAGTGAGGTGAAATAACCGTGATTAAACCCGCACTGACTCTACGTATCCTCGGTCATAAATTCATATTCCTTTTTAGAGAAACGTATGCTTTTAGCTTTATTATTATAGTATATGATTTTGAAGTGTATTTAATATTGTCCGTATCTCATAAGTACTTTTTCATGTGTGATATGCCATTTTAAAGAAAAGTACGTTTCGTGTACTTTTTATTTTTTGTATTGTTTGAGTATTTTTAATACAATTTAGCTTTTTGTCTTACTTTTTTTTTTTTCTTTTTTCGAATTCTATAATTTTTCTATTTTGCTTGTTTTTATTATTAATAGGGTATTTTGTATTCTATTTTATTTGTTGATTGATTATAAATGTTGATGGTGTTCTAACTTGGTGCTGTGATTTATCTGTTTAGATGGACCGCAATACTTAAGAATTGGTAATTTATATGAAAAATCGGCGTGAAATATGTTGTAAAATGGATAATAAGAGTGGATTTAAAGGTCAAATTGTGGGAATAGGGGATTGTGCCCAGTTTTGGAAATCAGATGCTCAAATTATTGTATTAATTTGAGAAAATAATCGAGGAGAAAATGAGAGTATTCGAAAAATAAAGTAAATGTGCTCACAAAATGTTATAGATATTTTATATATTTAATGTGTAAGTATTTTGTTTATGTTCAAGTACGGCGGTTAATGAGCATTTAATGCTCAACAGGGTTGGTAAACATGCACCATGGTCTTTCTTGTGCATGTGTCTGAGACTATGCAAGCATATCTCAATCATTTAATGTCGGTTAAAGACCAATTTCAAGCATTCAATGTTGTTCTCATTGAAATCATTTGATTGCCTTCGACTTCGAACGCTGGGTCGAGGAAAAAAGATAGTCGATGGACTTCCCTCCCTGAGCAAGGTAAAGTCATTTAGACAACACTAATTGAAGTTTCTACATTTGAGATCTGAAGTTGAGAGTACGATGTATATTCAAAAGGCCTCGACCACGTGAAAGGGATTTGTGACAACTTCAAGATCCGTTACGTGGTGTCAGCTGTCAAATCAAGATACGACCATATCAAATTTAATTACATTAAAATAATAAAAAAAATATATTTTTGCATTTAAATTTTAACTCTGGCATATATTTAAATAGTAACATATTTTTTTATTTACATATATATCAACCCTGCTAGTGAGCGTAATTAAACCTATATTACTTCGATCCATATAGACTTATGTTAAAAAAGTAAAACATGTGTGCCTTGGTTATTGTTTGGGTCTCGTTAAATAAAAATATTTAGGATTTGAATATTTATAATCATACTGTTTGAATATATATATATATATATATAAGATATTGATCGAATATGAGACATTTTATGAAAGAGTGAAGCAAGAAATCAAATCTACATGAATTCATATCATATATAAATATATCTACTTATTAAAATTCAAGATTATCTGTTATAATTATCATAATTAAGTTATTTGCTACCTTAAATACAATGATACTAATTATATATTGTAAAATTAATTTTGCCCCAAGTGACATATATATTTTTAATGGGCCTGCATTACATGACTCTGTGGAGTCTCTAATTTTTATGGGCCCAATATAGAAACATAAATGGGCCTGCTGCCTGCAGAAGGACGAAGACTGGTTTATTCTTAACTTCAGACCTTAAATATGGCCAAGTACTGAAGTAAAGTTTACACAAAGAATATCATCACTATTTAAATTTGGCCACTAAGTGCTGCCTAATTGCGTTCAAATGATTCTATGCCATATTAGCTTAATTAAAATTTTTGTATACCAGTTTTTTAATATATAATTATTGTTAATTGATTTATTATTTTTTTTTATCGAAACAAAGTAAGGCACGGACCATTAGCCAAACTCATCCCTATCTTCAACTCGAGGCTCCTCCCACGCAACCAAACTCCCCTAAAGTGAACACCTACGACGAGCAAACTTATTGACCCTCATGTTGCGCGTTCTGTCTATGTGATTGAGAATAGCTTCCCACGACTCTTCCACCTCCTCTTTATTGATGAGTTTCACCACCACCGTAGAATCCATATCCATCTCATTCTTCGGTACTATCATTCCCAAGTTAGGAGTTCCAGCAATCCCAACAACTCATCCAACGTAATAGAAACTCCACCAAGTTTCATGGCATAGATATTCCTCGAAAGATTGTTCCATCGTCTGAATTTAACTAGGAGATTATAATTCAGGAATACTAACACAATAACATAAATATGACACAATACAAATACGACAACATCATTCTTTTTTTTATTTAAATTTAACACATGAAAAGTGTTTGATGTTCAATACGAGTATCTGACAATATATGAAAATATAATATTTCAAAAGTGTTCGTGAAAGAACCTTATTCCGTAATGGTCCAGTCCGACACCTTTACATCTAAATTGGCTTATTCAACCATTCAATAACTTTACACCTTAATGATCGATTTCAATAGTTTTATACCTTAACAATTAAATTCGACTACCCGACAATTTCATATCATAATAGTTTAACTTGATTCAAATCCATAATAGAATATAGAGGATAAACACATTTTCCTTTGTTTTTTTGATGATTTTTTCTTTATCAAATTAAAAATATATTTTAATTTGATTGCTTTTGTTAATTGTCACTAAATAAAGGAAAATGGAATAAAATGAGTTTGAAAGGTAAAAAAGATAGCAAAAAAGAAAAGAAAAGAAAACCAAAGCAAAGAGCATCTTATTCCCACCCTACGCTACCCCACCCCACCCACCCCCCTCCACAATTCATCCCGATTTTATATATTAACCTCTTCTTCCCTTCATTTTCATAGTCGACGACCTTGCACACGCATTCTTCACTTTCTCTCTCTACCAATCCCTCACACACACTTGCACATTTTATAATCTCGTCTGAGAGGAAAAGCTCTCGATTTACTAATGGCGGATCAGTTGACCGACGATCAGATCTCCGAATTCAAGGAAGCCTTCTCTCTGTTCGACAAGGATGGCGATGGTCTGTGCTCTATTTTTTGCATACGCTTGTTCTTATTGTCTAGATTTGTTGGTTGTCGGTGTTAATCGGCGTGAATTTTTTATGTGTTTACTTGTTAATGGCTGTTGATTTGCTCGTGAGCTGTTCTCGATTTTCGCTAGCGCCTGTGTCAGACGGTTTTCGTGATCTGTGTTGATTTTGCTGGAGAGATGTAGATCTCGCGCTGTGTTTCTGCCTGTTTGGGAACTGTGTTGTTGTGATTCGTGACGTGATGGATTTCGAAATTTGGATTCGCTGTTTTTTGGTTTGTTTGTTTGACGGGAGTGAGGTTTTTTGGGTGAGCTGAGATTGTGGTTTTGCTTGTGTTGCTTGATTTTGGCTTTTACTCTTTTGATTTTTTTGTTTTGTTTTGTTTTTTCACGGGAACGGATTTGGTTTCTGGTTGTTGGAGTTGGTGCGCGAGACGCCACTGTTCATTTTAGTACAGTCAAGTTAAAGGCAGCATGCGTGTTGTGTTTTCCTTTTTGCCATTTTTGGTGGATTTTCTGAAGGATTATGCATTTATGTGACCGGAGTATCAGTTGATGTTTACTGATGAAAATGGTTAATGTGTTAAGTGTTTGGTGTTGAGCTGAAGGAGGAGGTTTTGTTGAAATGTCTATGGTTGTGTTTCGTACTACAAAAACTTATACATGATTTCTCGATCTCTACAGCTTGGAATTTTGAAGTTTGTTGAAGTATCATATAGCAGCTAAAAATTATGCATGCCAGTTATCTAAAATTCTGCTATTATCTGCCTTTGTGTGAAGCTCAAAGCTTCAAATAATCATCCTATAACACTTTGGGGTTTTTGGCTCTAAGAATTTTTGAATGAATTTCTTTCCTACTTATTTGTTTTTCTTTTTCCCCAACTGTTGACCTTGTGAATTCCTTGATAGGTTGCATCACTACCAAGGAGCTGGGAACTGTGATGCGTTCTTTGGGACAGA
>JBBMKE010000001.1:2488843-2508949 GCA_037834125.1 Lippia alba | reverse complement strand
TTAATTATATAAATATACATTTATATTTCTAACAAAATTATGTCCTAAGATATATTATTTTTATTACTATTATTATTTTATTTCAAGCTCGATCTCGAGCTGGCGAGCGAGTCAAGCCGATCCCGAGTTTTACACATGACGAGTTCAAGCCTCAAAAGGCCAAACTCGATCCCGAGCTCGAGCCCATAGTTTAAATTTCAAGCTCGAGCTCGATCCCGTATTTTTAAGTAAAACTCGGCTCGGCTCGGCTCGTTTGCACCCATACCGGGGTAGAGTTTCCATTAGGAAAAAACTGGTATCAACACACCAAATAGTCAAATACTTAGCGCGCGCGCGAGCGAGCGAGTTATATTAGTAATTTTCTTGTCGGTGGCGTGAGTTATGTTGTTGGGGTATGGACACAACGAAACAACAAACAACCCGGGTAATTCTAGCCCGAGCCTGGCTCGGCCAAACCGGTGTAACGAGGGGACGAGTGTTTTGCACTTGCCGTGTAGTTGGTGGAAAATTTGGGAGAGTGACCAATCAAATAACAAGTGTAATACACTTGCCCTAACACAGGTATAAAAATAGGAACAAATGCTTGAAACCGTATTGGAATACCACAAAATATTATTTATAGAATTACCCGTGCATAATCAGTGTTGCTTGCGTTCATAAAAGTTTGACCTATTTGTTTTTACTTTTAACAATTTATTATTAGATATTAATTTATGAACAAAATCATGAATTGAATAAGATATTTATGCAAGAGAATTTGCAAATTAAATCGCATTATTTGGGCAGAAGACTAGGATACTTCACCATCACAAAGTTGTTACCCCAAAAAAAAAAAAAAGGAAGTTGTCTCACACGTTTCCTAAATTTGCATTATTATCTTGCTTGGCTCCACAAAAGTCAGTTGTCCGATTAATTTATGAACAAAATCATGAATTGAATAATATACTTATGGAAGAGAATTTGCAAATTAAATCACATTATTTGGGCAGAAGACTAGGATATATACTTCACCATCACAAAGTTGTTACAAAAAAAAAAAACAAAAAACAAAGTTGTCTCACACGTTTCCTAAATTTGCATTATTATCTTGCTTGGCTCCACAAACGTCAGTTGTCTGATTTCCCAGTTCAATAAGACAACCATGATCACTGTACCTACTACGTATCTACCATCATTTCAAAATCAGCTATGAATTCTCCACCATAAATCAAAATTTGACATGTTTTCAGAATAATTATTCGTTTAATTTTTATTTTATATATTTGTATTGATATGTCCGGTATTTCAGAATACTTATCTAGTTATCTATGTTTAAAAAAGCCTTCAAAATACACCAACCAATTATTACCAAAAAATATTTATAATTCGAGTGTGAGAAATTAGGTAAGGGTTGATTACATTTAGCGGAGTTTAGAATATTATAATTGAACCATGTTAGTTATTTTATTACATTTTAATTCCTTCTAAAAATTATAAATTATATTAAATCGAATTTTCGTTAAATTTAAGGTGACATCATAAATTTTGGAGTCTGAATTTTTCATTTTACCCCTTCCTTAGGGTAAACCTAATATAAACTATTATCTATTAATATAAGGGTGAAATGAAAATTTCAAGTCCAAGGTTTTTTTAGTGACGGAACACATATAAATTAAGGGGACGATAACTTCTTATTTTTAACTTACTCTTATATATATAGTACTAGCGTATGCTCCGTGCTATGCATGGTAATAATATATAGTATTTAATTTATAATAGGGTTAATTATACGGACCCCCCGTCCTTTGGGCCATTGGAAGGATTGCTCCCTATCCTTTCATTTTGGGCGATTTGCCCCCTAACATTTGAAAAATTGCTCACTTGACCCATTTGAAAAAATTTTAACAAGGCATATTTGTACGATGCTGATATCAAATGTGTTGATATGATATATCAAATTGAAGCTCTCGACGTAAGGAACACAACAATGATCTCGAAATCAAAATCCGACAACCGATGAAGAAGAAATCATCGGTTAAACGTGTCGCACGACAAACGAAGTATTTGACGGCTAATAGGGTCGGATGAGATATGAATTTTGTTCTCCTTGGAGAGACGAGCACGATGACGGTGGTCTTGGAACTTGGATCGTCATGTCGGAGGAGAAATCGATAGTCAAACTTGGTCAAATGGGTCAAGTGAGTGATTTTTCAAAGGTGAGTAGGCAAACTGCCCAAAATGAAAGGATAGGGGACAATCCGCCCAATGGCCCAAAGGACGAGGGTCCGTATAACTAACCCTTTATAATATTAATTATAAATATATAATTATATTAGTATAATGCACAAAATTTAATAACAAAGATAAAAATATATAATTCTAGTCGGTTAGTTACTCCAAATATAAATCAAACATACAAAATAACACAAAAATGACATACACAAGCATAATGTAGTTAATGTGCAAGTAAATTATTTAGATAGAAGAAACAATAAAACATAATAAAATTCTTAGTAAGCCATAACTTAATCAGTGAAACATTTGAAATATAAATGTAATGAAATTATAAATACCGAATATGATAATAAATATTTTGAGATAAAAAATAAAGATAGCATGGGTAATATGCTAATAACAAAAAATATATACATATAAATAAATAGTACTCATTGACCAACCAGTGTATAAATTTTTTTTTAAAAAAATTATAAAATTAGCTTTTCGTAATCAGTACTTGAACAAAATTTCAGAAAAAGTATTTCTCTATTAGAAATATGAAGAGAAAAATTATAATTTCAAAAAAATATATAAACAATACATGTTTTATCATACAATGAAAATATGTATAAAATTACCTTCTGACAATATGTAAGGTATTTCTCTATCAAAATATGAAAAAAAAAACTACAATATTAAAAAGATACATAATACGTAAACAATCATCAAACTAAGATATAAAATTATCTTCTCACTGTTGCAACTCGAATAAAACCTCAAAATGGAGGGAAAAAAAATATAATTTAGTATACAAATAAATACCATAAAAATTGAAATATAAATATATCGTGGAGATGGAAAGAAAAAAAAATTACCTCTTAATTTATTAAAAACCTTCCTACAACTGGTACTTGAACAAAAGTTGGAAAAAAAAAGTATTTCTTTATGAGAAAATGGAGAAATAAAATTATAATTTCAAAAATATATATAAACAAACAATACATAATTTATGTATAAAATTACCTTATGGCCTTAGGTGCTTGAGCATAAACTCCAAATAAGGTAATTTTCTATCAAGAATGACGAAAAACTACAATACTAAAAGGATACGTAAGTAATATATAAATTATCATTAAACTAATATATGTATAAAATTATCTTCTCATGGTTGGAACTCGAACAAAAATCTCAAAATGGTGAAAAAGAAAATTATAATTTGGTATACAAATAAATATAATGAAAAATTAAAATATAAATATATTATGAAGATGGAAGAAAAAAATCTTACCACTTAGTTCATAAAAAATTATCACGAGCAAATCCTTTTTTTGTCACTAGCAGCGGAAAGAAAGTAATTAAGAAGTAAAAAATAATATACAAACAATATATAAATAAAAAATAAGTTGAAATATACGATGTGAAATTGTGAAAATTTTCAAGAAAAAAACAAAATATTCAAAGTTGCAATGTAAAAAAATACTAGGTTATGTTTATTCTACATTGTAAAGTGCATCTCATATACGATATAATATTTGTGCTCATATACGATATAATATTTGCTAAAAATAAGTCTTAATAAATAAAGTTAATTACCTTAATTTATGGTAAAATATTGACTTTATTTTCAATTAATTACAATCAATCAATTAATTAAGATATTTGTACTCAATTGGCATAAATAAAATATTAATAATTAAACTTTTTTAAATTTAGGAGGTTAGCATCTTAATTAAATCTTACTAAGCTATGAATGTATATTATTAATCAGACACAAATGTCACAAACGACAAAATACGATAAGAAAATATGTTCACAATTGTCTTTGCATAATAGGATACTATACAAGCCTTATACCATGGATATATTCTGGAATTACATATGCATCCCAAAAGGCAAACGCCTTAACAACCATACGCTATTAAATGGGATATTATAAAAAATATTGTATGAGCCCCCCCTTGAGGACAAGTCAAAACTAAAAGAACACGAGTGTGGAATTTTAATTTTGGTGCACTATTTATTGAGGTAGTGTAAAAATGGTGTGAATTATCCATATAGCGCAGTTTTGGGGTAAAACGCGTATCAAAAAAATGTCTTTAAAGACAATTTTAGAGTAAGCGTCTTTAAAGACGTGTTTAGAGAAAACGTCTTCGGTTTTATAAGACGTTTATTCAAAACTCTGAGTTTTCTACGCAAATAAACCATGTTGAAAGGCCAAGATTCAATGAACAAAGTATCTAAAAATAAGGAATAAGTGATTTAATATAATAATAATTTTTTAATATAATAATAATATTTTTTTATAATAATAATAATAATAATTTTTTAATATAATAATAATAATAAATTTTTTAATATAATAATAATAATAATAATAATAATAATAATAATAATAATCCTTTTTCAATATAATAATAATCCTTCTAAGATGTTGTTACTATTTGTAATGCATTCTTATCTAATCTTGATATTATCAAAATTAAAAGAAAAAAATTTCCTAATAAATTATCCAATAGTTATTAATATTTTTTTTTGAAAAAAACGTCTCTTATGTGGTTAGGGCCTAGGGGAGGGGGGAAGTTTTTCTCGTCATAAAAAGACGTTTAAAAAATAACCAAAAAAAAAATATAATAAAAAAGTTGAAGTGAGGTGGGAGACCACAGAAAAGGTGTTAAAAGAGATAAATAAAAAATAACACGTTGAATGATTAGTTGAATAAATAATAATTAAAAAGAATTGATGAGTCCTAGAGACCAAATATTTTTTACTTTACTCTTTCATGTAGACAATGTTTGTGCTAAAAAATAAAATATTATTATTAAAATTAAATCTTTTATATTAATAAAAACTAAATAATTATTAAATTATGATAAATAAATTTAATATTATCTTATTCTTGAAAGGAAAAAAAATAATAAGCATATGTAAAAGTTACTTAAAAAAAATAAATTATTGGATAATCTATTAACAAACTTTTTTCTTTTAATTTTGATTATATCAAGGTTAGATAAGAATGCATTACAAATAGTAACAACATCGATTATTATCCTATTAAAAAAAGATTATTATTATTATATTATTGAAAAAAATATTATTATTATATTCAACCACGTATTCCTTATTTTTAGGTATATATATATTTTTTAAAACGCAAACACCCCAAGTGGTTGCAGAGATTCGAACCTGGGTTTTTGCCTTCAGGAAGGAACCCTCAAACCACTTGACCAACCCCTGTTGGCTTATTTTTAGATACTTTGTTCTTAGTCTTTGACACTTTTTGTGATTTCTGGGTTCTCTGCCTAGAGAACTCTGGGTTTTGAGTAAATATCTTATAAAGACGATTTTATAGAAAACGTATTTGAAGATGTTTTTTCTAAACACGTATTTAAAGACGTTTATTCGAAAATCGTCTTTAAAGACGTTTTTCTGGTACACGTTTTACCCAAAAATTGCTCTATATGAATAATTCACACCATTTTTACACCACACCGGTGAATAGTGCACCAACATTAAAATTTCACTGAACATGAGACAAGGATAACAAATAATTAAATAAGACAAAAACTACTAAAAAAAGAAAAAGCCACAACAAATTCAAGTGAGAACATAATTTTAGAGGGGATGAAAGTATAACGGTAAGACTAAACTTTGAAAATAATAAAAAAGAAAAATGAAACTATGGAATTCAAAAATTAATAATAATAATAATAATAATAATAATTAAAATTATGGAATTCTCCTTACATGGGGAGGAAACACCTAAGAGTATCCTTTTTAATTTCGAAATTTGAACAAATGTATGAAAAACAGTATTTTTGGTGAAAATAACGAGTGAAACTAGAGTTACAAGTTGAAGTATGGGAAAATATATTCAAACAATTAGAACATACTAAATTCGTAAGAAAAATATTAATAAAACGGATAACTTATATATCTTCAAGTTCAAGGGTCAGTTTAGTATATTTCTTATTTTAATTTCTTGTTGGCTGATGTTCCTCTTTACATTAGTGAAAATATGTGATGCGGTAATTATATAGGTTCAAATGTATATATGAGTTTTTATACAATACAGCTTTTGAAAATTTGTAGAATTACATATCTCGAAGGAAAGTGTTGTGCTTGTGCATATATATAACATTTCCTTTCTTCATTTCACACGGATAATAAACTAAAAATAGAGAGAAACATATCTAAAATAACACAATTCAGAATTAAAAGTAAGGGAAATTTCCATCCCGGTATCCTGCATTTAATCATAATTACAAATCAGGACCTATTCTTTCGTTTTTTATATATTAGTACCTAAAGTTTGATTCCGTTAGAGGTCCCTAGTAGCTGTTAAGGTTCCGTCAAATTTTTGTCCAGTTCTTCCAAAAATACCTTGAATTTTTTGTTAACATCTTACAAAACGATCACTCAATGTTCTACCACCTTACAAAAAGACCCCTGTATTTCTTGTATATAACAAAACAGTCACTATAGAAGTTTGGTAAACCTGACGGAACCCTAACAGAAGATAGGGATCTCAAACAGAATCAAACTTTAGGGACTAATATATAAAAAACGAAAAAATAGATCCTGATTTGTAATTATGGCTAACTGCAGGGTACCTAGATGTAAATTTCCCTTAAAAGTAATTGAAATCAAACAGAAAGGAAAGACTGCATCTGCACTCAACAGCTGATCATCTTCGTAACAACATTCTCCATTTGACATAGAAAAAAATGTAGAGCTTGTCCCACATGTCTTCCACAAATCCAAAATAGGCATCCCTCCATGATTTCTTTAGAATCAATATCGAACAAACAACTGAAAACCCAGTGGAGAATCCTGAAGATAAGAACACATAAAACCAATCTATCTTTGATTTCTTACCTTCATTGTCGCCATTGCTTGCTGGTTCAGGGACTTGATCACCATCGCCATCACAATTTATCTTCACTTGAGGCCCACAAAGGTGATTTCCCATGAAACTCGGAGAATCGAAGCCATTAATCTGGGGGCCTTTTGGTATCTTACCTGTCAAATTGTTGTAAGACAGATTCAAATATCCCAAAGAAGTTATAGTTGCCAAGCTGTCTGGAATCTCGCCGGACAGAGAGTTTCTTGATAAGTCAAGAGATTCCAATTGCTTCATATCTCCAATGCTGTTAGGAATTAATCCCGTGAAGTGATTGCCCGATAAGTTGAGCGATCTCAATTCCAAAAGACTAGTCATCTCATTTGGAATATTTCCTGACAGATTGTTATTTGAAAGATCCATACTTATAAACAATGGAAGAATGGTGTCGTATGGATGTTCTTGTCCTTTAGTAGAAAGAGTAGCACTCTCTAAGATAAATAAAAGCCCCCCCTGTGTAAGATAGGAGAGTTTAGTTGGATCTCGTTTTGTAATCATTGCTGTGAAGTTGTTGACACAACTAGGTATGATTCCAAAAATTTTGTTATCCGAAAGATCCAAAATTCGAAGAGAATTTAGGAGGCATATATCTGAAGAAATTTCACCACTCAACTTGTTTGAGCGTAAAATAAGAATCACCAATTGACTTAGTCTTGTTCCAATCCACGTGGGTATATTTCCTTCGAGGTTATTCTCATGAAGGTCGATCTTCAATAATTTGGTGCAGTTGCGCATTGGAAAAGGTATTCCACCTGAAAAGTTATTTCTATACAGATTCAAAGACGTGAGATTTGTAAGAAATCCTATGGAATTGGGGATCCTTCCAGACAAATTGTTATTTTCTATACCCAACCTCTTTAATGAAGGGCATCTCATGAGGCAGTCTGGTAATTCTCCAGTCAATTGATTTCCCCCAAGTTGAAGTAACACCAAATTTGGGATGTTGTCACAAAGAAAGTGAGATAATCCTCCAGAAAATGAGTTATTGGAGAGATCCAACTCAATCATACTATTTCCCAATCGAGGCAATGGTCCACTGAATTGATTTGAACTCAAGTAGACAAAAACAATTGAACTATTGCCAAATTTATCCGGAATCCTTCCATGGAGATGGTTGTTTGAAAGATTCAAATTTTTAATCCTCCAAATCCAGTTAGGAACAACACTTGAGAGTCCAGTGCTAGATAAGTCTAGCATGTAAAGATCCTTTTGTCTCTCCAGCCACGAGGAATATTCTTAATGCCTAAGTTCCACGAAGCGAGTCTAAGAATCGTAAGTTGGAAGGGTGGAATCCAATTTGGATTCACTTTCAAAGTCAATTTGTGGTTATAAGAGGCATGTAAATATTCTAATTTCGTGAGATTGGCAAAATGGCTTTCCGTCACAACCCCTTCCAGCTTGTTATGTCCAATGTAGAGATATTTCAAGTTAAAAAGTTGCCCCAAACTCTCCGGAAGATTTCCACTCAATTTGTTATCATAAAGATCTAGATGTTCTAAGGACATTAGCTGCCCTAGACTGGATGGGATTGCATCTGAAAATAAGTTGCTACTTAGAGAAAGGTCTTTCAGGTTCTTGAATTTTCCGAGTTCATCAGTTATATGACCAGAAAGTTGATTGCTAAATAGTTCTAACTCTTGAAGAGAATCTAAGAAGCAATCAGAAATATTACCAAATGAATTTGATAACTCTCCTTGCAACATATTAGTAGATAAGGACAACCTCTGCATCTGGCATAAGTTGGCAATATCTGTCGGTATTTTTCCGGAAAGCTCGTTTGAATATAACTCGAGAGCATAGAGAGAACTTAGATTTGCTATGGCACTGGAAATCGTACCCTGTAGAAAGTTAGAAGCCAATTTGACAAACTGAAGGTCCGTGCAAGAGTAGAGCCAAGATGGAATGGTGGAATTGAAATAATTGTAAGAGAGGTCAATGTATTGAAGTTCGGTGCTGTTGCTAATACTTGGAATTGGCCCTTCAAAATAGTTGTAACTCAAATCAAGATAAACAAGTTTGCTAAGCTGAAAAATCCATCTTGGGACACGAGACGGAAAAATGCCATTATTACCAGAAAGATAGGGGGGAATAATTTTTGGACTACTAGAGAGATCGAGGACTGCGAGGGAAGAAGAAATGTTGACCCCATTCATCAGGGAATCAGTAATGAAAAGAAGATTGCAATCATTGAGGCTTACTTGTTCCAAGGAAGGGAGGGTGTTGATCACCGGTGCCCAGTTTGCTGCAACTTTGCTGAGGTTCACATGACTCATATTGAGGTGCTTTAATTTGGAAAGCCCCAACAACCAATCAAGACCGTCGGCAGAAAGGCTGCTTGTGTACTCCTGCCCCAAAGCCAAAGTGCGTAAATTTGAAAGATTTCCAATAGAATAGGGAACGCTTCCATGAAATCCAGCATTTAACAAATTCAAGTGCCGGAGGCTTCTCAACGACCCAATGAAGGAAGGGATTGTTCCATCAAAGTAGTTGCTGCTAAGGTCGAGATACCTTAGCTGAGTTAAATTCAGCAGTGAATGGGTTATTTTGCCACTCAAAAAAAGTGAAGATTGAAGACGGAGCTGTTGAACATGGCCAGTGAAGTTGTTGCAAACAATGCCTTTCCAATTGCAACAATTAACTTCACTGCGATTATTCCATGAAGTGAATTGACCCAAGGGATCTTCCAGATATTGCTTGAAACTTAGAAGAGCCTGCTTTTCAGTCTCGGGACACTGAATATTATTATGGCTAATGTGACTCTGATCATTCATACAAGAGCTTAATTTGAAGGAAGCCATGAGTGTGAATAAAATCACTAAGGAAACCAGATGTGCCCAAGGGAGTGGCTTTGAACGACTCATCATGATCTTTTGCAATGCTTTGGTATGATATGAAAGAATATATATAATAATTTTCTTAACCTTTTCTTCTTGATATATTTCATTTACGTCGGTAAGTTTAGGAAGCATTGGATGTCAATTTGCATTTAAGATAATGACATGACACCAAACCACGCGTTTGCACTTTGCATACGTAAACGTATCCGAGAGTTACAAGAAAAATGGTTGAAAAGACTACTTTATTTCAATAGAAAAGGTTGGGTTGTCTCCGTCATAAGCCATAAAAAATTATTTATTATGAAGGGATTCAAACTTGTTGAATAAATTAAAACGCGGCACATAAGATTAAAATGAACCGAGTATATTAAAACTTTCAAAAATTATTGTACTTATTAGCAAATAGGCCATGTCATTAAATTTTATTGGAATATTGGAACTTCTCTTTAGCTATAAAAAAAATGCTATTGCTAAATAGCACATTGGTTGCCCGCAAAGGGGCATTGATTTTTTGTCTAAAATGCACCCATATTTACTATATTTTGGTGGGAAATATTGCTACGGTGTTATTCCCCCAGAATTTTCCAATGGGGTAAGATTGATATTTCATCTCTAGCATGCGGGGAAATGACTTAGTGGGGTAAAAATAAATAAATAAAAGTAAAATCTTACCCTCATGCTAGAGGTTAAAGTAAAGGGCAGATATTCTTCCAAAGTAAGGGAGAGATCACAATTTTGGTCGCATACTAGTGTACACATCTTTGCAATCATAATAATAGCAACACAAGTCGCAAATGGACATATAATTTTTTAAATGAATATATTTAATTTTATATAAGATTTTATTGATAACAAAGTGACTAAAAAAAATGTTAAATTTTGAGGAGTATCCGTCCTTCAAAAATTATTCACTTATATTGATGTATTTTTTTGAACCTCCACCCCAACAGAATTCGGGAAAATTGTTCCGGAAAATTTCTTAATGCAAAATTTTTTCAAAATATACAAATGAATTTCTTTAATCTCCAATCTCGCAAAATTAATAAATTCATAGTTATAATAAATATAATAATTATCAATTGTAAATATTTAATTTTATTTCCTGGAGTTCATTAAACTGGGAAGAATTTACCTCATTAACCTGGTCATGACTGACTTAGCATAATATTTCTATGCCGTTACAGAAACTCTGCTAATTAAATCATTCAATTCTTCAGATTTTTGGGTCATAAACTCATAATAGAACCTTCACTCGAAGCATCCAACTGCCTTTTCTCAGCAGGCATTAGGCCCCTGTAAAAGTTGTAAACAACTGAATTTTCTGGCAGGTTGTGGTGCGGGCACATCATAAATAAATTCTGGTATCGTTCCCAATACTCATGTAGGCCTTCATGTTCCTTCTGCTTAATGGTGATTATCTCCTGACGGAGATACAAATATCAATCAGCAGGGAAGAATCTGTCCCAAAATTTATCGTGCATCTGCTGCCAAGTAGTAATGGTTGCTGATGGTAGAAAGTACAACCATTTTTTCCGCTGCATCTTACAAAGAGAACGGAAAAACAAGTAGCTTGATTTGGTCCTCGATGACCCCGTGAGGCCCGGTAAAGTAGCAAACCGTGTGTATTTTTATAAAAAATTATATATAAAAAAACTTTAGTCAATCAAATATTATTATTTTATTAGAATTAAACGGTGAAAAAGAATTGTACCAGTTAAAAGATGAAACATCCCTTTCATCTACAGATCACATCTTCAAAACGTGCAAAATACGAAAAAAATATATAAAAGAAATTACACCAATATTTTCTTGGACACCAATAGTAAATTAAAATATTAGAAGTAAATGTAAAAAATTTTACATAACATCCCTCTGCCGAGATTCTTTGCATCAAACTGAGGTGGAGCTCCATTACTATTTGGATTTGGATCATTGAACAATGGTGGAATTTCATTTAAAATTCCACATATCAGAACATTTAAATCTAATTTTTTATAGAGTCTAACAATAAAAATAAATAAATAAAGAAGAAATTAGAGAGGAAATTCCAAAAAATCCTTATCATCTTCTACCGGTATTCTTAACCTTTTTCCCAGGTTTAATTAATTTTTTTTCATCTTTTTGTTGGTATAATTCTTTTGGTGGTTTAATTCTAATAAAATAATATATTTGATTGACTAACAATTTAGTGTGTCGGTGGGGCATACTTTCAATAGAAAGGTAAAAGGGTGTAATAATTGGAGCTCATGCACGCCGAACTCGTACAAGAATTTTTCGGATATTACACTCACCCTCATCAATTCATTTAAATATTACACATACATCCCCTCACGTCTAAATTTCCACAAATTCCATAAAGAACCCTCGAAACTCAATAACTGTAAACCGGCAATTGATAAAAGTGAGATGCATCACAATATAAACTTCAAAAACAAGAAAATGTCAAGAAATTTCACCCTAAACATTTAGTTTTATTTAACTAAAGCCCCAAGACTTGCTCGATATATTGATCACATCAACCTCTAACCGTCAAACTCATGCTAACAATTTATTTTAACCAAAACAAAAGCTTGGACATATATAAATCAATCACGTTTGCCCTTAGGCAGCAGGACTCGTGCAAGATGTAACACAGGCAGTATTCCCAGAGCCACAGCGCCCGAAGCAGGCCATGACCTCCGACGGGGTCCCCCCGCTTCTCCTACAATTCGTGCTGCACGAAATAGTTTTCTGGGCACAATCTATCAGGCACTGTCCCGGCAGCTGCGTGTTGGTCCTACAATCCCGTGCGCACGAAATTGTTTTCTGTGCGCAGTCTATCAGGCACTGCCCCGGCAACTGAGGGCTCACCCTACAATCCCTGTTGCAGGCAATTGTTTTCTGCGCACAGTCAATCAGGCACTGCCCCGGCAGTTGCGCCTCTCCATGTTGCACTTCGTGCATGACACAGATTAAGGCTAAGAGCACAACGACGAGCCCTCGTGCCATCGGGGAGTTATTTGAGGCCAAAGCCATAGTTTGATGCAGTGTGATTCAAGTTTCAATGTGTTTTATATGTATGTATGTGTGTGATTTGATGAGAGAATTGGTTCTTATTTATAGAGGAGAGATTTTATCTTATTCGCCGTTTTTTCTGTTGCTTGATTTGTATGTGAGTAAATATTGTGTATGTCATCCTTTCCCTCTTTATGAATAATGTTGAAGTTATGTGAAGGGGAGTTTGTTGGTTGGTTCGTGTTTTTGTGCTTTTTTTCTGTGCTGAGGATGAGATAAAGAGGGTGGGACAAAAAGGGTTGTTTCATTACAAACTAACTGAGCTAATTTTGGAATGTTAGGAGCTAAGTTGTCAGAAAATTTACGGAAAAGAGTAATTTGGTAATTCTGATCCGAGTTTTGCTCGGCCAAACCGGTGTAACATGAGGGCGAATGTTTTTACGCTTGCCATGTGGTTGATAGAAATTTAAGAAGAGGGTCAAATCAAATGGCAAGTGTAATCCACTTACACTTTTAATTGGATTACACATATACTTTTAATTAGTTGGATTCAACAGAACACGATTAAGACTAGAATTTTCCTATGTAAAAGTGGACATGATCTCAAGGGGGTTGGAATCTAGGGAAAGAGACGAATGTCTAAATCGACAAAATTCTACCTAGACTCGGTTGAATCCAATTAATCATGTATGGTATAACGAATTTATTACACTTGCTATTTAATTAGTTAGTATTATTCTTAAAATTTACATCACGAGACACTCACTCCTTGTTATAATAGTTCGGTCGAAATAGATTCAGGCTAGAATTAAATGACACACATTTTCAATCTCATATTTACATAAATAGGTATACCCTTGCTAAATTCCGGAACATCATCATCCAACGAAAAGAATATTTCTTGGATTTATTAATTTTGCCTCATACGATAAAAAAATTAAAAAATAATGAAAAAAATAAGAAAATCTTGAACCTCTCACTGTTTATTTCAACTTCAAATCACGAGAGAGAAAAGAACTACTTCGAGATTTATCCCAGTGTCAGCTAAGTCATAAGTTAAAAGCCAGAAACTGCGAACGACAAAATTTTATCCCCGTACCTTAACAAAGGAATGGCGTTGCAATTTCAAGCTCCAATACACGATCATGAACCTACTCGGTTGCAAACACTTTCATAGAGGGAGCTAAGCGATGTGTTCCATTTGTCGATTGCAGTGTACTTCCACATTCCCTTTGAGCTGCATCAACATAATATATATGTTACGGAAGTAAACTTAAACAAAGATTAAAATGTTTGCACGAGATAAAAAAAAGTGAAACCTGGCGCCACGTTCTAACAGGCGATTCACTTGATCAATGTGGCCTGTGATTCGATTATCCAAGATAAGGGGCACCAACAAATCCTCGACATCTTTCTCTGGCACATTAAGTTCCTGCAAGTAAGAACTATATTTAGTACCGCAATGGATCTTTGACGTGAGGGAAAAAGAATAATGGTCACTTTGCTCTGACCTTTGATATAAAGGGGAGCCGAATTCTTGTGTAAGGCTTAATGAGCTTAAGCAACACTTGCGTTCTCACTTTCTTCAGAAGATCTTCAATGTAATTTCTAATAAATGGATCTTCCATTATTGTCTTCCGGTTACTCTGCAATTTTCAACATATGAGACGGGATGATAAAGGGTATTGTTATCACCCTAAAAAGAAAAGCACTACTGCGCATATTTGATTTTCTTAGGAATCTGGGAGTATTTGAGAAATCAACTTCACTTCTGCTTATTAAAGCTAAAGGTGCTTTTAACTTAACCCTATCTAACACAAAGTTTTTGAGAACATGACCAAAGTCTTCTAATAGACTGATATCAAAGGATAAGGTAGTAAAATACCTTCAGAATTTTTTCAAACTCCAAGATATCATTCCTTTGATACGCTGCTATTAGATTCGTCATTGCCAGAATCTCAGTATCATTTTTGTACCTACAAAGCAAATGTGGCCAATCTAAAATTCATATTACATATTTAATATCAAATATCTAGATGCTGATATTCATTACAAAACTTACGGCTTTGCCTCTTGACCATCAAATGGATTAACCTCTGATTCCATCAGCATATTCGCAAGAACCAAATACCTGCACATAGGGACCACTATGTATTTTATTTAAATATTTTTATATGGTAAGTTACACAATTAACTATTTACGAAACATACTTCAGGCATTGGATGCGCCTCTGAATCCCAGCTTCATCATAGTTCTTGAAAGCCTCAAAGAAATCAGTAGCCGCATCTGCCCATTGTCGCGCTGCCATATGCATTTTTCCACCACATTCACGAATTATTGCCATGATTCTTGGATGAGGAATAGCAGATTTTACAGATAACGCTTTTTGATATAATTCCTACAATAATTTCATCATTAAATGACAAAAAAGATGGATGGTCGATAAATTTTCGCTTCCGAAGTAAAAATCCACCTTGAGTTTTTTGTTGTTTTTAGTCTCGGTGTAAAGTTGGATTTCAATCGCATACACTTCTAACAATTGTGTGCCTTTCTTCTCATCATCGGTGCCATCTTCTTTTCGACAAGATTTGTGAAGATCCTTCAAAATCTGATCAAGTATGCTATATTACATTTCACATAAACATTTTTAAAGTCAAATTCACTTTAAATAATTACCTTACTCATACGCCCGTATTCGCCAATATCAAACCATATTTTGCACAACTTTAGGTTCGTCTTGAACCATAGTCTCTGTAGAAAAAAGGAAAAGTGAAACCTTTTTCACAATGACAAAAAGACTAGCTAACTAAAATAAAAATATATTTTTCACCTCGTTCTTTGCCTCTTCGAGGGCCTTCAAAGTGGTCTCATAAAACTCTTGCAAAAGACTAAAGTTCTGACCAGAAGATCCAGATATAAAATCCATGATTTTGTTTATGCATTTCTCACTGTAATTTCTTGTAACAGCAGATTTGATATAAGTCAGCAGTTCACGGTATGAATTCATCATTTCTTTGTACTTCCCGAGCTTATAGTAGAGGCGGACAGTTTGTTTTAAAGCTTTAAATCCCCTGTAGACAAACAACAACACACAATGAAGAACATCGTCACAGCATAAATGAACATATTATAACATTTTCAGTTGACATGATTTCAGCCAGAATTTCTTTATAGCATTAAGAACTTCAGACGATCAAATTTGGAAATAAATAAATGGATAAGTTACTGAATAAAATACCACGAGGAAACCGGAAATTCATGAGAAGGGATTAAAGAACAAATAGTAATAAACTCATAATGATCAAGAAAAATCACCATTCAGCCTTATCAGGTTCCATCTTCACAACTTCAGCAAAACCTTCGAGTGCTGCTTCGGGGTCGCTTTCAACCATACCTACAGTGAAACAGCATACATATGCCAAAACCAATGTCAATCCTAAAACACATCCAAGGAAAGAGCCATAACATTATGCAAATCACATATTCCAATGCACAAAATAAATTAAACTTCTATATAGTAACTTTAAATACATAACCTTGTATACCTAACGAACATTTTCCATGGGAGATTTTTTTTTTTAACAAAATATACAGAAATCCATGCACAATTACACTCATGCAGATAAGAACATGCAAATGCATCTCTCCAATCACAACATTCATACAAATTACAAGTGAATAAAACATAATTAAAAAATAAATTAACGTGAAAGAGCTCGATTAAAGATTAAAAATCAGACGAAAAACCGAACCTTTGGCGTTGTAATACTGATTCTCAATATCAACGTCCTGTTCTTCCTGCTCCTCGTCCGAGTACTCAAACCCATAGTCCTCCATATCTGCAATTTACACAACATCGCGCATTGCAAAAGATTCACACACAATACAATCATAAAAAGGAAAAGGAGAAACACTACAGAAATTATACTTCAATGCATCATTGAACGAGCAGATGATCCCAAGAAAAAAGAAAGAGCATCAAATTAGAGATAGAAAGAGATGGATTACCGGAGCCCATCGCGAATTAACTGCTTTCTTTCGATTCAAGGATTCGTGAAGTGCGAGAAACAGGTGACGGGATTTTCAGAGATTGAATGAAGAGACAGAGCAGAAACAGAAATTCAGTTTCATGGACTCCTCAAATGGATTTTGGAGCCTTTTGTATGGGCTGAGCCTATATTGGATCAGTTTTGGCCCAATATAATTTGCAAGTCGGTCTTCCCCGTCAAATGGTGTATCTTAACGGTTTGAACTATTTTTTAGATTAATCAAAAGTCGTATTTGAGTGCATGGAAATGTAACTGCCATTACCACCAAGTGCTGTAGTTTAGCGGTTCAGTATTATGCTAATTTAATTAAAGATTCCAAGTCCGAGTACTTGAGAACACAACAACCATTGATAGAGAGAGTTTTATGGTTCGTCTCAACTCGACCCATGAGAATGAGCTATAGAATATAAAAACTTATATAACTACCATTGATGGTGAAATTCTACACCTAAATAATATGATCCAACTCGAACTCAAATATTTGAGTTATAGAATATAAAAAGTATTCATTATGTAATAAGTTTAAATTTTTGGGAGAAGCTAGAATTTATGGATAGAGTAAAATTAGAAAGGGAAAAGAATTTGTTGGTGTAAATATAAACATTTTGATGTTATTTTTATAAATTAATTCAAATTATTTATTTTAACAAATACAAAAGCTTAAGAAGTGTTTTAATATTCTTCTAAGTTATGTGTGTATGATTTACTTTGTAACATGTAGGATAAATGAAATTAAAATTTGTTCAACTCCTCCTATTTATGTCTACGATAACTATATAATACGGGTTCAACCTTTAGGTAAGGGCTAAAATTCAAATTCCAGCCTTATGAATAGAGCAATTGTGTTAAAAAAGACGTTATCCTAATTTAAAAATGAAATCGACTGAGAAAAAATAATTTTTTTTAATCCACATTCATAATGATATTTTCAAAGTGCCAATTAATCCTCCAAGGTAACACAAAACATTAAATAAATACCTAACTTCCAATATGTTAAAAACTGCGTATTATATATTGATAATAGTTAAATAATATTGTCCACCATCGTGATCCGTACGTAATTAATTTAACGATTGACGACAAGTATTAAGGTTGAACTTTGAAGACTGAGGTTAATAATTTAATCAAGGCTCTAATTTACCACTTATTTAGATCCTATTAAATCGTGCTGGTAGGATACTTGGCATTATTAATAGCAAATCAAATCAATTCCCCAGCAATTGTTGACCAATCATATATTCTATAACAGTGATAGGTTATATGTCAAATTTCCCGTTGGAATACATTGTCGGGATGGAAGGTTCCAAGATTCAATGAAATATCTCCTTACATTTTGATGGCAATAAAGGATTTAAGAAGAAAAAGAACATGCCCTAAACTTTATTACTTGTTGCAACCTTGTTGTGAAATATAGGTTAAAGTCGAAATGGAAGTGATGATATGATATTTGAATAAGTTAAAATATCAAGACTCAAGAGTAATCCTCTTTATCTTGATTTCAAAATATATTTGAGTGTCAAAACTAAGATATTTGTATCGTGTTTGTATTTATTATTGTAATAATTTACATATATTGTCCATTTCGATCAAAATTTGGTATGGGTAGGACATAGTTAATTTACATGATTATTTACGAAAACGAACATAGTTATTTTGGATAAATATAATGATACTAGATTTCTATTAGGTTGTTCGAGTTTGACCACTCAACATTTTATATTTTTAAAAAAATTGTTGAATTTGGAAGAGAGTTATAAAGAAGAAGAAAATGTAAATTAGAGGACGACTTGAGATAGAATGAGCGTGGATCTAGAGTCGACATTCTGATACTCAAATCAATATATGTGAAATAGGAAGATATGATCGAGTTAAAAAGTGTATTTAATATTTATCAACTTGTTTAATGAGGGGATATTTATACTTTGTGTTGGGGAGTGATGTATACTGTACGAGAAATATTTAATTAATGTATTTTAGTACTTTTTTTTATTTGAGTAATATCCCGACGACTGTTTGAGATTCTCGTCGATACATGTTGTTAGCAATGACGGAGGGGGGGGGCATGAAATTATTTAGATAAAATTTAATATTAACTTATATTTAGTTTTGGTTTATTATCTATAGTTTTATTATTCGTATGCCTTGGGAGGCGTCACTTAAACATGTTAATCGAATGGGGAACGCGAAAGCGGACGGATTACCAAAGTTGGGTCACAAGATTGGCGACAAGAAGATCATATGGAAGGAAGAACCACCACGGACCTGTTGAGTCTTGAAGATTAGTTTGTTGTGCAGTTCCTCTGCTTGTTCCGTTATTGACAAAAAAAATGATTAATTTGTTAATGGTAAATTAGTTTAATATTTTGAAAAAAGATTGTATCTAAACAGGTTAAAGAAGAGGACGTCTTTAATTTTGGATAATTTAGTACGAGTAGACGAAATATCATATTTTTATCTTTAGATAGTATACTACATTTAATTTTAGATAGATATGAGCTTTGTATATTAAGATTTAAGATAACTATGAATTTTAGTTTTTATTATGGATAAATTATATACTTTAAAGAATTGTAATTTTAGTTTGACGATAACTATGTTAAATTTTAGTTATTCATTTACGGATAAATTATTCCCCGCCCTCTCATGAAATTCTGGCTCCGTCCCCGCTCATACCCAATTCATATAAATATTTACTAAGAATACACTTATCATTAAAATACATCTCCCAATCCCCACCACCAAAAGAAAAAAAATAATAATAAAAAAAACTATTCAAAATAATATATATACTTGATCACAAGCTTAACTTTGTTGAATTTATTCAAGTGTAACTGCGTAAGCTTTGTTCCCGAAAGGTTACATAATAATGTATTTTTATTTTTAATTATTAAATTTATTATAATCATAATATAAGTTAATATTATTAGCATATTCAGTTATATTGAAAATAATAATAAGTTTTTATAGTTTCGAGCTTTATGCGAGCTTTACTAATTGAGCTAATTACTTGTTGAAGCAAGTAAGCTAAATTCATTGCACTCCCAACTCAAAACATACTAATACAACTTGTAATATTAATCATATACTTAGAAAGTGTTTGATATAAACGAGCTTTGTAAATTTATTCTG
>JBBMKE010000001.1:2466913-2488743 GCA_037834125.1 Lippia alba | reverse complement strand
AAGTAAAAGAAATTTAGAACTTTACTTCAAAAAACCTCGTTAAGATAATAGCAATGTACCTCGATACTTGAACAATCCATCAATGACAAAACACTTATTTTCTTGAGATTTCAACGATAAAATAATAAGTTTTTTTAAGTTAAACTTGTTTTAGTGTATACTTGTTTTATTTATATATATCAAATAAAATAATATTTTTATTTTTAATAAAATAATATTTATTTTAAAAATATATATTATTAAATTTCATCCCCTTCCATGAAATCCTCGCTACGTCCCTTGTTGTTAGGAGATAAAATACTAAACCTAACTGCTAGTAGTTATTGACCTCAATCCATGGCTCTCCGAGGATCTAGATCGAGGGCTTGATTGAAAAATAGCTAATTACACTTCTTTACATTTTCATTTAAGTCCAAAGATGACTTTGACCAATTTTAATTAAGATTCTTATCATCCTATAATATAATGAAATGAGATTGAACCACGTCAAAATACACGCACAAAACAAAACTATATTAGTGATACACAACTGTTAACGTTAATAAGGGGTGCACTTGATACTTGAAATATATCTCGAAAGTCCGGAATGGATATACACGGGCTATATTTATAAATTGCTTGAAAATGAGACTAATATGATAGTGAATTCTTATCCATTTTTCTTAATAAACTATCATTATAATGTAGATAAAGATGGTTAAATATACAAATAAACAGTAAAATCAATGATTAGAGTAGGTAAAACATCACACTCTTGATCTGGATTACGGATTAATCTCACATGGATCATGTCTGAAATTAAGATATTTGGCATATTCTTTTATGCCAAAATATTAAAATGGTCACACTACCGCTCAATAATAATTTAAGAGAGAGAAAGTACACGACTCAACCACGTACGTGTACGGACAAGAAATATAAGGCTGTGTTTGGTACACCCGAATAGTTGGCAAAACCTAAACGGAAAACATTTGTCTATATCATCACGATTTAAAATTAATTTTTTAATTTCTTTAACTACTATTATTATTAATTTTTTTAGTAACATCTATTAAATGTTTTGAAAATGAACTACCAAGAAATTAGTTATAACTTTTTAATTCCAACTTGATTTTGTGGGATGCTAAAAGGTATATCCTTGAATATTTCTAGCCAATTAATATTTGGAAGCCTTCCTATTTATTCTTATTATAACTTATATATATATACATATATATATATATGGAAATAATAAACTTTTTCATACAATATTAATACTATCATTAATTTTCTTTTGGGTTAATTATACGGACTCCCGTCCTTTGGGCCATTGAGCAGATTGCCCCCTATCCTTTCACTTTGGGCAATTTGCCCTTCACTTTTGAAAATTTGCTTACTTGATCCATTTGACCAAGTTTGACGCACTTCATCTAAATCGAAAAATTACATTTTAGTTCATGTAAGTCTTGTTTGGTTTGAGATTCTTAACGTAATTTACAAAAATACATTTGTACCACTAACATTTTTATGAGTGTTACATTTAATATATGACTAAAATTACAAAAAATATCTATATCTACAAATATAAATAAAAAGATACCTATAAATTATGAATTTAACAATATGACTCCTGGAATTGCAAATCAATTAAAAAAATTAAAGTACTTTTAAAATAACATAACGGAACCCTAACAAACGTTAGTTACCATAAACAGTTCTAATAAATTAGAGATTAAATTATAATTTATCAATTTAAATGAATTATATTGTGATTAAGTCTAAATGCACGATAATCAAATATAAATTTCTCTTTTTTAATAATAAAAAGTATGATAATAACAAACGACGACAACCAGCAAATTGTGTTGTTTAAGATTTATATTAACTTAATTAGAAATCTCGTATTCGAATTTTAAAATACCCAACAATCACTAAAGGACAAGAGTTTCGCATTTTAAATTGGGTAAATTTTACTTTGCACCCCAACCTTTGAAACGTGGCACTTTAGTACATACCCTTTGAATTTTGTTACACTTTAGTGTCAAAGTGCGGATGTGTACCCCAATGGTTGGTACCACGCGACATTTTCTCATTGGTCGGAGTACTGAAGGTGCATAAAATTCAAATGTTGGATACTAAGGTGCAACATTTCAAAGATTGAGTATTAAAATGCAATACAATCCAAATGTTGGGGTGCAAAGTAAGATTTATTCATTTAAAAAATTTTCATTACATTTATTTCTCCTATAAAATATAAATTAAAAATTTCATTACATTTACTTCTCCAATAAAATCCCGACTAACTGATATTTTACCGTGATAATTGATCAAAGTTTTTTTTTTTTTTGAGCATGATAATTGTTCAAAGTTGTTGATCATAATTGACAACTTTTTATCTTGAAATGTTTTTGCCGCAGTCCTACCAAACAGGCAAACAAGCCCCACAGAGTAAATGCAGACCACAGCGGTCCCTTCATTACTTTCCGCATTTGTGATGACAGCACACGCAACAACCGCCTCAGGGACACTCGCTCACATCTGCCCATGTTTGCATTCTCCCATTACGGAATTTTACCCAATTAATTTCTTCTCAGCCACAATTTATATTTCACTATCCAACAAAGTATACCATCACCAGCAATTTCTGGGAAGCTTCAAAAAAAACAAGCGTAAAACTTTTTCACAAGTGGTGATTCTTGTTAGTATTTATTAATTGTGGGGAATCTTGAAGAATTTGTGATCCTTATACTAAAAGGCAAATGCCCTTTTCCTGTTTTCCGCCTTTAAGTTGTTTTGAGGTCGACCATTTTTCTTTTCTCCTTCAAAAAACGGAGTCTTGAAATTGTTGAAGCCATATTTGACCCGTAAAGACTCCAAGAGCCGCTTTGGTTTGTGCTTTTGGGACTGAACGACCAATAAATAAGCTTATGTTGCTGTTGTGAATTCAAGTTTATCCACTTTTTTCTTCCTTTATCTTCTTCTGACTGCACTTTTTAGAGGTGAATAGATTCCTGTACTAAGTCACAAGCACAGGTATGTCTGTGTGTGTTTTGGAGGGGTTTTCTGGGGTTTGATTACTTGTTATGATTTATGACTTTATGATTTAGTTTATCTTCAGACGATTTCTTGAAAAAAATTCAATCTTTTTTCATGGATGTGGGATTTCTTGAAAAATTTAGAGCTTTCTTGCCAATTTGGGCTTGGAAAGAGAATTACTTGTGATTTCTTAAGTTTTAGTTGGTTGTTTTGGTATTTGTTCAAGAATTTTGCACACCTAGCAAGATTGTACGATCTCTCTCTCTCCCCCCCAACTTAAAGAAAAGAACAAAAGAAATTTGTGGTCACGATTTGGTTTTCCATGTGATGGTAGTTTACTGCTGTGTGATCTCTTTCTTTGGTCATAAAGAAATCATTTGTAAATTATATTCTAACTTGTAAAATATTTGAGAAATTCTTACATATGACATTGCATTGACTCATACCTACACACAGAGACACTCATTTCGAGTTGGATGTCAGAGTTAGTTTTGGTTTCTCGGGATTCCCGCACAAATTTAATTTGATGATATTGTTTTTTTGTTGATTTCACTTATTGATTGCCTTTTTCAGTTATCACTTTTGCAAGCATTGTCCATCTTTATGAACCTTAACCTCCAAAGATAAGATAAAGAAATCCAAGAAAACTTGTGGGGTTTTAATGTAGGGATCTTCAAGAATCAAGATATCATGTATTATGTTGAACTGTGGTCTTATTTACGATCTCCATTAATGCTGTCTCTGATTATATGAATTGTTTCAGTTGGTGGCAGCAGCTAAGTATTTCAATTTCCGAGTGAAGAACAGAGATCTCTTAGAGTTCGAATCGCAAATGAATCAGCCGAAGATAAAGCGGAGAATCGGGAAGTACGAGCTTGGAAGGACGATCGGTGAGGGCACATTCGCGAAAGTGAAGTTTGCTAGGAATACTGAGAATGGAGATCCTGTGGCAATCAAGATTCTTGACAAGGATAAGGTTTTGAAGCACAAAATGTCCGAACAGGTGAATCTTGCAATTTCTTTTTGGTGTTTCGGATTAGTTTGGACCTTAAGTTTGTAATTCAGTTAAATAATTTTCTTGTTCGCGTATCATTTTGCAGATTAGGAGGGAGATAGCTACAATGAAGTTAATAAAACATCCGAATGTTGTTGACCTGTTGGAGGTGATGGCAAGCAAGACTAAGATATTCATTGTTTTGGAATATGTCACCGGAGGAGAGCTCTTTGACAAAATAGTAAGATGCCAATTTTATCTGCTGAATTCTTGATGTGAAATTTATCGGTGGAATAATTTGTCTAAAAGTTAAGTAATCTGAATGTGAAGGTAAATAATGGGAGAATGCGAGAAGATGAAGCGAGAAAATATTTCCATCAACTTATTAATGCTGTTGATTATTGCCATAGCAGGGGAGTCTACCACAGAGATCTAAAGGTAATTAATTATGTAACCTTCAACGCATTCAGTCAACGTTCAAAATCTCATGTTACAAGTTATAGCTTATGGATATTTTGCTGCTTGTAAATTGTAATCTCGCAGCCAGAAAATTTGCTATTGGATGCTGCTGGAAACCTCAAAGTTTCGGATTTTGGATTGAGTGCTCTGTCTCAGCAAGTCAGGGTAAATATCATAATCTGAATATATATTATGGAACATATTTATGCTTTCACTCAAATTTTTTTTTCTTTTTAAGTTTAGTTTTGTTTGATTTAGTGAAATGAAATAGTAAATCCACGAAATTGATTTGGCAGGATGACGGTTTGCTGCATACTGCCTGTGGGACGCCAAATTACGTTGCTCCTGAGGTATATTATTAAACTCTCTCCCTCCGTCTCTCTCTCTCTCTCTTTTAATATTAAACTTATTATTATTATTATTATTATTATTATTATTATTATTATTATTATTATTTTGATTAATGTCTACACAGGTTCTGAATGATCAAGGGTATGATGGAGCCACTGCGGATTTGTGGTCATGCGGAGTTATACTTTTTGTGCTGCTTGCAGGTTACTTGCCTTTCGACGATTCTAATGTTATAAACCTATATAAAAAAGTGAGCATTTTGGCTATGTATTGCGCAAATTTATCTTTATTACCTCTCCAGTAGTTTCAACTTTTACCTCTGTTATACTATCAGATATCATCAGCTGAATTCACCTGTCCTCCTTGGCTTTCCTTTGGTGCCATGAAGTTGATTACTCGAATATTGGATCCGAATCCGACCAAAGTAAGGATAAGGAAATCACATTTCATGTGTTCCTTAATTGATATATGATTCTAATCTTCTTGTTGTTTACTCCCTGTTAATTGTAGAAGTTCTGGCCAAAACTGATCAAAATCATTAGAAACTTATATTGTGGAAAATCTTGAAAAAGTTTACGAACATCTGAAGTATAACATCATCTATGTATAATTACGAAAAATGGGAAAGCTTGGTTAAATAAGATTCAGGGGAGGAATGTGTAATGTTTGCATTTATAAGTGATGCAGGAGAAGACACTATAATTAGTTCTTCTTATTTGGGTTTTTATACTCCTCCAAATTATTCTACTAACCTTTTTCATCTAGATATCGTATTTAACTTTTTTAAATTTGTAACTTTTGCATTTGTGCAGCGCATTACGGTCCCTGAAATATTGCAGGACGAGTGGTTTAAGAAAGACTACAAACAACCAAAATTTTATGAGAAAGAACATACAAATTTGGATGATGTGGACGCTGTCTTCAAGGATTCCGAGGTACGTTTGTCAGCTATGCCAACTAATTAATCTGTTTACTAGGATTTTGTTTCGAGGATTTAATTAAATTATTTCCAACAGAAATATCATGTCCTGGAGAAAAGGGAGCAGCAGCCAGCTGCAATGAATGCCTTTGAGTTGATTTCCATGTCCAAAGGTCTCAATCTTGAAAATCTATTTGATGTTGAACAGGTTTGCTGTCATTAATTTCCTTTAAATTACACTTTCCAGCCATAAATATAATATGAAAAGCAGATAATATTAGATAAATAAATAATCTCCTTGATTCGACTTGGTGACAGGGATACAAGAAAGAAACGAGGTTCACATCTAAATGCACGGCTAATGAGATTATTAAAAAGATCGAACAAGCTGCAAAACCTCTTGGTTTTGATGTTCACAAAAAGAATTATAAGGTAATTATGGCCAATTTTGCTTAAAATAAGGAAATGAATCAAATGTTGTCGTAAAACTAATTCTTTTTACTATTTCTTTCTACCCTGTTCCAGATGAGGCTCGAAAACTTAAAAGTGGGAAGAAAGGGCAACCTTAACGTTGCTACTGAGGTATGTGTATGTTATAAAAATTTTGTACGGAAATTTCCATGTCTTCTTATGATAGCTGATACATGCAACTTGCTCGAATCAGGTTTTTCAAGTTGCGCCATCTTTGCATATGGTGGAGGTTAGAAAAGCAAAGGGAGATACATTGGAGTTCAACATGGTACATTTTCTTAGTGTTTCTTTTGTTACCATAACTTGGAAGTCTTAAAATCCACACGAAAATACAAATTTTAACTCCAACTTATGTTTTTCTGGTTTTTTCCCCATGCAGTTCTATAAAAACCTTTCGACTTGCCTCGAGGATGTAGTATGGAAAACTGAAGAGGACATGCAAGAAACAAAGTGAAGAGCATCAGCAAGCTGTATAATTTGCCAGTTTGCCATTCTTTTGTTTGATTTTCTTTCCCTCGGGCAACATTTTTCCTCCCTGGGAGAGAGGTTTGTAGAAAAATGTTCTTTTTAGTTCCGATTGTTTCGTGGTACCCAAGTTTGAGAGGAAATAGGAAATAGGTAGTTTCTGGTGAGGTGTGCCTTAAATTGTAGAACATGATTTTTGAATAATGAAAAGTTTCACTTCTTTTATTGCCCTATTTGTCATCTTACTCCAAAAATAGTAAACTGTGGAACAGATCATATTAAAAAATAATGGCAGTAACATTAGAGAGAATAAACAAGAAATTCAAAAATAATGGCAGTAACATTAGAGAGAATAAACAAGAAGCTAGGACCAATTAGGCTTAATCCAACAAGAATTGAGTTGGAATCTTGAACCATAAAAACAGTTCAACGGTTCTTGACTCCCTGATGAATGCCATTTCCCCGTCTCTAAAGAGAAGAAAACGATTCCAGACGACTCATGAAGAGAAGGAAAATAGATTATGTTCCTGAATTCAGGGCTCGTGGTGGGTACGGAGAACGATGAAGACCGGCTCAGATATAAGGTATAATCCCCCAAACTCATGACTCTTTCCCAGCCCCAATCTTCTTCATTGAGCTTATAAACAGCAACCCCGTCTTTCCCCCCATTCTCCACACACACAGAAAGCAACTCACCACCACACTCCACCAAAAAGTTTGGATGAAAATATTTGCAAGGTTCTTTGGGCCGATCAAGAACGTGCCAACTAATAAAATCCCCTTCTTCTCCTAGTTTGAGTTTTCCAATATTCCCATTGTGATCCAAGTAAAGGACAGCATCCTGGAAATGCACGCGGATGTTTGTTGCATTGAACTTTCTGTTACTTTTGACTTCTGTACTGCGCAATTCATTTAAGGGGTCGATGGTGGTAACAAGAACCCCTGTGCCCCCATAAATGAAGATGACACTTGTTATAAGTAAACCAGAACCGGTGGTCTTGAAAAATAAATCTTCATTTTCCTCTATCCAGCGGTCGTCCATACGGTCCTCCATAGGACTAATGATGCTCCCTTTGAATGGATTATGGAGATGAATGTCGAATCCCGTGGAAGTTAACAGCCACGCATGATCAGAATAGTGGATTCGAATTTTTCCATCTTCACCAACCTCGGCAACTCTCACCATGTAGTAGTTATTTTTTATTCTTGGATCCATTAATTTGTACATCAAACCACTTCCATCTGCCTGATCAACTGGAAACATGAGTAGTGGGAAAGTGTAATTTAGGTTTTTAGTAGATCTGGATAAACCTCTTTCCCAACCTGCTAGAGGGGCAACCGCTCGACATCCCCTGCTCGCGGATCGAAAGTTCATGTAATCAAGTGGTGGTAGTTGGCTTACAATATCTTCCACGACATATTTATCTAGCTTGTCGAGCAGTCCATTTTCATCCAAGTCCTGTTTTGGGCAGCCAGTTTGAACCAATCCTACGGTGTCATCGTTTTCTTGGATACATTGTTGACCATCTTCGATGGTATTGGAAGCAATAGCTTCTGGCATTATCCAAATAGGTGAACAAAGCTGCCACGCAGGCAAATCAGGACAAGGCAAAGAAACCGAAACGCTGTAATCTTCCATATTGTAACAATACAAACTCTCATCTTTAGTGAAGTATATACGACCGCCCCCTGATTCTTGACAGGACAAACAATATCTTTCACCAAGGAAAAATGCTCTATCCTTCACAACTTTCAAGCTTTTCCAACATCCCTCGTCGTATCTCCAAACGTTAACCACCAGGCTTTCAATGGTTCTCATGCCTCCCCACTTAAAATCTACCCAAAAGAGTTTGTCACAGGATCCAAACAAATGCCCATAATTAAAAAATCCATCTTGAATTTCCCAAGAGAACGGCATGCACTCGTAGGAGATAGACCCCAGCCCGAATGGTTCTTCAACTATTTCCATGGAAAATAAACCACATTCATACCAGCAACTGTAATCTGTTCTATGACAAATTCGAAAGAATATTTTACGGCCACAACTAACAACCTGCCTAAGGAAGGAATATTTGGAAAATCTCGTAACAAGATTCAAATAACTTAGTTTACCCCACTCATCATCCCCGATTTCACACCAAAATATACTTTGTATGTCTTCGAAAAATAACAAGACCTTCAAGCTATCAGAATCGGATGAAGATACTAGTATACAACTGTCGATTTTACTTTGATTTAATTTATATTCTAAACTAGGCAAGGGGGTGGTGTCAAAAGTCGTGGAATTGCATAGAGATAAACGTTTCCAAATGTAATCGTACAAGACTAGGTATCCGTGGCAGCAAGCAAGAACTTTTTTGCCAAGCAGAGCAGAAATATTCTTGCGGTATGACTTTACCTGTGGGGATGATACGTTGCAACAGAATATTTGTTTTCTGTAATTCTTGCCGTCGTAGTATACCAGCCACGGTGACGACCCTGCGGGCGGGGGCGCCGATTTCTTTGCTTTACCAGACTTCATCTTCTTTCTTACCCTTCAAAACTAAACGCTTCGTATGGATTATAAGGATATGTATGAAACTGGAGATTTATGCGGACTTGTGTATCTGAAAGAAATCAGAGTTTACTTTTCGAAGCGATCTTCTTCAATTCTCAGAGTTGTATAAGGCTGGGACAGAAGGTTTAATATCTTAATTTAATAGTTAATTTAGTATTTTGGTAAAATGAATATTACTATTATATATATATATATATAATCTTTCTAATTAAGTATAAAATCTTAACATGAGAAAATAAGGGCAATATGTTTGATCACTTTGTTTCTCGTTTCTAGAATATTTATTTTATTTGGAATGTGCATGATCAAATTGTAAGGAAAGTTAATTAATGATTTATTCACACTCCCAAATGCTTAGAAAAATTTGAATTGAATCTTTACTATCAAGAACTAACCCTTTAATTATTTAGACCAACTCATGGTAGTAGAAAATACGGCCAATAATGATTGATCGTTTGTTTCTCTTTTCTAGAATATTTATTTAGTTGGACTGAGATAATTATAATTACTTATTGTTTGTTAGGTGTTCGTTATATTGTTCAACTTGATTTTATATCGAAACCTTTATTTTTAATTGATTAAGAGTAAAAAATATTTGTTTGTACTTTGAAAATAATAATAATTTATTTTTCTCTATTTTGTTTAAATGGTTAGGAAGACCTTAGGGTTTGAGGTAAAGCCGCCCCCTCATTTATTTCAACAAGTTCAAGAAATACAAAGTAGCAATTCCAGCATCAATCACCGAAACCCAAACAATGGTGTCCTAATAGGGACATGGACATCCCCGGACAAAAACTAAAAAATAGATCCCATCACCAAAAGTCCATTGAGGACAACCCGATACCTCTCACAACTACGCCAATCGAACTAGCAGCTAAATTTTAAATAACAATGATCAAATCAACCATTAGAAACACTGCAAGATTCAACTAACAGTATCAATAATAACTTATTCCAATTTCGGACTGATTTAGAATATTTACTACTTAAAACCAAATTTGAACTAAGACAAGCTGAGTATCGAATGTATAAAGAGAGGTGATTAGGCCAAGCCATTCTTAGACCATATCAAAAAGCCGCAAGTGAGGCCATGTCTCTCTATATCCTCAATGTCGCTGATCCCAAAATAACAAAGTTAATGGTCCCCTGTTTTCTTGTAATTTATTTTGTTTATTATGAAATGATTTTCCTGATTGAAAGCAGGTTGCAATCCGAGTAATGGTTACTGGTGAGGAAAAGAACCCTTTGGCTATGAGGAGAAAGGTTCAATATGAGTTGTTCGTATTCTTAAATTCCCATCTTTTCTAAAATCATATGTTTGCAAAGGTAACATAGGTATAGTTTAAAGTTCAAGATCTTCCTTTCTTCCGTTGCACTTGCAAGTTGCATCCTTTTTCCAGGAATCAAAAGGAACTTATTATGCTTTAGTTTAACTGGACATGATCAAAAACCCCATGGCTATAGATACTGCAAAAGGCCCACGGAATGGGGGAATTTTTGGTTATCTTATTTGCCAAAAACTTCGTATGATAAAATTGGATGTTGTTAGCCTTAAGCGAAATGATCGGGCAGGATTAAGTTCTCGTACACAGTGTCATCTTAAATCAACTCTGATGACCAGTATGTTGGATAAAAAATGTATGGTGGTTGTTGATGAGTAGGAAACTCGCTCAAGGGGTTTGAGAAAATGATATCAGGAATGTATCTTGGAGACATTGAGCGAAAAGTAATTCAGGAGTCGGATGTCTTTGGACCTGTTCCTTATAAGTTACATGTTATGTGCCCTTCATATCGAGATGCAGTTTTTTTCAAAGTTTAATGCCTGTGAGATTATCTTGCAAGCTTGTCATGCTGATGGAAGGTGGTGCCCTTTGGGTATGAGGGGAAAGATTACAAGTAACTAGAATTATCCAGAAATGTGAATATGGGTTCAATATTATCATTTCCTAAAGGATTTTCCGGAAAATCATTGAATGTTTTCCGATAATATGAGCTGAAAACTTACCATTTTTAGCTCTCATAGCATGCACTTCTGATAAAATTGATTGT
This sequence comes from Lippia alba, assembly GCA_037834125.1. Taxonomy (NCBI): domain Eukaryota; kingdom Viridiplantae; phylum Streptophyta; class Magnoliopsida; order Lamiales; family Verbenaceae; genus Lippia; species Lippia alba. Next base: position 2,477,463 of record JBBMKE010000001.1, on the reverse strand, counting down.
TCCCTCATTCTTAGGACCATGATTTGTTGCTTTATTGTGATGGCTGCTATGCAAGAGGATGAATCCCCCAAACTGAGCGAGGTCCAAAATTGTTTCATCATTTCAACTTTGGTCCTTCATACTTTAGTTTTCGATCAATTTATATATAATTTAGAAATCTTACCAGAAGCAGCTGTAGAATTTGCTGATCGTCTCTCCTCATCCAGTCTGTATAGTCTGTTATTAGGTTGAAACATTAAGTTCGATTTTATCTTTTTTCATTTAGTTACTATGCATACATGATTTAGTATGGTGCCCAGCTCATTTCGTGATGTGCATGATTTGTTTGTTTATTCTATTTGAAAATTTCTGAAGGGATCTGCACTCTGCAGACTATAGGGATGCCAGAACAGGGGCTCTTTTTTTTTGGTCTTGGACATACTTCATACATAATATTTCCTTTATTTATTTTACATAGATGACAGAACCACAAACGCAAAGAAACATGTCTTGTCACAATTCGGAACTAAAAATAAAATCAAACAGAAAGGAAAGGCTGGTTTCGGCAGCTGATCATCATCCTACCAACCTTCTCCATTTGTCATAGAAAAATACATAGAGCTTGTCCCACATGTCCTCCAAGAACCCAAAATAGGCATCCCTCCATGACTTGTTCAAAATCAATGTCGAACAAACAACTGTAAACCCGGTGGCGAATCCTGAAAATAAGAACACATAAAACCAATCTATCTCAGATTTCTCACCTTGATTTTTGCCATTGCTTGCTGGTTCAGGGACTTGATCACCATTGTCACAATTTATTTTTATTTGAGGACCGCAAAGGTGGTTTCCCATAAAACTTAGGGGATTGAAGCCCGAGATTTGGGGGCCTTGTGGTATCTTCCCTGTCAAATTGTTGTAAGACAGGTTCAAATATCCCAAAAAAGCTATAGTTGCCAAGCTGTCGGGAATTCCACCAGACAGAGAGTTTCTTGATAAATCAAGAGATTCCAATTGCTTCATGTCTCCAATGTTGTATGGGATTATTCCCGTCAACTGATTCCCTGACAAGTTGAGTGATCTCAATTCCACAAGACTAGTCAGCCCCTTCGGGATATCTCCTGAAAAATTGTTACTTGAAAGGTCCATATTGGTAACCAATCCGAGAATGGTGCGGTATTGGGATTCTCGTCCTTTGGTTGTGGCAACGGCACTCTCTGTGAAGAACCAAACATAAGTACCGTCAAAATAGTATGTACTGGTCACTTTACTCTCACTTTTTTTGTTGGCCATGGCAGTAAAGTTGTCAACACACCTTGGTATCATTCCAGAAAAATTATTGTGTGAGAGATTCAATATTTGGAGAGAGTTGAGAAGGCATATAGTTGAAGAAATTTGACCACTCAACTTGTTTGATCGTAAAATGAGAAATTTCAAATCAGGTAAGCTCATTCCCATCCATTTTGGTATGTTCCCTTCAATGTTATTATCAGCAAGGTTGATAGTATTTAATCTGACGCACTTATGCATTGAGAAAGGTATTCGGCCAAAAAATTTGTTGCTTTGCAGATCCAAAGACTGCAAATTTGTGAGAAATCTTATGGAATCTGGTATGCTTCCAGACAAGTTGTTATTTCCTAAACTCAACACCTTTAGTGAAGGCCAATTCATGAAGCAATCCGGCAATTCTCCGGTCAATTGATTTCCCTTTAGAAGAAGAATCTCCAAATTATTTGGGACAACCTCGTCACAAAGAAAGTGTGATAAACCTCCTGAAAGTGCGTTGTTCGAGAGATTTAGAGCCACCATTAAATCTCCTACTCGAGGCAATGAACCACTAAATTGATTGGAACCCAAGTCGACAACAGTATTGTTTCGAAATTTATCAGGAATCTTTCCATGGAGATGGTTGTTAGACAGACGTAAAAAACTAATCCCCCAAATCCAGTTTGGAACAACACCTGATATTCCAGTAATAGATAAAACTAGCGTATGAAGATTCTTCTGTGTCTTGAGCCATGAGGGAATATTCTTAGTGCCTAAGTCCCACGAACGTAGTTCCAGAAACTTAAGTTGGAAGGGTGGAATCCAATTTGGATTCACTTTCAAAGTCAATTGGTGGTTATTTGAGATATCTAAAAATACTAATTTCGTGAGATTGATAAAATGGCTTTCCGTCACAGCCCCTTCCAGCTTGTTGCCTCTAATTAAAAGATATTTCAAGTTAAAAAGTTGCCCCAAACTCTCTGGAAGATTTCCACTCAATTGGTTATCAGAAAGATGTAGTATTTCTAAGGACATTAGCTGCCCTAGCCTGGATGGAATTGCACCTGATAATAAGTTGCTGCCTAGACCAAGATACGTCAGACTCTTAAACTCCCCGAATCTATCAGTTATATCCCCAGAAAGTTGATTGACATATAGATCTAAGTATTTCAAAGAATCTAAGAAACAATCAGACATATTTCCAAATGAATCAGATAATTCTCCTTGCAACTTATTATCAGTTAAATTTAACTTTTGCATTTCACACAAGTTGCCAATTTCTCTTGGTATTTTGCCAGAAAGTTCATTTCCAGTTAAATCCAGCGTATTGAGAGAGCTTAGATTTGCTATGGCACCAGAAATCGTACCCTTTAGAAGGTTGTTTTTCAAATCAACAAACTTAAGGTCAATGCAAGAGTAGAGCCAATCAGGAATGGTGGAATTGAAATTATTGTAAGAGAGGTCAATGTGTTGAAGTTTGGTGGTATTGCTAATACTTGGAATTGGTCCTTCCCAATTGTTGCCACTCAAATCAAGAAAAACAAGGTTGCTCAGCTGAAAAATCCATCTTGGGATGTGAGAAGGAAAAATGTCATGATTACTAGAAAGATCAAGCACAGAGAGAGAAGAAGAGACATTAACCTCATTCATCAAGGAATCAGTAATGAAACTTAGATTGCAATAATTGAGGTGTACTTGATCCAAAGAAGGGAGGGAGTTGATCACCTGTGCCCAGTTTGCTGCAGCTTCTCTTAGGTTCACACGATTCATACTAAGGTTCTTCAATTTTGAAAGCCCTGACAACCATTCAAGACTGTTGGCATAAAGACTGTTTGTGTCTCCCTCCGTCCCCAAAGCCAAAGTGCGCAAATTTGAGAGATTTCCAATAGAATGGGGAACAGCTCCATGAAATCCGGCATTCGATAAACTCAAATATGAGAGGCTTCTCAAAGACCCAATGAAGGAAGGGATTCTTCCAGTGAAGTGGTTGCCACTAAGGTCAAGTTCCCTTAGCTGCGTTAAATTCAGTAGGGAATGACTTATTTTGCCACTCAAAAATGCTGAAGATTGAAGACGGAGTTGTTGGACATGGCCAGTGAAGTTGTCGCAAACAATGCCTTTCCAGTTGCAGCAATTAACTTCACTGCGATTATTCCATGAAGAGAGTAGACCAAAGGGATCTTCCAAAGATTGTTTGAAGCTTAGAAGAGCCTGCTTTTCAGTTTCGGGACAGAGAATAGTATGGCTAATGTGATTCTCATTCGTACAAGAGCTTAGTTTGAAGGAAGCCATGAGTGTGAATAAAATAACAAGGAAAAACAGAGGTGCACAAGGGATAATTGGCTTCGGACGGTTCACCATGATCTTTTGCAATGTCTTGTAATTAAAAAGTATATAGATTGTTTTTTATTTGGTATAAGATGAAACAATATCACGTTGGTGCATATATATAATAGTTTTGTTAACCTTTTTTTTCTCGTTACATTTCATTCACGCGGTTGGTAAGTTTAGGAAGCGTCCTATGTCAATTTGCATGTAACACATTTTGACATGATTACACTCGTTATGGAAAACATGTATAAATAACAATTAGCCGAAAGAAGATACGAAGACTAACATCATATGACCATAGTATTATTGGTGAACTACAAAATGGTAATTATGAATTTATGATTATTCAAAATACAATCAAGTGGTGCCTTGGTGGGGTACATTGGAAAACGACGTGAATAATTTATTAGAATTTCCTTGATGATATTTTCTAGGGATAAAGTACAAACAACACACCAGAGTTATCTTTAAATACAAAAAATACCATTTGGGACCTGAATACAAATTATATTGATTGAATTAGCTTTGTACATTATGTATCACAAAGATATAAAATTTTTGGCTACTGAATGATGGAGTAATTAAGGAATAATAATTTCATACCTTTTACCCTGGGTGTTACACCATTCAAACAAAAGCATTGCAATTTGCAATATATACTGTATATTTATGTTTTCTAATTTAGAAAATTATTAGTTATGTTCCGTAATTTTCTCTCTTTTTAAATTTAATTTCAATTATTAGCGATTTTTAAGTACAACTATCATCATTTTGCTTCTCATTAAAATACTTTATTTTCAATTAAACCCCAAGAAATTAAATTACATACATCTTCATTAAGACAGTATCGTATATAAAATATTTTTAAAATAAAAAAAATTAAAAAGAGAAACCAAAAAGCTATCATCTTCTCCACATAACTATTGATTAATATATTAGATTCTTTATTGGGGCTTAATTGAAAACAAAATATTTCACAATGGGTAAACTAAAAGGGAAAAATGCATGTCACCCCTCAAAATTTTCTATTTTTACACTAAACTTTCTAAAAATAAGATTACAAGATTCTCCCCCTTAAAAATTTAATTTCCATAATACTTTACCCCAATATTAATATCACACCAAAATATCATCAAAATCTCACCAAATCTCACAAAAATAAATAGATGAGTTTTTAATTTTTATAAAGAGAATATAGTTGTCTTTTAATATTATTCTATATCAACAAATTACACATAGCAAGAATTTTTTTTTTCTTTTTTATCATAAACCAAAATTATAAGAAAAAAAAAAGATTATTTTTGTTTGTAGGCTAGAAAAAAGGAGATGCATGCAAAAAGATAAGTTGTTGCTCAAGAACCATACGAATTTATCTAAAAAAAACATGAGAATTTATCTAATAAGTTCTATGGAAGAACTTAGACTTTTATTTGATTTCTATTTTTACTTTGGAGAACTATGATCTTAGAAACTCAGGACATCATATAAATTTATATTTATGCTCACATAAAAGTGTGCTTATTATAGTTGATATTTGTTAAAACAATTCTGGGAGTTGTTAACTTGAATTTTTAGATAACTTTTTCAGTATATTTTTTTGTATGTCTATTTAATTATTATTATTTTTAGTGCTTGATATGAATAATTTAACAAAATTGAGATTTTAAATTAATTAATTTTGATCATCATTTGACACTGAATATTGGAATAAAATACAAAATTTATTTTTTTATTTTTTGTTTTTCTTATAATTTATTTTGGTTTATGATTGAAAAGGAAAAAAAAAAAGAAGAAAATCTTACTCTGTGTAATTTTGGTTGATATTTTGTTTAATATATTTTTCTTAAAATTGGAGATTAACTCAAATGACTCCCATCTGGATTAATTGGGTTGAGAAAAATATTAAAAGACAGCTATATCCTTTTATAAAAATTAAAAAGCTTATCTATTCATTTTTGGTGAGATTTTGGTGTGATATTAATATTGGATTATCTATTATTTTTGGTGAGATTTTGGTGTGATATTAATATTGGGGGAAAATGCAATGAAAATTAAATTTTTAAGAGAGAGAATCTTGTAATTTTACTTTTAAGAGGTTTAGTGCCAAAATAAAAAATTTTGAGGGAATATAATGATACTCAATATTGATAGATTATCATAAGTGTAATGCTGTGATTCCCAATTTTGTATGAACATTGACACTGAATTTGAGTTTGTTTAATTGGACAAAGTCCCATTCAATTACGCATTAAACCTGTTTAACTGTACAAAGTCTCATTTCAATTACGCATTAAACTTGTTTAACTAGACAAAGTCCCATTTCAATTACTCATTAGACATGTTTAGTTGGACAAAGTCCCATTTCAATTACGCAGTAAACCTGTTTAACTGGATAAAGTCTCATTTCAATTACGCATTAAACTTGTTTAACTGGACAAAGTCTCATTTCAATTACGCATTAGACATGTTTAGTTGGACGAAGTCCCATTTCAATTACGCATTAAACCTGTTTAACTGGACAAAGTCCCATTTCAATTACGCATTAAACCTGTTTAGTTGGACAATGTTTAATTGGACAAAGTCTCATTTCAATTACGCATTAAACCTGTTTAACTGGACAAAGTCCACATCCAATTACGCATATCTAACTTGTTTAACTGGGCAAAGTCTCATTTCAATTACGCATATCTAACCCTTCACTGGACAAAGTCCCATTTCAATACGTATATCTAACCTTTCAGACCTTCACTCAAAAAATTGAGAAAACAACATTAATCAATTTATTAACGTAGTTTCAAACAAACAGAAACAATCATAAAAGGGAGTGTATACGATTACAACAACAAATAAAATATGTCTTAAGAAAAAGTGAATAAAATCAAATCAATCCTCAACTCCAGAAAAGGCAGTGGATCTGGTCAATCTTCAACTTCAGAACGAACAGTAGCCAAGCATGAACCATAGTCATATGGGTTATATCTTTTCTTCCTGAAAGCAGAATGAGATTATTGACCAGTCAATCCTCAACTTCAGAACGAACAGTAGCCAAGCATGAACCATAGTCATATGTGTTATATCTTTTCTTCCTGAAAGCAGAATGAGATTACTGACCAAAATTAATATAATGTTAATATGGTCTCATAGAATAAATTAAAAATCTCATACCTTCTCTTCGATATCTGCTTCCCATATAAATAGGCAGGAGGCCAAATCGCACTCATCTAACAATGTTGAGTTTAGCAAGTTGATGTAGTTGGATTGTCGCCGGAATCTGCCCGTCGCGTCGCAAACTAACCCACAAACCTTTTTTATTAGGTGCGAGGTATTGTACCACGTAAGAATCAGAGTTGAAGTCTGACCACTCTTCACCAATTGGCGGGTGAATCTCCTCTACCGACGCGCTCCTCCAAATTGAAAATACCATAATTTCGCCATTAAACCGACAATTTCCTAGCATTTTCTTGTCTTGAGCTTCATCACCGGCCAACACCATCTTCAGAGTATCAATTTGAACTCTCAATTTCCAGAGGATCATCAATTTGATTTAATACTAATTTTCAGTGATATATACTGTCTTATTGACATAATTAACATTCAATTAACACCAAGAATACATTCAACTAATCATTCATACACAAAGAATACCTTAGAGCAGCATAGGAAATAGGGCACGATGACTAAATCGACTAAATCCATTCTCATTGCCGCTGCTTATCGATGTCTGGCTGTCTATGTCCGGCTGTCTTTGTTGTCGTTGGCTCCGTCTTCTTTATCCTACGATCATCGTCGTTAGCTCTCGTCGCCGACTAATGGAAATGTGGCTGCAGGCTTGCCCAAACCAAATTGAGAATGAATCTATTCAGCAAGGGAAGAGAAAATAAAGGGAAAAAAAAAGGAAAAAATGGGCAAAATAGACTTTTCAGGACTATGGGGGTTTAGGAAAAATAAGTTCTATATTGGTAACCTAAAATATACATTTTTCAAAGTAGGGGATTTAGGAAAACTTTTGACCATATTTGGTCCTCTTTAATAATTGCCCCTTTAATTTATTCTTTATTGATTTTATTTTCTTGCATTTTATTTATTTATTGAAAAAAAGTTTAACGTATTAGACTCATTTATTTGACCTATATAAGTTTATTTGTGACCTCAGGGTTTTCTATACATATTTCTATAGATATAGGATTTTTTTATGTATGTTTTTATAAATATAAGATTTTTTATGCTAATTTTTAATTTAAAGACTTGAATTTCGGCACCTGTAAGACACTAACATGTTCACGATCTCTAATGCTCATTTTAAAAAAATAGAGTTTTTTATAATAGTTTTTAAAACACAGAATTTTTTATGATAATTTTTCATTAACACAAGGGTGTTACATGGAATTTACTCTTTATTTATTTTATCACTCCACGAATGATTTCTTAACCTTTGTTTTTGTTTTTTTTCTCACCCACTTAAATTTTTTTTCTTTTTATATAATATTTATCCTTTTCTCTTATATTTTTATTTTTTAATTAATATGTTAATTTTTTTAATATTATTTATTTATTTATCATAATTCAATAATATATTAAATATAATTATAAAATAAATATCAATATAAAATTAATCTTAATATATTTAATTAATGGTATTTTTTTTATTCAAATGCACCAAATGCTAGAATTCCTTTTTCATTTTATTTTCTATATACACGTTAAAATTGTGAGAGAAATTTGAATCCCGGTCATTATCTTTGAAAAACAATACTCGAACCATTTGGACCAACCCCCTTTGGCACAAAAAATGCTGGAATTACTAGCATAGATAATTTTTAGGGTTGTTAATACCTAGCCCCAATATTAGATGTGGTAATTACAACTCACCACCATATATTAAATTCAATTAAAAACACTACCCTTCAAAAATTAAAAAAATTACATTTAACCCCTATTTTCGTTTAAAAATTGCTGACTTCGACAAATTTTTTAATGAAAATCCAAAAATACCCTCCCATGACTTTGATCAAATTTTTTATTTCCATGTTGCACTTAGTGGTTAACTACAATTAATTGTAATATGGGGTTAAATCCATTTTGGATAAAATATAATCGTTATAATGACTATATTACTCTTTCAACTATAATAGATTATACACTTCGTTTATATTTTATTTGATTATACATATTCAGTTTGATTTGTTACATTATCTTATGTTTTCTTTAAATTAAATAAGACTTATTTTTTTATTGAGTTAATTGCACCAAAAATCCTGTGATATATCTAATTAACACTCATAACCCTTTGATTTGAAAATTCTCAAAGAGAACTCTGTGATTATAATAAATTAGCAGTCATTTAGCATTTCTAACTCTACATCCTTGGTCGTAGGGTTTTGAGTGCTAACTTTAATACAATCACAGGGTTTTCCGTGCTAATTTATATAATCACAGGGTTTTCTTTGAGAATTTTCAAATCACAGGGTTCCGAGTGCTAATTAGACATAACATAGGAAGTATCCATGCAAAAAAACTCTTTTTTTACTAATATATTATTACTTTATAATAGATATTTACCAGTACGACATTTGAACTAATTCTAAAATATAAAAACTATAATTTGTATCATACAGTCAAAGATGTAAATTGTTCTCACTAAATTAAAAAATAATAAATTAGCTCGAATCAAATCAAATCAAACTAAAACAATTCGAGATTGAAAGTTTTACTAATTATGTACATGTAAGATGAACTTTTATATTTACATCAAAATTTTAACACATATATTATAAACTAAAGTTTTTTTTAAATTTATAATTAATTATTATTTAGTCATTATTAACAATTAACTATATTTTTAATTGATCTCTAACCATTACTAATTAATTCTTATATGTCATCTTAACATTGATAATAGAATAAATGTTTAATTCATATTGATAAATTGTACTTGAAAAAAAATACAGTCAGTTATAATTTGTCCAAAAATGACAATTGGATTTTTTTTTAAAAAATATTACACTTAATTTTCATATTAATATAATTAATTACAGTTAATCTCAAGGACAACATGGAATAAACAATTTTACCAAAGTCAATAAATAGTATTTTTGGATTTGTTGATGGCAGCAATTTTAAACAAAAATAAGAGTTAAATATAATTTTTTAATTTTTAAAGAATAATATTTGGAAATTAATCTAAAAATAATGGTGAGTTATAATTACCGAAGATGGTATTTTAAGTGCTATACAGTAGAAGGCTTTATTTATCTCTAACTAAAAAAAGAAAACTTTATTGAGGGCAATTATTTAATAAACCCTAATATCTTTTCAACTTTTTCAAAACCCCCACTTCAATTTTTATACATTTTCAATCCTCAATACACAAACAATTTTTTCTAAACCCCCTATTTACCTAAAATGTCTATTTTATCCCTATTTTTTTACTTTTTTCACACCCTTTTTTACTAATTCCACACCCATCATCTTCTTCCTCATTCCTTTCGCCGGAGCTCCGCCACCGCCACCACCGGACCGCCGCCAGACCACCACCAAAAAATCCCAAAAAATTCACCGGGAACCTATCCTTCGTCCTCGATCCATATCTTCGATTAGTTTTTTCAAATTCATAGTCATTTGTTATAGATCTAAAAATTTTCAAAAAAGAAAAATGACCATAACTCCCAAACCGATTAATGAAAATCGATTGTGTCAATTGCAATAGAATCACCATGTCGAAATCTTGTAAATACATACAAAAATCAACCAAAGAAGTTGTCGGAATGTCATCGACGAAAAACCCGATTTGCATTGAAAAATTCGAAAAATCCAACGCCTTCTCCGACCATTTTCGTGAGACGGGACTACCACTAATGGAGTCGGAACATCGATTCGACTTGAAAGACGTAGGCGCCGTCTCCGGAAAGTGGCCGGAGACGGCGGCGGGAATCCGGCCGGGAACCTGCGTTTTCAAGTCTTGAAAACGCAAGGAA
>JBBMKE010000001.1:2422565-2437651 GCA_037834125.1 Lippia alba | reverse complement strand
GAAAATTCCTCTCCGGTCAAGATTGATTTAGAAATTTCATTCCTGAACTGGAGCTTCATGATTCTATCAGCTGGATTGCAGCCCTCATTTTTAAAGATCTTAGTAAAAAGATAAATATATACTCCATCACATTCTTTCTTGGGGGTCGAAGGAATTGAATTCTTAACATAGAGTTATCCTTGTAAAATGATAAAAATACCTCCTGAGCCTCTCTAACTCTCCTGTTCTTTCTTGTTGCAGTCTCATCCTGGACAAACTCAATTCATCTATTCTTGCCTCGATCAATTTCAGTTTCTTTCCGGCATTGCTCGTCTTTGCTGATTCCAAATCTGAAATTCTGACATTTATCCCCCTGATTTGCTCTTCGAACTGCAACAAAGAAAACGCGATAATTACACATTTACACTACATCTTCTGAGAGGTTTGTTGAAAATACATAAACATCCCCCCTAAAGTTTTGATTAATTATATTACATCCAGACACAAAGCTTCATTTACCCAACCCCCGACATCTTCTCCGATTGGCCTCGCGTTCCAGAATCAGATCCACAGAACAATTTTCATATATCTCCGTCAAAACCCCAACTGGGTTTTGGTCGGAAAAGTAGACGAAAATTCCCGGATCGCCGCCGTCAAACTTCCACCCACCAATAATTCACCGGCGACACCACCACCGCTCAAATTAGATGACCCATATCCGTTTTTTCCCGAAATTGACCCCAGAAACACATTCCTCATGTCACACCGTCGGAACCCATTCAAGAACCGCCGGAAAAATGTCATGGAAGCATTCAAAGTTGGCGGAAATTATGGTTTGAATGATCACAACCGTAAGATTAAATTCAAAGCTCAAGCACGGAACGTCGTCGTTGCAAGTTATGAGGAAATGATCTCAACTGTTGGTAAGAAAGATGCTTATTGGATGGCTGCAACTGACTCACAGGTTACTGTTGGAAGGGGGGACCATGCATAACTGCATGGTGGTGGAATTAGCTGGGATCATGGTGCATGCGAGGGTGTTGTTGTTGCTGATGTCATGAGTGCAAAGGGTTTTGGTAGTTAGGTGATTTAGGAATGAATTGTTGGGCAAGAAAATTGTTAGCTGCTCTGTTCTTCCCCTTTTCTTTCTCTCTATCTGCATTTCTACTTTTCCTTTCATTTCCAGTCATTACAATTCTGTTGTTACTTGATTTGTATTAAAACCTTGCAATATTAATACAATCATTCGTTTCCAGTGGTTTTATGGTATTGATTTTCGCATAAATATATCTATTTCGTTACATTTGGTATCTAGAGCCGTAAGATCCGAACGGCCTAAACATGGCAGAGGGTCTGCGTTCTAAAGAATTACAGGAGTTCATAAGGAAGCAAGAGGCAGCCTTAAATGAGGAGAAAACGTTAAGGTTGGCTGCGGATAGAAAGAATGAAGAAAGGTACAGGGATCTCTCAGGGAACATGGATAAGCTCTTTCTTCAGTTGGGTGCCATCGGGAACAGATGCAAATTTACAACAAAGGCAAACCAGTGTTGGGTGATGAACCTTCTTCTTCTACTGAATTAGAGCTTGATTCAGCAGTAAACAGAGGTAGTAATATGGAGAAGCAACCTACGGGCACTCAAGTAACAACTCAGTCGAATAAACACTTTGATTTCCCACTATTTGATGGAGCTAATCCTAGATCTTGGATAAGAAAGACACAAAGATATCTTCAATTAGTTTATACTCCTGAAAGTGAGAAAGTACAAACTGCATCTATATACTTAATGGGAATTGCTGAGACTTGGTTTCAAGGAATTATTGAAGCTAAGGGATATATGAGTTGGGAACAGTTTATTAGTGAAGTATTGAAGAGATTTGAGGTGGGAGATTTGAAGGTTGTTGTGGGAGAATTTAACAGATTAAGGCAGACAGGAACAGTGGATGAATTTGCAAGTCAGTTTGAGGAGCTTAGATCTCAAATGTTGTTGTGCAAGAGTAATTTAAATGCGGAATTATTTACAGCTGCATTTTGTTGTGGTTTGAAACCTGCCATTAGAGGTGTTGTGTTTCAACTAGGCCTCAAGATGTTGGAGAGACAATATGGCATGCTAAGAACCAAGAAATGACTGTGGATGCTATGAAGGAAGATTTCTTTGGGAAAGGCAGTCAAAATCACAAATCTACCAGCAAACCAGTAGTGAATAGCTCAAATACAAAGCATGGAAGTCAATGGAGTAAAGGTGTAACACCCCAAACGAAGGATGCCATATCCCCCGCACTAAAACTCAAACCCGGTCATGAAATGGAAAGTATATGCCCGAATCCAAATCAAAGCGAACAGGAGACCAACTCACACACTAAGCTAGGCGGGAGCTAGAACCTCGAAACCAAATAAACAACAAACCAAAATACATGCAAAAGCGGAAGCAAATCATATAACCAATCATAATTATAAGTAGCAAAGACGGGTTCAACTAGCATAGATACCTAGTCCCGAAATTTCATACATAAGTCATAATTTATACACACGGGTTCAATCCATCCCCAGAAGCCAGTCCCAAATTCACAACAATAAAAACATATCATTCATACATTCATTGGTATAAATTTTATTCAATGTACAATATGCGTGTGAAGACCCAAACCCTTTACATATGACTCGACAAGACACTTCCCGACTAGAGCTCCAAACCTGTAAGAAACTGAAAACAATCCGGGTTCAGTCTATAGGAGACTGGTGGGTGTAAAACAGGGCATAATATAATAATATCACATAATTTAAACACCCACACATGCAAGCTATAATCCCGTTCGAGGTTTGAAAATATTTCCCAAGTGGGTGAAAACAAATAAAACAACGATAGGGATTACTACTATCAATATTATTCATTCATACATGAGGTCAATACATGAGCCCTGGCGGGTGAGCGAATTCTCCAACCTTCTCCTCGTGTGTGCATTATTCATTCATTCATTCATTACGTTCATGCAACATTCATTCACATTCATAATCATTCATGATCATTCGTTCATTCATTCATTTATGCACAAACATTTACCCCTTTCTTCCGGGTGGTGATGGGCTTGTAAGTCCCGACCACCCATTCATTGTGGCTATTGAGGTTCATGAACCCTCAATAGCCCGATTAGCCTTTCCTCGCTAAAACTCCCAATGAGGTCGGTTTCGCCGCATGCATTGTGGAACTTACAAGGGATCACCGTCGGCCCTTGCCTCTCTAGATAGCCACTTGTATCAAGTTCCTGGGTCCGTGTTCATTCATGTCCTGGCCAACAATCATTAGGTGGGGGATACATATAAAAGAAAAGGGTTTTTACGATGAAATCAATGACTCATTTTTCAAAGACTCGATATATATATACATATTACTTTAGCTTAAAACATTCATATTGGATATATCGGGTCATTCATAACTAATAAAAGAGAAACCCACCTGTTACACCTTACAGAACAACCAAGAAAACATGAAGACATGAAAGTGTCCTATGAACCCGACACGTCTCCACCCTAGAGAAATTGTACAAAAGACACACAGCGTGTTCGTGAGACTCAAGACTCCACATGAACTAAATATGACACACGATAATGTATTAAGATAATATGCAATGCATAAAAGATCAAATCAATGACATGGAGATGCATTCAAGTACAATTTCAATCATCCTTTCGTTCTTTGAGACATTCATTTTTATTCGAATTCATAACCTTCATATATCATTTCAAATTAAGTAAAATTCATCAAACAATGGTCATAATACATAATTCAACATATATACAATTCATATGAATCATAAAAGAAAGGAAAAGTATGCATTCAAGGTTCACAATTCAAGCATTGAAGCATTTACGCACGTTGTGAAGCAATGAAGGCAAGTTCATACATAACTCGAAAAATAATCAATCAAAAAATCATAAAAATTCATAAACTATCATACAACCATCATTTCATAATGTAAATCATTGAAAAACACATAAAAAAAACATACGAAACATGAGAACAAGCAAAGAAGTGAAAACGAAACGAAAAAATGCAACGGGTCATTTTCCCTGAGAGGGGAAATTTACCAGGGAGGGAAAAGTTGAACTATAAATTTCCCCGGAGAGGGGGGGAGGGGGGAATCTCATCTGCGACAAAAAACACAACTCCCGTCTCGGGGAATTTAAATCACAAAAATTCCCCTGGCGGGAAAATCACCCTATGCGAGAAAAATGCCACAAGAACGGGGTAAAACCTCCAAAATTCCAATCCCACACCAAATCAACACATCAAGGCATGCTTAAACACCAAAATACCAAGAATTCAAGTTCAAATCATGCAAGGAAATGAGTCAAAACACAAGCTAAAACAAGAAATAGGCATATATGATCATATCTCCACATTTTCTTCCAAATCTCATTAATGGCAATTTCATAATACCTCAACTACCACAACATAAAAGTTCATAAATGTAATAAGGATGCTAGGGTGATCACTTTCATCAATTAAAACAATAAAAAGAGACAAGAAATCCATGGAAACCACATTCATACCCAAAACCTAACTATACATTCATAAGTTCCAAAATCCAAGCAAACCTTCTCCAAATTCAAAAAATAAGCACTCATAAGAAAGAGTAGAAGATGCCATTCATGATTCTAAGCTCACCTTGAAGAGATGGGAAGAGATGGAGGGCTTGAGCTCTTGAGGAAGATGATGAATAGTACTTTTCTCTTGGAATAGAAGAGGGGCTCGGTTTTTCTGCTTATTTTCTCAAGTTTGGAGAATAAAATTAAAATGTAAAGTGTATTAAGTATGGAGCATGTGGGCTCAAATTTCACTTGATTTGGATTTAAATTGAGGAAGTTATGGGATAAACCGGGACGTTACAAGAGGGAAACAATGGAATAAATGTAAGCCGATGAGGAGATTGTTGACTTCTGTTGAGATGAGAGCTAGAAGGGAAAAGAACTTATGCTATAATTGTGATGACGTGTACATTCCAGGATACCAATGCACTCAAAAATATGTATTTGTGATTGTTCCAGATGACATTGAGTGGGGAAATTATTCTGAACCACCTGATGAGCCTGAGAGCTTAGAGGAATATTGGCAGAAAGTTGGATATGTCAACATCCATTCATTCCATCTCTGGTGACAGTAATCCTAAGCCTTTTAGAGTTAATGGACTAGTGGAAAATAAGGGAGTATTGATGATGATTGACTGTGGAGCAGCTGATTGCTTTGTGGATGAAAGCTTAGCAAAACAGTTGTCTTGCAAGAAAGAGATAACCACTCCATTAGTGGTGAAGATTCCAGGTGGTGGGAAACTGATAAGTAGGGTGATTTGCCCTGACTTCACTTGGGAAATGCAAGGGCATAAGTTCACTTTTCCAGTTAGAGTTTTGAATCTGGGATGGACTGCTTTACTGCTGGGTGGTGATTGGTTAGAAAGCATGGGAGCTGAACTGAAGTATATGGACAAGAGCATTACTATAAATAAAGGAGATGAGATAGTCCATATCAAAGCTATTAGAGATGAGGAAATGAAAACTATTACAGTAAATGGTGTTGAGAAGTTGTTAAGACAAAACAATGAAGCAAATTTGGCTCAGATTTTTGCAATATTTGTGATTTCTCATGATGATAATCAATGCAATGAAATCAAGAATCATGAGATGCAGGAATTGTTATCTCAGTTTGAAGATGTCTTTGAAGAGCCAACATCTCTGCCACTAAGAAGAGAGATAGAGCATCAAATTGAGTTAAAAGCTGATGCTGCACCCAAGAAACAAGCACCATATAGATATTCTCGCACTCGGAAGGAAGAAATTGAAAAGCAAATTCAAAATATGCTTAAAGAGGGTATCATTCAAAATAGTAAAAGCTCATTTGCTTCACCTGTTTTATTGGTTAAGAAGAAAGAAGGAACATAGCGCATGTGTGTTGATTACAGATATTTAAATTCATTAACCATCAAGCACAACTTCCCAATTCCAATTATTGATGAGCTATTGGATGAGTTACATGGAGCTAGCTATTTTTCAAAGATTGATCTGAGATCAGGGTATTTTCAGATAAGAATGAAGGATTAAGATGTACCTAAAACATGATTCACAACCCACAATGGTCATTATGAATTCCTAGTAATGTCATTTGGCCTCAGCAATGCTCCATCCACATTCCAATCACTAATGAACCAAATATTCTTTCCAAATCTTAGGAAGTTTATTTTGGTGTTTTTTGATGATATTTTAGTCTATAGAAAAGATGGGAATGAGCATTTAAAACACTTGCAGATTGTGTTGGAGTTATTGAGAAACAATCAGTTATTTGCTAAGAGGAGTAAGTGCAAGTTTGGCACTAACACTGTGGATTATTTGGGACATATCATCTCAAAAGAAGGGGTTTCCACTGATCCTAGAAAGGTGAAACCAATGGTGAAATGGCTTGTTCCCAGAAACCTTAAGGAGTTAAGAGGATTCCTGGGATTGACAGGATACTACAGAAAGTTTATACAAGGATATGGAATAATCAGTGAACCTTTGACTGATTTACTCAAGAAAGATTGTTTTATATGGAGTGAAATGGCAAATGCAGCTTTTGAAAAGTTGAAGGAAGCATTACATCTACACCAATGCTTAGATTACCAGATTTCAATGTTCCTTTCATACTTGAGACGGATTCTTGCAATGGGGGAATTGGAGCTATATTGATGCAGCAAGGGAGACCAATTGCTTACTTAAGCAAAACATTAGGTCCAAAGAATTTGGGTTTATGAATTTATGAGAAGGAGTTCTTGGCAATACTTATGGCAGTTAAGAAATGGAGACACTATTTGCAAGACAATCACTTCTTCATAAAGTCAGATCAATAGAGCCTTAAGCACATGTTAGAGCAGAGAATTGGAACTTTATTGCAACAGAAGTGGATTTCTAAGCTACTGGGGTCAGATTATGAAGTGCAATACAAGAATGGATTGGATAATAAAGTGGTTGATGCACTTTCAAGAGTTAATTACACTGATAATGTATGAAACAATTTATCAGTAGTAATTCCAACTTGGATTTCTGAGATTAGTGCATCTTATAACACTGATGATGTGCTATTACACATCCTGCAAGCTAAGCTAGTGGATAAGTTGGCATTTCCTGAGTTTGAATTGAAGGGTGATCTATTAAGAAGAAAAAGGAAAATCTGTGTGGTAAATGATCACAAGCTGAAGGATAGGATCATTCAAAATTTGCACGATTCTTCATTGGGAGGACATTCAGGGATAAATGGAACTTATCAAAGGCTCAAATCCATGTTTTATTGGCAAAATATGAAATATGATGTGGAGAATTGGGTGAAAGAGTGTGATGTTTGCCAAAGGGTTAAACATGAATCCGTGAAATATCCAGGGTTGTTACAGCCTTTTCCAATACCAAAATAGGCATGAACACATACAATGGATTTTATTGAGTGATTACCAAAATCTGAAGGGAAAGAGGTAATTATGGTGGTAGTGGACAGGTTCACTAAGTATGCACATTTCTTTGCACTTGCTCACCCCTTCACAGCTGAAAAGGTAGCAAGATTGTTTTTAGATAATGTATATAAGTTACATGGAATGCCACAATCCATTGTGTCAGATAGGGATAGAGTCTTTATAAGCATTTTTTGGAAGGATTTATTCAAGTCCGTGGGTACAAAATTGGCAATGTCAACTGCTTACCACCCTCAGAGTGATGGACAAAGTGAAAGGGTAAATCAGTGCTTGGAAACATATTTGAGGTGCATGTGTCATGTTAAACCCAAATTATGGTGCAAATGGTTAGCTTTAGCTAAGTTTTGGTACAACAAAAATTACCATTCAAGTCTAAAACTAACTCCATTTGAAGTGTTATATGGTTATCAACCATCTAAATCCATTTTGGGATCTTATGCTGAGATCAACAGTGAATCAGTGGTGAACTTACTCAAGGAAAGAGGGATGTTTAACTCAGTGATTAGGAGGAATCGAGAAATGGCTCAACAAAGATTTAAGATGTTTGCTGACAAAAAGAGGACTGAGAGAGTGTTGGAAGTGGGAGATATGGTATATTTGAAACTGTAACCTTATAGGCAATCTTCAATAGCCCTCAGGAAGAATATGAAACTCTCTTCTAAGTATTTTGGCCCATACAAGGTGATATCCAAAGTTGGAGAAGTAGCTTACAAGCTGGAGTTACCTATTAACTGTCAAATACATCCCACTTTCCATGTGTCACTACTGAAGAAGAAGATAGGGAAGAAACACTCACCTTGCAGTCAGCTCCTGAGGTCAGTGATGAAGGAGTATTTAAAATCTATCCTATTGCAGTTTTGGGAAAAGATTAGTACCCAGAGATAACAAGCCAATAGCTCAAATCTTGATCCAGTCGGTAAATGTTACTGAGGAGGAAACCACGTGGGAAGATTATAACATGATTATTAAGAAGTTTCTTGAGTTTGATCCTTGGGGTCAAGGATCCAAAAATGGAGGATGCAATGTCATGAAATTAAGCATTCAAAGTTGGCGGAAATTATGGTTTGAATGTGAGCCGTTGAATCCCGTTTTATCACAACCGTAAAATTAAATTCAAAGCTCAAGCACGGAACGTCGTCGTTGCAACTTATGAGGAAATGATCTCAACCGTTGGTAAGAAAGATGCTTATCGGATGGCTGCAATTGACTCACAGGCAACTGTTGGAAGGGGGGACCATGCATAACTGCATGGTGGAGGGATTAGCTGGGATCATGGTGCATGCGAGGGTGTTGTTGTTGCTGATGTCATGAGTGCAAAGGGTTTTGGTATTTAGGTGATATAGGAATGAATTGTTGGGCAAGAAAATTGTTAGCTGCTCTGTTCTTCCCCTTTTCTTCCTCTCTATCTTCATTTCTACTTTTCCTTCCATTTCCAGTCATTACAGTTCTGTTGTTGCTTGATTTGTTTTAAAACCTTGCAATATTAATACAATCATTCGTGTCCAGTGGTTTTGTGGTATTGATTTTCGCATAAACATATTTATTTCGTTACAAAAAAGTTCCCGGGAAAGCTTCAACTCCCAACACGCTTTCTCCGACAACAAATCTCCGGTTTCCTCATGAATCCATCTCCGGCGCGACGAGAGGATCACCATGGTTGCTGCAGCTTCTACTGGCGAAGTTTGAGGAGAGTTGGCCCTTCAAAATAAGGCTTTTACGGGTTTACAGGTAAGATGTTAGGTTACAGGGAGGGGAAGTTTCTGTTTCTGTTATTACTAAAGATTCAAGTTTGTGTGTTTTTTTCATAACATTCAACCAATATAAGGATAATTATGCGTTTATGCCAAAGCTGTAAAAGTAATGGACAGTGATATACTCACAATTCTATCAATCAAAGCATCCATGATTACCCAAGTGGAAGCTGACACTTCAAGCTCCACCACCTTACCTACCTACTTTTTTACCATAAAAAAACAAGAAAATTAGAGAAAAAGGAGGAATATGGTAAGATTCAAGAATCATATCACACTACGTACCTTTTACAACAATATCACAGAAAATGCAATCACCACATTCCCAGATCAGGGAATCTTGACAAGGGGCTTGCTAAAATTTCCAAAGATTCAATCTTTTCAATGATTATTTCGAATCTACAGGCAGATATATACATATATATATACACCAAGTCAATCTGTATGATAAGGGCAGCAGTACCCTGCTCTGAAGCCCCACACATACTTGTGTGGAACTTAAACTTTGCAAACGCGTACAAACACAAGTAACTAATAAAAGAAAGTACAATTTAATGGGGGTTAATTAATCTTAATATGGGATTTGATTTGTGCCTGAAGATATACTTTTTTTGTTTCTATAGCGAGTCGGGACGGACCGCTTAGGACGTAACGCTCTCACTACCAATGGTAGCTGCGTTCCTAGAAACTCGAACTCGAAACCTCTGATTAAGTTAGCATAGCGCCGAACCGCTAAGCTACACCACTTAATGGTATTTGTGCCTGAAGATATTTCTGTATGGATTGGGACATTCCCTCAATTTAAATTTTTTGTCTTAAAATATAAAAATAAAAATAAAAGAACAAAATTTTCAGTTAATATAACTGCTAATAACGGACTGTCTACTACTCTACTTGCATCAAATTAATAGCCTTGCACACTCCATTCATGTAAACAAAAAAATTATTATTATTTATATCTTGAATTAAAATTTTTGTGTTAATATTTATTTTATAATTATCTTTAATATAATTATAAATTTATTAAAAAAACATAAAATATAAATTAAAAAAATATACAGAAAGAATATAAAAATACAATAGAAAAAAAAATTGAAAAAGATGAGAGGAACAAAGAAGGAATTAAAAGATAAATAAAAAATACTATATTACGAAAGTGATGGAAAAAAATAATTGAAAATATTTAGAGTCTAAGGAATTAAGACAATTACTTTAAGAGTTTCTCAGTTAATATAATACTATAAAAAAGTAACGATATTAAAAAAATTCATTTATTCCTTATCAGTCCGTTTAAGGCCTCGTTTACTTTTAGGATAATGGGAGGTTTAGTCCCTTTTTCTCTCTTTTTCGGCCGTTTACTTTTAGAAAGGTAGAAATTTTATCAGTGAATTGACTTTCCCCTCTTTTAGTTGGTACAAATTAGGCCCAATCGATAAAGAGGGAATTTGAATAAAGTTGTTTTGATTGTAGGTTGAATAATTATTTACTGCGAGAAGTATTTATTGAATTGATGAATTAGGTAGATGAAGAAACCTGTTGCTTAGAGATGAAAAAATTGATTCTTGATTGGAGGACGTGATTTGGAAAATCGGAGGTAAAGTTCAGTCAAGAACAAATGAAATTTGCTGAATGGGGAATGGAACAAATGAAATTTGCTGAATGGGGAATGGGACTCTTCTGGACAATGGTGTTATCATTGATTCTTTGTTTGTTGGCAATCGATTATGTTTCTCCTTTTTCCATATTTACAATTAGAATAAATCATCAGTAGTGCGGTGATTTTGTCTCTAGTTCTCTCTGTTCCTTGGCATTACAATATTTTGTTGCTAGAATTTCTCTTTGTTCTTCAATGTGTTTTACGTTGTAATCTAACCGATACCTCTGTTTGATTTTGAATTATGAAGAATGGAAGGTGGATGATGAACTTTGTTCTCACTCGACCAGTACTGTTAGCAGCGATGGAGAACAGCCAGTCGATCTAATGGCTCAAAATCTGGCGCATTTCGTGAATAATTACTATTCTGCAGGTAGCATGGCGGACATCTCAGGTGATATCAGCGTGCAAGCAGCTAGCTGGTCTCTCCCAGCTGTGGATTTTGTGAAGATAAACAGTGATGGAGCACTATTTGGTTCTTCTACTGAATATGGCCTTGGAGTGATGGCAAGGAATCATGAAGGTTCCTGCTTTGCATGGAGGAGTATTCGGAGTGCTGGCAAGTTTGAAGCTGAAATTGTAGAAGCTCTTGCAATAAAAGGAGCAGCAACTTTGGCAATGAATAAAGGATATTCCGACTGCCTTAATCTCATCAGAAAATTAAACACTCTAAAATCAGATTGGTCGATTTCAGGAACGATTATTAGGAATGTCCGATGAATCTTGCTCAGGTTGTGAGTGTTTCCTTTTCTTTTGTTCGTACAGAAGGCAATCAACTTGTATGTTAATTTCTGTATTTGTTGGTTCTCAGAATATTTGGGTTGAAATGGAAAAGTTAAGTTTCTTCGCTGGAAATTGATGATACATATATGAAGAATAGGTTTGCAATTGCACATGCTATGACCCTGATGTAAGATCTTCATTTCACTGTGCTTTTTTGTCCATCTTCTTCGTTGGATGTTGTGTTAATGGTCTATCAAAGAAAGATGAACGAAGTGCTACAATCTGGGGGAAAGTAGGACTGTAGAAGAATCTAATACCATGTAAGTAGAGGGCAAACTTGTAAATTAGC
Organism: Lippia alba; assembly: GCA_037834125.1. Taxonomy (NCBI): domain Eukaryota; kingdom Viridiplantae; phylum Streptophyta; class Magnoliopsida; order Lamiales; family Verbenaceae; genus Lippia; species Lippia alba. Next base: position 2,425,710 of record JBBMKE010000001.1, on the reverse strand, counting down.
CATAAACATGCATAAATTTGTTTTTAAAAGTAAACAGAGAAACAAATTAACACCCAAATTCCTAAAAGAAAAAATTAAAAGTAAACATAAAATAATGGAGGATAGTGTATCTACACTAAAATATGATTTCACGACTTCCAATATCCATTTCGCCAAAATAAACGAGGCCTAAACTCTAATGAGATCTATTTTAATGTTGTCTTGGTTAATGTAATCAAATGATCAGCTCATTATCCTGTTTCTTTAATTACCAAAAATTGGTAGATGGCTTCATTTTCACGCTATGATACTTCCTTTCACGTCTCCGTAAGGGAAAAATCCAGCATGTCACCTAAAGAAAAGTGCATTGATGATGACAGTGAGGTTTAATTTGATGATCTCAACTCGTAAAACTCATCACACTTCAATTTTTTTTTTATCTCGTATTGTGCTGGACATATATCGAATATGAGTTTGAATATAGTATCAACATGATAAAAAGTATTTAAAGTTGAAATAGAAATTCCGACACAACGAAAATGACTTTCAGACATGAGAAACTAAAAAAAAGTAATTTTTTATATTTTTTTCTAAAATTTAAGGATTAAATATTTTTTATTAAAAAAAGAAGAGAATTATATAAGTTTATTAAAAAAAATATATTATATTCCACCAAAAAAAATATATTATATTAATTTAAATTTTTTATTTCTATTTTTGTTTTTATCATGATGTCAGCGACATGATTATTTGAATTATAGGTAAAAAATAAAATATGAGTTTCAAAAAATCTCAATTTTAGTCCTTTCGCTAACTGACGTTAAATATTTGAAGAAAAAAGACACGTGTCACTCACGCGCCAATCACATTCATTCGGGCCGCGTGAGTGACAAGTGCCTTTTTTGGTTAAAAAATTAATGTCCGTTAGCGAAATGACTGAAATTTTGATTTTTTGAAACATAGAGGATGTAATGTGAGAAAAATGAAAAGATCAGGACAAAAACCGAAAAACGTCATATGTAGAGGACGAAAAATGATATTTTCTCCAATGAATTTTATAAACAACATTTAATGTATACATAATTTATTCTAACAAATTAAAAAATTTATAATGGGGGAGGGGTTTGAAACGGGGAGAAGACTGTATTCTTCCCCGAGTAAATGTTGTCCAACTCCCCTGTGTAACACGAAATGATCGCATAAAGCCTCGACAAAAAAAAAGTACTTTAAAAAACCCTTTGTTTCTCAATATATGCACAAAAAACCCTAAAACGAAAATTTGAGCCACACGCGCCTTACATGCGACTGAAATGAGATTTTTTTCATTTTTTTAAATAAAATGACTATTTTACCCCTTCATTAAATATATATATATAATATATATAATATATGTATATATATATATATTTTATTTTTTTTTCACCCACCCCACCCCAACCCACTGTAGCGGCCGGAGACCGCCATCTCCGTCGCACCATTGAAGGACGCCGACACAGAGCTGGAGAATGGCGGCAGGATTCTGGACGTAGCGGTTGTAGGAGGGGCGCTCGACGTCGAGGTCGATGATGCGGCGATGGAAGTGGCGGAAGTGGGTAGATCCGGTGGCGGCTATGGTGTTTTAGAGGGGGAGAGGCGGCGGCGGTATTTGTGTGTGCGGTGGTCGGCGGTGGCGATGGCAGTGGCCTTGATGGCCGGTGGAGTTAGAGAGAAAGAGAGGCGGTGGCAGTGGCGGCGGCGTTTGACAGCTGCGGGAGACAATTATTAATATCTAGATAGGACAATTACAATGTAGTCCATCTTTATTCTAAAATTATAATTTAATCCTTAAATGTTATAGACCGTTTGTGATCCCTCTATTCCGTTAAAGTTCCGTTAGGGTTGAGTCTATCCTTCTATTAATTTAATGAATAAAATAATAAATTCATCCCTGCAATATACATATTCCAACAAAATGATCCCTATATATTATACATATTACAATGCAGTACTTGGGGATCTAACGGAACCCTAACGAAATAGAGGAATCACAAACGGTCAATAATATTCAGGGACTAAATTATAATTTTCGAATAAAGATGAATTGAATTGTAATTACCCTATCTAGTAGGATAGTCAAATGTAATTTTCTCTATTGTTTAAATGAAACAAGACCCACATAAGGGTCACGGCCCATTAACTAACAAAATCACCCCTCTTCAAGTGTGTCCCTATCTAGCCAAATTTAGAGCTCTTTCAAACCACTGAAGTCTCTTCAAGTGTGTCCCTTTCTAGCCAACTTGTCAAAGCTCATGTCCCGGATTCCCCAGATATAATTCCAAATAGCATCCCCTAACTTTCACAACATAACCCAATAATCGGTAACCAAATATCTCAATGGACGATCCTCCACACCCTCTTTCTTCACTTCTAAATCAACAGCGACCTGGATGGTCGCAATTGAGCAAGCCGTAAGCCTTCTCACAGGCCCTACAATTCCATAGGCCCAATCAACAACGGGCCACAAATCAGTCCATTTATAATTTTTTTTTTTTTTTTAAAACACACCACAAATGATAGGAAGGATTTGAATCCGAAACCTCGCATTCAATAAAACCCTCTATCCACTTGGCCACCTCGTTGGCTAGCCCGTTTATAGATAACTCGATTTATGCCCAAATTATTTTGCTGGGATTCCGAATTCTTGATCTTGGCATCCTTTGAAGAGACTTCAAAGATCTCTCTCCCTTCATACAGAGAATTTTGCACTCCAGAAATGGTAGTGTAAGTAGAGCTACAAGCAGACAACTATGGCGGCAGCAACGCCTAAGCATATCTTCCCGTTGCTTTTCTTCATTCTGCTTTCTTTCTCCTGTCTATTTTTATTCTCTGTTCCCAAATCCAACCCCCAAATCCAAACTCAAATCCGTCAAATTTCAACCCCGAATCCAGGACCCAATTTCACATTCATCATCAAAGTCCTCACGTATAACCGTCTCTCGTCTGTCTCCCGCTGTCTCAACTCTCTCTCGAAAGCCCACTACGATTTAGGCGATAAAGTTCATCTCCACATATTCATCGATCATTTCCTGCTTGATTCCCAAAATGGGTCTGCGGATTTGGATCAAAAACTTGATCTTTCGAAGAAAATTCTTGACTTTGTTGATGGGTTTGAGTGGAAATTCGGTGA
>JBBMKE010000001.1:2392845-2413714 GCA_037834125.1 Lippia alba | reverse complement strand
TCAGCATTTTAATATAAATGTGACACAGGGGCAGGGACTGCCTCCCAGCCTCAGGGGCCCCACCGAAGATTCCGACAGTTCTCAGGCACCGATCAGCCCGGAATCCGGCGTAGACGATTCGGTGCCGGATGTTATTACAGTTCCACCAAGTTACAACTTTGATAATCCTAGAGATGTTTCTGATGACAATGGAGCTGTGCCATCAAACTCTGTGTGTTTGTTTGAAAGTTCTAAGATGTTTGGAGTTCAATTATATGGTTTCTTGATTTTGGTGGGGTTATTTTGTATTGTTAGTTGATGATTTTAGTTCATTTTTTCATTTTTTTCCTCAAAGGTGTGTACCAATAATGGTTACGGTATTTATTTGTGTTCTTGGATTTGAAAATAGAGGTATATAATAAAATTGGGATGTTTGTTTTACAGGAAATGCTTGTTTTTGTTTTTATGACCTACATTATAGTCTTTTATGTACAAATTACACTTTTTTAAATATTGTGCCCAAAATTTGTTCTCATTATGGGTATGAATAAGGAAAATAGGAGATCAAAACACTCGGAAAGAAGAAATTCAAAGCGCCAACAGAATTTACTTTTTTTTTTTAAAACAAGAGACGGAAGACACCAGACATCACCTAACTCCTCTGCAAGACAATCTAAAACCGAATCAAGGAGCACAGTGTCCCCACAACTAGAATTGATCGCAAGGCGAGCAAGTGTGTGAATTGCCTTCTTGTCGAACGAATGAAAAAGCAACCTACGAGAAAATTTACTAATTTTTGGATCTTGGACTAGCTAGGGCATCATATACCTACAGTACATAATCTCCTTATTAAATTGTAGGCACGAATTGAGGACGAGTTTTTGGAGTCAGCTCACCCTCGTAGGATCGCGACCTTTTGTCCCGAACATTAGGCATGCAGACGAGACGAGACGAGCGATGGCCTTTTTTCTGGCTCGAGCTCGGCTCGACCATGACTCGCGAGCTTTTTAAAAATATATATTTTTGAATTAAAAATTGTTTTTTTCTAATTATTAAATATATTTTGATATATAATAATATATATTAATCTAATATATATGCTAATATATAATAAATATATTACTTCTAAATTAATTTTGTATACAAATTAATATATATATATATATATAATATTATGTATAAATTAAGTATTTATATATATATAAAAATTAATATATTATTTTTTTATTTAAATATAGCGGCTTGCGAGCCACGAACCTATAATAAAATAGCTGAGGTTCGGCTTGAAGGCATCCGAGCCAAGCCGGCTCGGCTTGTTTGCATCCCTACCGAACATTGTAGCACATGTGTCACCCAAGGCATAAGGGGCATAATGACTTGACACCATCCTCACCTTCCTCCGACTTATCACCGACAATCTATTCAGAGTCCTAAATTCAAAGATGACAACTAAACACAAGGGTTGCACTTCACAAAATTTTCCTTATGATTGATACTAATTTGATTAAAGTAAATACATGGTAGTAAATTATTTTTATAATATGTATCAATAACATCTTGATGAACTAATATTTTTAAAAATATTATTTCATTGTGTTACGTTTATAATATAGAAAATTTAAAAAAGAACATGTCTATGTGTCGTATCCATATTACATTATTCATATTTATACATCATAGTCAATAACTTTCGGAAGAGCTATGTTTAGGATAAAAAAACAAATAGATTTAAATTATGAACCAACACCTATTTACGATGACATAATTTTAGTTCGAACTTGATTCAGTAAAATTTGACCGAGGGAAAGTAAATGGATCAACAAATTCTATTTATGTTTGAACTGAAAATAAACTGCTAAACCCTAATCTGGAAAAACCAATAAATGGGCTATTGATCCAAGAAAAGGCCCAATCTAAAACTTCACCACTGTCCATAACACACAGTCAAGGGAAGTGCTCTTCATAGTTCGTCCCTAGTCTTTCTTTCTGTGTGTGAGTAGGAAATCAAGTAACTGTTGGGAGAGAAAATGGGAAGAGAAGAAGAGGAAGAAGATGATATCGTTTGCTTGGATCAATCTTTCTTCATCAACGACAAGTATTCCAATTTTTTTTGTTAAATTTCGTATTAGCAAAATCTCACGTAATTGTGTTCTGTATTTCTGAAAAAAGATGACATTTTTACCGCCTTTTGCAGCTATGAACTGACGAAGTTTGAATTCGGGTCGCAAGTTCTTGAGCTCTATTGCCTCCAATCTGCCTCAAGTGAGATCCCTTTTCCTAATTTCTATCCATCTGGTTATAGAAGTAGAAACTTGCCTAATTTTGTGTCTTTTAACTTATTTTCCACTCTGCTGTTTGATTTTTTTGCTCGGAACTACATTTCCTGATGTTATGCGAATGTCCATGTCTTCATATGTTGAATGATTGAATCTCTCTATTTTCTATAATTACATATGTTTTTTGTTTATGTATGATGATGCAGTATTCTTAGTGCATATTGCTACATTACAGGGTTCTGAGTTCTGATTATCTATGTGGCAGCCGATTTTGATCTGACAGGGCAGTTGGTATGGCCTGGAGCAGAACTTATGAATGATTATCTCTCGAAAAATGCTGAAATACTCCGAGGCTATTCTGTTATTGAGCTTGGTTCTGGTGTTGGTTAGTGTTTGTTGTGAATCTTGCATACTTTATCATGCGTCTTACAGTTTACATTCTACCTTGATGTATAGTCTTTAAAACATTTTTAACATTATTTGTAATAAAAACATAAAATGTGCAAATATACGAGCTACGTTTAGCATTCCACTTGACTGAATCGATGATGCTTGCAGGCATTACTGGGATCCTCTGCAGCAGGTTTTGTAGTGAAGTAGTTATGACAGACCACAATGATGAGGTTCTTAAGGCAAGGTTATGTGATAAACTTAACTGTGCTTGGCTGTCTTGCGGCTTGAGATCTTTCCTGAGTTTTGACATCTTATTCTTAAAACACATATTCAGATCCTAAAGAAGAATATAGATCTGCATGACTCTTCACAGAATTCTCTTTGTTGTGCTGGTAAGTGAAGAATTTCGGTTATTGATGTGAAATATGAAAAATACCGTCTATATTTACTCAGTTGCGTGCAGGATTGACAGCTGAGAAGCTAGAATGGGGAAGTTCCGAGCAGCTTGACTGCATTTTACAAAAGCATCCCGAAGGATTTGATCTTGTTCTTGGAGCTGATATCTATATCCTTATATTTAGAATTCATCTCTAGACTTTATCGCATTCATGGAACTAACCAACCCTATGTCTGGATCTTTGATTTTAATGAGGAATCTTTTCTGTGCTTCAAATGATTTGTGTGTTCTCACTTTCCTCACTGATTTCTGTATCCAAACATAGCGTAATGAAGTCTTAAATAGCGACAGAAAGTTAAAGATACCTTAACAGTTTTCAAGCTTTCAACAGGCCAGTATCCCGTTGCTCTTCAACACTGTGGAAAAGCTCCTCCTCGTCAGCAATCATCGAAAATGCAAATTCATATTAGCGTATGTCTCCAGATCAAAAGTGTAAGTAGTTGAAAGTTTTGAATGGATAATGTTTTTTCATGCCTTGCTCTGAACGAGTCTCAAAATGATATGTTTCTTTGAATAGTTTTGAGGGATTATGCGTTTTTTTATGTGCACTATACTTATTCGTGTATGCAGAATGGATGATATGGTTATCAATGAAGCCTCCCGACATGGACTGCGTGTAACTGAAGTTGCTGGAACTCGTGCTACCGTTAGAAATCTTGGAGGAGTCATATACGAGATCACATCCGGATGAATACGTACTAAAATGATGCTGCATCTGATAGAAACAACAATCACGAAGTCCTTTTGGCCAGAGATGATGATTATACATCTTTAATTTTAGTTGTATTGTTATATCTGTAATTTTCTTCATTGTTTCCTTTCGTGGTTAAATATGTACGTCTCAATACCGTATGTTAGACACAGGAGAAACAAAAGAATTCGATTATGATTCATTTCTTGTGTGCTATAAACGCTGTCTGTTGACTGTTTTCATACAACATGGCCATCAAATGATGAAAAAATTGTTAGAGTTTACAATGGCAGGTTCAAGCTTGAATCCTTCAAAATCGCGACCTCCATTCTTTAACGCATTTTCGCTCTGGCGAACAGCACTCCTGCTATCAAGCCTGTAAGCCAAGAGATGGGTTATCAGGCTTTTTCGATTTCTAAAATAATTGTGTGGTTTTGGAACTTTTAGCAGAAGTTTCTGGAAACATACCAAAGAATATACTTGCTGAATTCTCCAAGCTTGTTGGGACATGGAAAAGTAAAATGCCCAAAACAGATAGAGGTATCTTGTTTAGAGACCCTACAAGACTGCATGACGCAACAATCATATTAACACGAAAGCTACTCGAAATATCAAGAGCAGGGAGATTATGGGGCGTTTACAAAATCTTAAAATGTTCGATAACCGACCTGTATGTAGTAGCTCCTGTTTGATGCAGAAACCACATGGAAGTGAAGCTGATGGCTAAACCCAAGAATCCACTAAATGTCATAACCAGCCAGAAAGTCGGCGACCTCAGAAGTGGTCTACACAATGTATGGACGGACATAACATAAGATGCAGGATAATGCTCGACTAAAGAGACTAATCTTGTCTGATATTCAGCAATGGATAACATGTAGGGAAACATTACTTACGTTTGTTGAAGATAATCAACCTCATTGAACACAAAAATAAGGAAAAGTCCTAGAGGTAATGAGAGGCTATTGTTCAGCATGACCATTGAGAACTCGTTCAGTTCTCCGGATTTAGTCACTTGCTTTGCAGTATCCATAACCCTGCGCAAAGTCAACTGCAACACGAGAAGATGATCGGGATATTTAGTTGTCATAGGCTATAAAATTAGAAGACATCCTTGATGAAACATAAATTAGCTAAACTCCAAGAAGTCATAGCATTTGACGGCATAAACACACAAAACTAAGTAATAAGAATGGTAACAACCATAACATGATTACTTACAGAATACGATGCAGTCAGAAAACAATTGAGAAACTGCCATGCGTATCCGACGGCATTAAATGAGAGATCTGTAAATCCTCCTGATATTGCTGAAATGATCTGCATAACATGTATCCACAACTTCAGAGACTATTCATGGATCAGAGACTCAAATGATAGCAAGTCTCTAGGTATTGTTTTTTCACATGATTATCGCTGGGAAGTTCCAGTAAAAGTTATAAATAACATATGCTTGATGATTAGCCGTGAAACCATCGAGTGCAAACACTAAGCATATTGGTTCACAAGAATGTAGAGCAAATGATGATCTATAAGGATATGGTTTCAAATTTGCAACTGCATTAAAAATAGAGTCAAATACTCAAATTAACGAGAAGTAAGGTATAGAAACGACAATGAAATGAACTTATCATAGAAACGACAATGAAATGAACTTATCAATTTAGTAGTCACTGACGGAAATGTATTTACCGTTAAATAAGCTAAACATGTGTTAGCCGTGTTACATACCATTAAGAACAGAGCTGCCCATACTTGATTATCATGTTGCTTGTTGAATAGATACATTTCACCAACAGCGGTAATCACATTAGTTACATTCTTTAGAACTGTGACCATGGCGACATTTATGTATTTTAGACTGCAATTAACATAGATAACAAGTTAGGCAATATTTTGAGGAGATTTTACGAAAACTACGAAAGAAAAACTCACAATTGTACATAAACTCATTACCTTAAAAGCATATATAATTCGGACATTAAGTTACATAATTTGCATAATACTTCGAGAAAAAAGTAGACAAGAACTATACCTAAACATACTTGTGACCAGCATGCCAACAAATATAACATTGACAGGCAACCAGACTTTGATTAATCTCCATGTGAGAGGTTCCGTTGTAATAATGCCAAGAAAACTCAAAATGGAAACAACAACCACCGCTACTAAATTCTGCAAGCATGAATTGATATTTTGTCAGTCAGAGAACATGGAAGCTTTTTTAAATCAGCCTACTCACGGTAAAAGCCTTGTAAGATTATTGCAGCAGAAAATTTATTAGAGCAATAAAACGAGAATCTTGTATGGAAGGTAACCTGGTACAGCATCAAAGATATTCCAGCATTAAAGTTGTAACTCGAGAGGACATACTTGTTAACCAGTATCATGCCACATGAAGAAAAACAATATGCTAGGCCAGATAACAAAGCTTGATTCTGTAATGCAAGTCCTTTTCTACTCCGAACTCCCTTTTCTCTATCTTTTTCTAATCTCCCACTCTCTAAATCCGTCTTATCGTTATTGCTGGGGGTCTTCATTCCTATCAGAGATCTGGACAAACAGCACAAGAATTTACAACTGTTATCATAAAATCATTGATAGTAATTGTGTGACATCTGAATTCTGTTCACCTAGACATCTTTGTAAGTAGGTGGCTTTTCAACCATTTATCTTCAATCATTAGAAGTCGAAAGAATGTCAGAATGCCTATTTATGTAAATGCCCCAATCACAAGCTGTTCAATCTTGAAATGAGAATTAAACAAAAACACTAATGCTGTAAGATTCCAGATGTATGAAGCAAGGCGGAGATCCAATTGATTGCAGACATCCTTTAATTCGTGAAATGGCCTTCATAAACTCTATTAATTTGCTGAATCTTGAAACACTGTCGTGTCCTTGTTTCTTTCGTCATAAAAGTTCTTAGCAAGAAAGGAAAGCTTTATATGGCTTCTTTATAAACATAGAAGACTCCGCCGTTTCCTTGTCATAAAGATCTTATAGACATACAGAACATACATTTAGGGCCAACTCAGAAAATTTGCAATATTTTTGTCTACACCTTAACAAATCACTTTTTACAACACGGTGGACCCATATGTGGTTATATGGTAAAATGATTCGTTTGGTCAAAATATTTTGGATTATTTCTTACTTGGATAACGTCTACGAACCCCATTAAGTTGGTAGTGAATCCTCAGGATCTTACTTGGGTTAAGTCCAAATCATGTGCACGCCAGAATTAATTGTCAAGACACTGTATTCATTGTCAAAACATAATATCTCCCTAAATCTCTCCCTAACCACCGTATATAAATCGCCGAACTGTCTCCAATGAGTTATTAAGTGCCAAATGGAGTAACTTTACCACGTAAGATGAGGAAAGAAAGCAAACTGGAATGAAATATAAGAGTAAGTTCACTGCTATGGTCAAGATCAAATTATAGAACTCACACAACCCTCTTATGTCATTCTGATTCTTGTATTTTAGCATCATATGGAATGTGTGAGCAGAAACACATTTTCCTCAAAAGATGAAATCCCCTGACTGTATATGAATGTTAACTACGGTTGAGAAACAATGCTCATAAGTAATAGCATTTCAAAACAACACTCATAATGCTAAGGGAAAAACTATCGACAATCTTAAATAAAAGACAGAATCTCAATTTCTACTACTAAATATCAGTTCTTAAGCATCATATTTTCTTGATTCTATAGTGTTTCCATGAATAGTCAATCATTTGAAACAGGACTAATACTTGTTACAATAACATAAATATGCATGTGCTTATCTATGTACAAGAGACCTCCAAATAAAAAGCTTGTTAAAATGAAGGAAACAGAAAAGCATACCTACACAGATATTTCTCTTCAAATTGACTAAGGACCTGATCGAAAAACGAGCTGCAAGATCTTTAGGCTGCCTTCGGCTCCTGAGGGAGCGTTACCGATATCCAGCTAAAAATTCTCTAAGATGGGATCAGGAATGCTCAGAGAAGCACCTTCCAATAATGCGACTATCACAAGGCAAACTTGATATGGTATCACCTGCAGATACTAATCGTAAATCACAAATTCAATAAGTTCACAGCTGTAGGCAGAGTGCAAGACATATACACGAAGGACCAATTGCCCCAGTAATGGAACCGTCCATCAACTAGCATTATTTTGCACTTCATTTTCTTTAAGATTGGAAACATTATGAATTTCAGCTCGAAATACAACGATACATTTTCTTTCTTATCATCAACCTCCTTCCCACATATGAAGCCACAAGTAAGATTAACTCAAGTAACAAAACAGAACTTCTAAATGCTTGTCAAAAGAAAACACTACTGAAAAGAACAAGAAAGGCACTTCAAGAACCATGTAATCATACCATTGCAATACACACACAAAGAAAGCCCATCAATTGACCCTCAATCTACATAAGCAGCACGTATATTCTTCAATCTATAATCCAAATTCCGACCCCTATGACCGCGGAACTATACTCTTCCTTCAACAAAATTTAAGCGGAAAAACCGAAGAGAAAAAGAAACAAGAAAAAGCATAGTCAAAACTCAAGAAAGGCAACTCCTTTTTCGATCAAATGATTGGATAGATGAATTCCCCACTCATAATACACCCAGCAAGCATAATCAACACCAGTTTCAAGTCTTGCACACATCAATAACCAGAAAAGAAAGAAAAAGGAAAAACAAAACGAAAAACCCATCTCATCTTAGACCCATCTCTAAACAAAGAGAAAGATAGTTTACCTTCTTGGACTCGTTCACAACATGCACACAGAAATACACATGAGTGTGTGTAAATGTTTCTTTGACACACAGAGACACACTCAAGTGCGTGAAATCACTTCCTTTCAGAGATTGAAACCCAGATCAGCAACTTTATGTAAAACGAACGTCGACTGAGCATAAAAAATATCACACACCAGACACGGGAACGATGAAACGAGAGAGAGAAAGTCAAAAGAGCATAAACAAGTGAAGAAAGCTCCAATCTTGGAAATGGATTTACAGTTTTTTTTCCGTTTAATTTTGAATTTTCTGAAAATTTATGTGCTCTTTGCTGCCACCAAAGGCTTCTTCAACCTCTGCTTGTCCAAATGAAAAAATTCAGCACTGGTTGACCAGTTTACGCGATACGACGTCGTCAACAGCTTTTGAGGGTTGATTTCTTCTTTCAAGAATCAATTTTTAGTAAGATTATATAGAGTCGAATTGTACTAAGTTGCTAACAATCATGTATTTTTAATTATTAAAGACTCAAATATTTTTAGATATAGAAGTTTGGAATTTGGAAATAAATTCATAGATTTGGATCTCATTTAATGGCTTTGCTTAAGTAGATTAGATCTTATATTTGACTTATAGAAATAGCCCAAATCAATAGCTGATTGTCCTAACTCCTAAACACATGGAAATCGAAGAAAAGAAATCAATTATTTATTTATTTTAAGTTTTTAAGTCACAAACATAATTATGGTAATGATTCTTTGGCTACAAGTTAGGAAAGAATCAAATTAATCACCACACCCATAAAATCAGCACAAAATTATATTCGTTTTCTTTTTACAAGGCTTTAGTGTTTTTTTTTAATGTTTGTTCGCAACTTCGCATGAGTCCGTTACACGGTCTTAAGTTATTTATGATGCAAGAATCTGGACATATAATGCTATGAATACAATGTGATATTAAAGATAATAAATGCCTAATGAAAATAAGTATCACAAAAATAATAATACTTTAGGAGTGTTAGCTTATAAGATAATTTTATATTCATTTATTTTGCAGTTATGATACACGAATACAAATACAACATTACACGATAAAGACATGAAGATACAAATTTTTTTAAAAATTTTCACGTAAAAATTATTGTTCACAATATCGAGTACGAATGGCCGACACGACAAAATAATATTAATAGTACTCGTAAATTCGATGTGGTAGGCCGGTAGCAACCCACTTTACCAGCCATGGGTGTCTTGTATTGACCAAGCCCCAAGGGACCATTTTAGTGCAAGTTGCAGTCGGGATTAGGGCAGAATCCACTAGTCTACTTTAAAAGACAAGTTGATATTAATGTCTACATTTGGTCAATCACGACCATCTTCATCAAAAATATCCAAAATTGCTACTATTATTTTTAATTTCTACCCGCACCCCAACATCCTTAAGATTATTCTCTTTTAGCCTGCAATTAAACAAGACAAGTAAACTGTCCCATAGTTTGGACTTTGGAGAAAACAAGACGGGGGAATGTCCAAAGGCAGCATTAACTATTCCAGTACATTTACATCACCGAACACAAGAGATGTTCATTTCCCTCGAGGTGCAACAAAACAGGCAGTTAATTCATGTGAATCCCGTTTACATAGCAGTGATTACAAGCCTCGTCTCGACTGAGTATATACACATAATGCATTACAATATGACCACGAATGCTTTGCTAGGGCACCCGCGAAAAAATGGAACGAAATCTTACAAAAATCGCCTGAGAAGCTTCCGGTTACTAGGGGACTAAGACTAAGTCTTCCAAGATACGTGAGGAATCATTGGTCGCCTTCAGTCCTTTACCGTATGCTGCAATAAGCAGGGCCTCAGCACGACCTGCATGACTCAACTCCACATCTCCACAAGAATTAGGGAAAATATAATATATATGCATATGTTATATTAGCGATAAATATATTTCAGAAAATTACTAAGAATATTAATATAGATGCCCACCGTGATCTTTCTTCCTCTTCAAGAGGGAACTAATTGAGGGGAATAGAGTGGAAGCGAGCTCTCTGCTATCATCCTGTCGAAGGACATGATAATCGTTCATATTTGACTTGTAATTGACATAAAGAATTTTTCCGACATTTTTGTTTTTTAGGAATCAGTGGACAAAGTCAAGTTTACATGCACGGAAACAAACCTTGGTTGCGCGGTTTCCAGCAAGTTTAAACTCATTCTTCCATAACGAGGACGGAACTGGAACAACAGAAAATCCCGAGGCAACAAGGATTCCTATCCATAGTCCATATCCAAACCCTCCACTCCACCATCCCTTGACGCAACAAAAGATCATTTTCAGAAACTACCACGAAAAATGAAAGAAAGAAATTGACTGTAAGGTGGAACCAGGAAACGCAACAACATAACATGTAAAAGGGCATCAAATCAAGATATGCATGTCAGAAAGATATCGTGCTGAATCTAGCTTTGACAATAGAAATATACTCTTGGTTTTTCCCATGATAAGATGTTCCGAGTATACCTCTTTGGCCATTGAACCGAAGTTTACCCAGCTGAAATAAAGCAAAAGACATTAAAGGAAATATACTTCAGATATGCTCCACAGGTCATCTGGTAGGTAAAAACTTGAAAAACGACTCCAAAAACTTTCCCTTTAAAATCAGCATTCTTTTTAACTTTAGTGCACTAGATCAAAGAGAGCCATCAAAGCTAACACAAGATCATAGTTCAGAAATCAGACATAACCAAAATCATAAAAAAGAATGCAGCCAAAGGGCAACAACAGCAAAGCAAAATTTTCTATAGGGCAGAATAATGGTGTTTCAGTAGATGGGGTCTAACCTGCTTACCATCTTGTGGATATGGAATAGATTGCTCAATATATACAGTGGTTCCTGAAAGTGCACAAAAAAGAAAAATGAGAAGACAAAATATGTTTGAAATAAAGGCAAGGGTCATCAGACAAGTTTTGAATATCAATCAGTTATCATATAAAAAACTTAAATGCTATATGTGCACACTGGGATTTCTCTACTGATCCTTGCCATTCACAAATGCAAATATGACACCACAATTATCCAAGGATAGAGAAGAAAGATGCGAGAAATACAAATGAAGAGTTTATATGTAAAAATACAAATAAAGGGTTGGTTTTACTTTCAGTTTGTCTGGTGGAAAACCCAAAGTTAAATTGTCTCCAAAGTATATTTTTGGTGCAATGCTCTTAGCAACTGAATGAAGTTTGCAACTTTGTAGTTCAGACTGCAATATTCCATTGAGAAGACTTAAAGCAGCTACTCCATTTCAAAAGTAACAAATGCGTCATTCTTGTTATTGGGAACGAAATAATTTATCACCATGTTTCTCTACTTTATTTTGGATCGGGTGGTGAGGGGTCAGGAAAACTGAAATTAATTACTCCATATCAAATTAGTTACTCCAGCTATCGTTTGCCATATTTCAACCTGCAACTCGACTCACTCTAGCTGCTACGTTTATCATAACTCAAACATCTAGATAACAGGCAAAATCTACGACGACACCACCACAAGGTGCACAAAACCCGATAATTATTGCTTCTCTAAGTATTTAACATAAAACTCAAAAGAATCCCACTTTGAAGCAAAACAGAAACTCTCATTGGAGGCAAAAGTCGGCTAATCCGGAATGGTAAGACGATAAAAGCAAAAATCATGGCGCGAGTGATGGAACTCCCTACAACAACATACCAGCTGGAGCATCAATAGTTTTAAGCAATTGAATAATTGACTTCACATCAAGACGCTTCCGCAATCTTTTCCCAACAAGAACTTGCAAGTTAGGAGCATCAAACACCTACAACATACAGAAGCAATACACTGTAAAAACGCATTTCCAACTAAACTATCATAAATCCATAATCCATAATCCACAAAGGCACAAACCAATACCTCCGCAGAATCATCCGGCTTCAAAACGGCCAAAGCTCCAGAAAGATCGGGATCGACCCCCATGACCCACCCCGATTCCACACTCCCGCAATTGGAATCTTCCGAAACCCCATTCTTGCAATTATCCGGCAAAGGACAAGAAAGTGATTCCAACCAGTTCAATTTCAGTTGGTGAGCGTCCAAACTCACCTTCTTACTCCTTGTAGTGCCCCTTCTACTGGGTTTAGGGTTCGGGGTTAACGGCTCTGCAATTGTCGCAATTTCCGGCTCAGCGGCGGCGGTGGTGTTTGCGGTGGCGGAGAAGAGCCTGCGTGCGGCGGGAGTGAGGCGGAGAAGGAGAGGCGGAGCTAGTTTGGAGGAGAGAGGAGGGGTCATTAGACATTGGGGTTTTGGAGGGAAAGAGTGGAGTTGCTGTGCTGCAACAATTTCCATTAAAGTTTCAAGAAAGAAGAATTATGTGAGAATGGAGACAACAGAAAAGGAATTGAAGTGGTGATTGTTAATCAATTCGGGCCCAGTTTGGGCCTTGGATTTGTAGTCCAGATCAGTTTGGAACCATATTTCGGGCTGGATTGCTATTCTAATGGGCCCAAGTAAGGCGAACAGCTAGAGATCTCGTATTAGAGTTCCTAGATACTGTTAGTAAGAAAAGTTTTACATTTTATTGGTCCAATCCGACTCAAATCTACCATGAAATATGGAAAAAGGAAAAAAATGTTGTCATTTTGATAGATGCTTTTAATTAAAGAAAATTTATGAAAGTCATCCATATAGTTTGTATTGAGGGCGAGACTTGTTTATCCTTAACCAAGCGTAAAAGTTTCGATTTCTCAGTTTTAAATACTTTCGGTAGTCGTTCCATCTTTTGAGGTTCGTAGAAAACAAAAAGTTATTATTATGTCGTTTTCAATGCATTTACATCTGCATAAAACAATTGCCTCAGTGACTCAGTCTGCTTCTTCATAAACATGTGAAAGCCCAGAGATGTGGGGAAACATATCCATGCAAGTAACTGCAGTTAGGCTTAGACAACTCCTCAACATCATTTAAACAGAACTCAATAATATATATCAATAATCATGACTTTTATCTTACATGTGATGACATTAGAATTCAATGAAGGTGTAAGTAATATACATAAAAATGATGCACAGCCTTATACAGATATCTATTGCTTTTCCTCCCCAGGTCAAATGAATCCAATTTTTGTGCTAGTAATCTGCAGCGCTACACTAAAGCCCGATTTTAAAATATCGCGCCATTAGTCTTGCCCGGATTTCGTGTTCTTGAATCAGGTTCTACTTGATTTTATAACGGTTAGGGGGTGAAAGGGTAATATCATTCCAATACTTCAGCTGGCCAGAGCTTCTTCCACATCGAAATTTCTTCTTTCGCATATATCTTTCGAATCCCGCCATAAAATCCATCCGCCTCGTTTCCTTCTTCTTTGTGATCTTTCCTGTTCACTGATGTTGTTCTCCAACGGGATCCACGTGCATACTGGTTGAACTCCAACATCAGAGTCTCTGAAAAGCCATATCAAATTATTAGCAAAGAAGATCAAACAAAATTAATGCAAAATCACCAAATAGCAGTTATTTGTTCTTTTAAGACAAAAATGGTATTAACTAGCACATAAATAATCACAAGGAAACTTTCCTCAAGGTTGAGAAATTACAAAAACTTCCCCTATTCATTTTGATGAATGAAGATAACCTCTCTAATATTTTATGAATACCCTATTTAGCCCTACACTTCCGATTCAATATCTTTTATTTCAGAATCATGACTACGATAGCATGCGTTAAGGCCAACCTCAGGGTACAACGCAAACGGGACTTTTTGCAATTTCTCAAACCTCATGGGAAGTTTGTGTAATTAGGCTAAACCTCAGAGTATGCAGGTGTCATTATCCCATAATTAAAAAGATAAACTGCGAAGCAATATCAACAGTTAAAGAAGCAGAATCATTGAACCTCCATAGACAAACGAGGAAAAAAAAGTAGGTCTCTTTTAGTTTGGCTGGCCATAATTTTCCCACTAAAAACACCACTTATGACTATGTTGGACGATAATACGACAATCTAAAATCGGGTTTCTTTTCTAGGACCAATTGCACACACAATGGGAATCAAGAAAGGGCCTACCAAGAATACAAGCATATAATGTGATTATTAAACTTAATGACCACCTAATTAAAAAAGATGCAAATGCTTTAATAGCTTTTAGTGTCTGCTCCAAAATATTATAATCAAACAGTATGAAAAATGTCATATTTTGTTGCTTCTGTGGTGAACATTCGGCGCAACTCACCGCTATCATGGCATTGGCAGCGATTGGGATTTCCATCACAAGTCTCCAAGTGGCCTACAACACCATACCACCAACCTGTAACCATACACAAGAAGAGATTAGTACTTAATAATACATCGACTCATTCGATAACGACTTGATCAGACAATTCAAAATTATACAGCTACTTCTGTAACAGTTGACAAAGCCTTATTCCAAACATGAAAGTGTTGGTATTTGGTAACATTCCAAATATGTGGTACATAAGAATTTATGATTAAGTGGGATTCCTTAAAAAGCAGTCAATTAAGTCCGGCTTATTGCTTAATGTGTTTGGACATTGGACTATTCTGTTTACAAGATATGTATGCCATGTTTGCCTTAGCAAGAGAACGAGAACACGAATCGAAGAAGATGTCGAGCAATACCGTATGGGAATTCTTTATTTCTCCTCCATTGGATTTCCATCTGATCACCAGGCTGCAACTCGTGTAAACAATCGGAGACATGAAGTTCGTGTGGGGGAGTTTCGACAGGGGCAGCTCTAAGCCTATCCCAGCTCACACCTGTCTCTATTGCACTTGTTCTTCTTCCATGGGGCGGATATCTGATACAACAAAAACACCATCTTTAGCCATACGGATAATCGAAAATCTTGACATAAGTAACTTCCTAATTTTGGGTAACTGAAGATCAATCAAGACCACTTATTCAATCACCTGGCAAGGAAAGTGTCCGTTATCCGATCATAGCTGAGTTCAGCATCATAGCACGACAACATGAATCCAACATGACCATTCTGCCAAGATCATCACCAACCACACACATTCAACTACATATCAACCAAAGAAATCAAACGAGCGACAATTATTCGCATACCTCACGATTATACACCTGGGCCGGGAACCAGACCTGGCCAGACTCGAGCGCAAAGTACCAAGACATTAACGAATCAGCCGGGGGAAAATTGTTCCTCTTCCTAATTCCCTTCAAAGTGGATCTAATCAATGTGAGCGGGCACACGTTGATGAGAAATCCCACCATTTCTCTGTACTGATTGAGAAAGATTGAACCTTTATTCGACGCCTTCTGACACTGCCACTCCTTATACGCAGCCGGGCCAAGAACTCTGCCCCATTTGTTCCTCAAATGATTCTCCCACAAATGATCACTCGTACATCTCTCCCTCAACGAGCTACAAACATTCGCCATCTTGCAAAGCCCCTCCGGTGGGAGCTTCTCAAGAATGCATTCCAACACAAGGTCGGGCAAATCCAGGATTGACATGTCGGAGTTCGGCAAACTCTCAGCTCTGGAAATGGAGTTCTTCTTCTTGGGCAACATCCTCGAAGTCAAAAATGAGAAAGTTACACCTAACAGAGTGTTTCTCAAAGATTTCGCGATGGGGATAAAGGGGAAATCTTTCCAAAACCAAAGAGAGAGCAATCTCATGTCATGAGCCCAAGAAGGGAGAGGGTTGAGGGAGAAAGACTTGGAAAAGAGGAGGAAGGAGAAAGAACAGGTGATCAAGAAGAGAAGCATTTGACAATAGAGGTTGGACTCCATTGGGGGATATAAATACATGTATACATATAAATATGATGGTATTTATTATTGATCAAAAAAGTTAGGCGAACCAATAATGGGAAGCAGTGAACCTGGTAAATATCAGTAAATGCTGTAAACTATTACAGTCCCTTCTCCTCTTCATCAATTTCAACCCCTGGTACGCCACTAGGGTCGGTCAAGTGTTCGAGGGTTACTTCTCGAAGATAAAGTCCCAAATTTAAATCTTTCGGACTACTTGGTGTGCGTGTGTTAAAAAAAATAAAAAAATTCAACCCCTGGTAAAAAAGGAAAACAAGAAAAAGGGATCTCCAAAATCCCTTGAAAATCAATGGCGTTTATTGGCCAAGACGACGCCCACCTAACCCAAATTGTGGGCCGCGTCAAAAAGTTTTTAAAATAGGATTAACAGGAGACACGTTTCAAGATTCCTGAAATAAAACTAGGAAAAATCCTGGCATCGGTATCAAATCAAGAAGAAATTATTTTTCAAAAGAATGATATTAAAATGGGAAAGAAAAAGGATGAGCCGACTTAAGTCTTGGGTAATCCTGATAAGACAGATCCACCATCCCCAAATAGCAAGAACCTGAACCTAATGATATTAGATTCACCAACCAAAAAAAAAAAAGCAACGATCTTGATTTCTTGAAGCGAATATGCAAGAAAAAAGTCACAATTTTTACAGGGAAAAAATCACGAGGGTGAAAAGGGCTGAGAGATTTGGAGGAGTATGATGAAGGAAGAAAGAAAGAAGGGGACTTAGATTTCAAAGTCCTTCAGATTCTTCCCCACCAAATCCTCCTCCACCCACAGAAAAAACCCTCTTCTGTGTCTGTTCAAATATTGTCAAATTTTGTTCTTCCAAGAACTTTAATTCAAAAAAAAATAAAGAAAAAATGGCTTATCCGGATTAAAACAGTTGAATATAAACGAAATGCAACTTGTTTTGATCGTTTTTTTTCTGTCCCTATGAGCAAGCCGCGAGTAGAGTGCGGGATGCCAGTAAAATTCTTGTGTTTAGGATGATAATAAGGTGTGAAAATCAGAGATGAATAAAATTAAGTGTAATTAAGAAAGGTTTATTTTTGGAAATTTTTGTCTGATTATTTGATTTCCTTAAGTTATAAAGAGTCTTGTAGTTCAGTAATTTTTGTTGTAACAATTAAGGAAAAGATTTTGAATTTCCAACTATGGTATTGTTTTGTGGATAGGGATTTTTAAGGAAAGCGAGAGATCTATTTTAGTAAATGATAATTGTGCCAACAAATGATAAAAATAGCATAAGTGTAACATTTACAATAAAAGATTTAGCCTAACATATCTACGTTGCATGGTTATAGACACTACACATAACATATATATAGCAACATTAATTTTTTTTTTTAAAAAAATATTTGAGAATTTTTTAATATTATATTCGATACAACATGATACAATACGACTCTGATTTATTTCAAAATAATCCGCAATACACTATCACATTTAACTTTATTAATCAAATTATTGTACTGATCATCTCCATCAACCATTTTAATTAGGAGTGTTTCAAACTTATTATAAAATATAAAATTATGGAATACTATATTTGAGTAAAGTATTTAAAGAGTGGGGAAATGAAATAATTATTAAGGTGCAGCCAGCAAGTTGACTTAAAGTGGGCGGTTTGTTCACTTATCGCATCTGAAAAGGCACGTGGTGGCGGTGGCGGCGGTAGCCGCGGCCGTCGCCGTCGCGGACAATCGCCCATATGGCTTCGGAGCCTGTCTTATTACCTCATTCAGAATATATTATACTCTTTCTTTTTAATATATATATTTTCCCATAATACTTAAATTGTTACGATTATATTTTATATTCAATTACAAGGTTTATATTTCTATAATATGACAAATTAACATTTGTGTATGCTCTATTTTCACCTCTCAAAATGAATAATTGCAACTCCAACCTTAATTAAATTGCAAAGACCTAATTAATTACTTATGTAAGACATAATTTATCTATGGATTTTTCCATCATGGTTGTCGAACTTTTCAAGAATGTCCCTACCTTATTCGGGAGAAAAAGTTCAAAAAAATTAATATAAATTCCAATTCAAAGCTTGTTATTTTTCTTATGAAGTAGTATGAGGATGACCATCATTCCTTAAAAATATCATCATTTATTGTAAAGTCATATTATAGATCCATAGTGAGAGATCAAATTTGAGCATGGGGACTATATTTTCCTAACAATTATAGAAAAGTATTTAGTTTATAATCGAGAAGAATCACTTGAATAGTAGTTAGTATCTGAAAGTTAGTCTCTTGCACCAATAAAAAGGACTACAAAATAAAAATTTGAAATTGATTACTATTGTAATTTGATGATATACTAATTTTATAACCTAACTCGTATTTGAGTTCTTTGATAAAAGAAGATTTTATGTCAATTCAATTCCAACCCAAACAAAACAATTGATACTGCTATTCATTTATGTACATGCTGGTTGATTTTAATACAATGTATGCCGATTAACAAACCTAATATGGATAATTACTAGTATAATTTAGTAGCACGAGTAACTTAATTCCTTAATTATTAGAAAATCATATATAATATTTAAAAGAGGCGTATATGTAAAATAAAATAAAATATGTGGAGTTGGATCTTCCCAAATCTGGCTATGAATAATGATAATTAATTATTTGGTTCATAAATAATAATTAAATAAAATCAAGTGTTGGTTGGTGACATTAATCAAAAAGATTTGGATGAGGAGATGGTGGGTGGAGGTCCACCAAATGTTTTATAACCACGCCCAATATTTTGCTATGTTCAGACTGCAGTGCTAGAATCTTCCAATTATTTGATTTTATTATAATATAATTAATATTGAATCGACAACCAAGAAACTAACGTTATAATTATAAACATTATCGCTAATGTATTAATATGAATTATACTTTATATTTTAGTTAGAGGTAATATCGCCCCTTAAAAGTCTAATGCGATTGCGAGTAACAGTTGGTTTGGATGGTTAAAAAATTCTTTATTAAGACAATTATCCGAATTTGAATTATTTGGCCAGTTAAGTGTGTACATTAAAAAAGAAAAATAAATTCCTCTATCCACTTATGTGTATATTAAAAAAAAATTCTAATTATGTGTATATTAAAAAAAAGGGGCAGTTACAAATGGTCCCCTGAGGTATGACCTAATTACAAATCAGTCTCTCCCGTTTCAAAAATTACATGCAGACCCCTAAAAGCACTGTTTCAATTACAAATCAGTCTAGAATCGGGGGTTAATATGTAAGTGAAACAGTGCTTTTAGAGGTCTGTATGTAATTTTTGAAACATGAATGACTGATTTGTAATTAGATCATATCTCAAGGACCCATTTGTAATTCGCCCTTAAAAAAATTATAATATAGTTGATGTTAGACTAAATATTTCTCTTAAAAAATAAAATAAAATAAAATCTGGTGTCTTGTGTCATATTGAAGTTTAAGTTTTAGCATCTGATTGTTTTTTTATAGGTCTTGTATCGTTATATTTATTTTTTAAATTCTTTATAAATTATATATCGTAATGCTAGTTCAATCTTCATGAATTAACGAATACTTTAAAAATATTTATTTAATAAATGAACATTTTAAAATATTATTATTTTATCGTATTTGTGTCGTGTTGGATATTTTTTATGTTGAAAATTCTAAAAAATAGTGATATATTTTTTATGTATAAAATTCTTAAAAAAATATTATTTTATCATGTTGTATTGGATACTTTTTATATAAAAATTCATGTAGAAAATTTTAAAGAGAAATTGTGTCACTTTATTTATTTTGTTTGGGTCTGTATTGATATATCGTAAGCCTCCATATGTTTCAATTTTATTCATATTTTTCGTTTGGCATTTGAATAGAGGAAACTTACATAATTCATAGCTTCTCAAAATTTGGGGTTTTGAGAATATATATATATATAACATCCGACACTTGTAGTTTTTTCTTAATTTATAGATATTTTGGGATTTTTTTTTCTGATAAAAGAAATTCACATAGCCAGCATGTGCTCTGAATGTGTAGTTGGAGTTTATGTGAATCTATGATTTTATTAATTGTTGAAAAAAAAAACAACGATAGAATTATTATTTTACATGACATTTTTTTTTAAGCGAGAAACAAGAAATTGACTATAATATATTACAATGTATTCAAATTCTCTGCTAAATAAAATTATGGAGTTCAATATTCCCATACTCCGTATTAAGTCCTAGCCGCATTAAAAAAGCTGCTTTGTTCCCTTCGACATGTACGTTACATCTTGAGCTGTATAAAATATGTACATATGAAAATTTAGATCCAGATACTCATACATTTAGCCATAATTATAAATCAGAATCTATTTTTTTATTTTTTAAATATTAGTCTTTAATGTTTGATTCCGTTAGAGGTCCCCGATAACCGTTAGGGTTCCGTCAAATTTTTGACCTATTCTTCCAAAAATACCCTTGAATTTTTTGTTAACATCTTACAAAACG
>JBBMKE010000001.1:2368866-2392745 GCA_037834125.1 Lippia alba | reverse complement strand
GTGCTCATAAGTCAACTGGAGGAAAGGCTCCTAAGAAACAATTCATAACAAAGGTGATTTCCTTATTTTAACATATATGAACTAGGAAACACCTTTATGTCTGGGCATCTAGAAAATATGAAAAAATTATTCCTCAGAAGAGAAATTACAAAACATTCTTCAGAAATACATGTATATTTGTATGAGGTCCAAAAATCTTTCCTTGAAGTCAACTATACGGTGGCCATACATTTATATTACAGAAAATTACATTAACACGCCATGATGTTTGGCCTAATTACACAAACTTCCCTAACTTCCCCTGAGGTTTGAAACATTACAATGTACTCTCCGATTCAAAGAATTTTCATTATATCTGGATGAATGAATTTGCACGAACGTCAACGCCATCTTTAATGTTTGTGAACACCCTATTTTTCCATCACTTGCACTTCCAGTATTTAGTTTTTATTTCATGACTATAATAACATGTGCTAAGACTCGTTTTAGATTATGAACAAATTAGATGCTCAAATATGAGCAAGATCAGAATAACGAACTGTGCAGTAAATATACTTTTATCATCTATGCAAAGATTATTCTTGATTTCTAGTAACCCCAATCAAGGGATGCACTAAAGCATGCCAGAAAAGCATGAATTTCGCTTTGATCAATAGTTTGATAATCATGAGTTCGTATGGTTTTTGTATAGGGAAGCAGCAGTAGCTCGAAGAGAAAAGCAATTGAGGTAATTACAATCCCGGACACTCCTAAACTGTTCTCATCCTCATTCAAAGTACCTAAATTAAAGTCTTCATCATCTCCACAAATAGTTTGATGTGTAAATAGTTTTGCTCTGGTCTAATTATATGATTATTCAGCAGTGTTGTGTAACTTGCACAATAAATAGAGTGCAGAAATTCATGTATAATCTTTTAGGGCTTTTCACTTGTTTGTGTAGTTTTGATGTGAGTAAATTTCTTGACCCAATTGTACTAAGGGTCTTGGCATGTGGGGTGTGTATGATTTTACCTCTTTCAAACGCTAATGCATTAGTCTTGGTCTAGTGGTGACTGACTAGCGCTTTAAAGAGCTTTATTTGTTGTCTGTCTCGAATCCAATTAAATGGGATATTAAAAAAAAACACTATTGCTATTCTTTATGAAATTCTTTTCAGAAATGAGAGCTTCTGCAAATTATATATGCTTGAGTTCATTCTTTCATGTTCTTTAGTATCTTTTATAGTTCTCATGGTTTGTGTGGTATGAGGAATTGAAGATTTACAAGAAGCATATTGCATAAAAGATTAAAGAAGTAGCAATCCAAATAGTAAAAGCAGAAAAATGAGGATGTGTATTGTGCTCATTACTAACTATTACACTGCCCCTCCCTGGCAGTCTCTTTCTATAATGGACTGAAACAAATATGGGAATACGAATGTGACATGATATGAACATATTTTAAAAAAAAAAATTATCATGGGAGAGCGGTGTCAAAACACATTGTGGAGACGATAAATTGATATATAAAGAAGTATTAGTGCATAAGATGCCCTTCGAAGTACAATCTCCAATTAAGTTCTTCACAAAAATATGGGAAATTTACATCTAAGTACCCTGTATTTAGTCATAATTACAAATCAGGACCTATTCTTTCTTTTTTACATATTAGACCCTAAAGTTTGATTCCGTTAGAGGTCCCCGATAGCCGTTAGGGTTCCGTCAAATTTTTGATCTGTTCTTCCAAAAATACCCTTAAATTTTTTGTTAACATCTTACAAAACGACCTCTCAATGTTCTACCACCTACAAAACGACCCTTCTATTTCTTGTATATAACAAAACAGTCCCTGGTAAACTTGACGGAACCCTAACGGAAGGTAGGGACCTCCAACGGAATGTATCATAAGAAACTGATATGTAAAAAACGAAAGAATAAGTCTTAATTTATAATTATGACTAACTGCAAGGTACTTAGATGTAAATTTCCCTATGTACATATGAACTACACATAAGTGGATTTTCGAATTATTTGAGCATGCGATCATCACATGACAATTTTTGGGTGAAAAAGTTTTTCCCATCAAAATTGTCCTTAAATTGAGAAAATTTCCCCTTTGAATATCAATAATATTCACTCATAAATTTATGTGTTGGAATTAAAAAGCTAAGCCAAATTCAAATTGATTTTCAGGTTTTACACATCCACTAAGCTAGATGGTTGGGTCAACCAAGAAATTTAATCATCAGTAACAAATAAGCAATGGGCTGTGGGCACAAGGCTTTGTTTGGCTCTCATCCAAACATTTATGATATATATTAGAGAGAGAGAGATATTTTTAACAATTTTATTTTATTTTATTTTATCATCTCGACTATATTATACGTGATTAATTTTAAAAATAATTGGGATTGTCAAGTTAGTATTATGTCGTACCTATACCTAAACATTCATATTCATTATTCATGAACCATATTACGTGTGAAATATTTTTCCAAGTATTTTAAGTTTTTGGAGTAACTTGAGTTCACCAAATAAAATCCTACGCACCTTAATAATAAGTAAACGCGTTTTTGACTCAGTCTAGTTGGATATTAACTACCATTAATTGAACTCGTTTTTCATTATTACTTATCATAATCCATATGTAATTAAAGTATAATACCTAACTTACACTTTCCTTTTTCTTCATTTTTTAGAAATATTAGTTGTAACTTTTACTATTGAGTTTTAATGAGACACTGGTACACCTTTTTCTTTCACTCTAGATTCTTTTCCTTTTCTTGAGTTTCAATAATGTAAATACATTTTTTAAAATATTATTTTATTATATTGTATTATATCGAATATTGTATTTGATATTTTTTTATATTGAAAATCTAGGCATCATATATATATTTATACATGTCAGGTTTTGATAAGTAATCCAACCGCAGTTTGACTAAAATAAAAAGTAAAATAGTGTATTTTAAAATTTTGGAATTAATATATGTTGTACAAATAATCAGAATAGCATATAGAACAATAAAAAGAATTTGCATTTACATAAATTTGAATTCACAATATCATACTTGCGAAGTTTCGGTAACGGAGTATTGAGATGCTACTATTTTAGATAACAATCTTTCAAGTTCATGTTTAATCCATTAAAAAATTTTGGATTTATAGTTTTAAGTACGTGGCAATCTTAAATCTTAACTTATGATGCATGGACACGGACACGACACGACAAGGATACGGCAATACGGATTTTTTTTGTTAATTTCCCACGTGAGGAGTGACGGACATGGTGTCCAACACGCGTTTTCGACACAACACGACACAACAAAATGATATTTTTAGAAGTGTCGGTGTATTAGAGATCTTAACCATCAGCTGCCATATCATTTAAACTGTGGTAGTCAATCATTGATATTCTATTCTAAAATAAATAAATATTTAAAAAATAAACTAGTGAATGAGAAATCAGGACGTTAAGTAAGAATCCCAACTCATTTATTGATCACCAAACATCCGAAGTAGAATTAGTACATTTGGTCATGATCAAAAAAAATTATCTTATTTTTTTGAAACATGTTAAAGTAATGCAAAGAATAATAACATCGTCCGTGAGTAAGATTATCAAAAATAACTATCATGTAAGTTGATTTCGATGAACTATCAACTAAATTCAAGAGAAAGTGTTCAATCGTCCATGTAAAATCAACGAATAGTAAGACAACATACATCTAATCAGACACATATCAACCGAGTCCTCATAGTAAAAATCTTAAGCCTTATGTAGCATCATGGTAAAAATCTTAAGCCTCATGAAGCATCATGGAAAAGATTTCAATTGTATTATTATTATTATTATTATTATTATTATTAAGTGAAGAAAAGGGCCATCAAAGTTGGAGGGGTTGAGATTTGAGAAGCGTCAAATTATTGGAGGGCACAAGTTGTATACGTGTCTCAACCACGCAGACATTTTAAAACTAGTCCCCATCTTTTATAATCACTATTATCCCATTATAATTTTCCCATGTTTATATGTGTATATATAACTATCGAATCATGTTATTTAAGCAATTCGACGTTATGTTAACTCAATTAAAGATTCTGAATTTAAGTCTTTAGAAATATAGCTACTGATAAAAAAGAACTTTACACTTTAGATAATCCATTTCAACAAAATTAGTGTAATTAGAAGAGGAATGTCTTGTATACATGGTGTCATTTACATAAAATTTAAAAAGAATAGTTTATAAAACAATTAAGTATAATGCTATATTTAGTTGGGTGAATCAAATTTAAAAATTTTACAAAAATTATAGACTATGTATAGAATTTTGTCCATAATTGGGAAGAATAAAAATCTTATCCAACCCAATCCAATGGCCATTGATTCTCGGCCATGTGGCCACCATTTGATTTGTGGGAAATTACTCTTTTAACTAAATAAAATTAGTTTATCTTATCTCCACGCATCAAGGAACACCAAACTATACAAAATAAAATGGGCATTCATAAATTAGTATTAATTTTGTTTTTTTCCTGGATCACAAAGATACATGTTTGATCATGTTGGTGCATTCTTGATTGTTTAATTTCTTTTGAATTAATTACTTACCACTTTTTTAAAAATAAAAATAATTTGATTAATAATTAATTATGGGAGAAGGTTGAAGGATATTCGTTGCGGTCTATTCACACATATATTATCTTTTTGCATGGTTTGTCTCCTAAAGCAAAATCACATCATTCTCACATTTCTATAAATTAATCTCACTGTCTATAGGGTGACCACTTTGGCCTCTCCTTTCACCGTTTCACGTCCTCGCAACAATGGATGTACCATCATATGTGTCAATTTTGTATTCATTCACATATACATATTCCAATACATTTAACGGTGTATATTAATAGACTATTGAAATAAAAAGAAAATATCAATCAATACATTTAATGTGTATAAATAAATGAAACAGGAGATACAATAAAAAAAATATAATAAGAAATTCAACAAGAATCTTTCTTTTTCGTTTTTCTTAGAATTGTTATAGCTATGCTGGAATATTTTTAAATAAAAAGAAGGATATTTCTATTTTCAGCTTTCAAAGAAGATTGAAAGGATCGTTTTGTTTTGCTGTTCCCCTTTAAATTAAGTTAGAAATTATGCACAAGTGAGACTGAGTCATAATCTAATACAACATGGTTTAAGAATTAAAATATTAGAATAAAAGATGTAAAATCTCTAATTTAGAAGATAACATTTTTGCAACAAAATCTATCAACACTTTTTGCATATCCTCGAGAATTGAAAGGACAGATTGTTTTTAAATTTTGACCCATACTATACAAATCGTTACATAAAAGGTAAAATATTGTGTTCCATGTCGTGTATAATAATAGTTGCGAGGGACCATGTCTGTTGCAAGATTTTAACATAGAAAATTTTTGGAATATTAAATTTGGAATTATATATTAAGAGAAGTGGTGAGGACGGTGGGTTCAATGTATATCTATATGAACAAAGTAACAGGGTCGTGAGTCAAATACTAGGTTTCAAGTCAGGTTGAGGTTTCTGATCTTAATCACATGCTTCCCCAATCTAAGGATTTGACTTAACTTAAATCTTATCTTAATTAATTATAATTGAAGTCATACTGTGAAATTTGAATTGATTTACCTTTTATTCTGGGCTCTCTATTTCTTTTTTTTTATAATTATTTTATAAAAAAATCAAATCCACATAGATCATGGACTCTCAATTACTTTTTTTATTATTTTTATTTTAAAAAAGAAACTCACCCCACATGTAATACCAACAAGTTATTTTCTTGAACTCTATATTTTTTTTCTAATTATTTAAAAAAAAATACCAAAGTATAAAATAAATTGATTTCAAATATATAAAATACTATCTTAATTTTTATCTATTTACAATTTAAATTTTTTTATCTGCACACGCATTTGAGTGTGCAGAGTTTCTAGTTATTCTTTAATGTTGTTGAATGAAATCCAGTCAGTGGGTTCCAGGCCCATGGGCTTCTCCAAGCCCATAGTTATTTCTTGAAATTTGAAAATACTTACTTTTATTTGTATTAATCATAAATAATTGATATTTTCTTTAATTATTTTGATCAGGTTTTTCTCTTTTATCTTTTAGAATTTTATAGAATTTAAATTTTTTTGAAATTTCTATATATATTATGTACTTTATTTTTTAAAATGAGTATAAAGATAAAAACCATATAAAAGATGTTATAGCAACCACATAAAAGATGTCAGTTGCTCAACACATATAGTGTTAACAATATAAAATATAAAAAAAAAGTTCCACCTACATAAATTATGACAAATTAAAGATTTCTAACAGTGAGCGGTAAATTTTTTGACCTATAAATAGTTTAATAACGCACTATGGACAAATATTTACGCCTGGAGACAGTTCAACGATCAATCGAATCCCACCAACTATCTTTTGGGGTGAAAATGAGGGGAGAAATTTTTTTTCATTCATTGTGAATCATCCATTTGTTTTACTTTCCCTAATTTGAAAGATACTTGCTTTTGCTAGTACAACACCGATGCAAGTGCATATTCGAGTACAATCGTGTACTAGGGCGATTGTACAATCGAGTACAATCAAAGCCATTATGTACATGTAAACCTAAGTGACAAATGTGTAGTACAATCAAACCTAAGGTTTTCACAATTCTATATAATGCATGTAATCATCAATTCATTGGCTAAAACAAAGAGAACATATGTGAGAGGAAATTATTATCAGTGTCTTATCGGTGCAGAGAAATATGAGGTATTCGAATGGGCGAAAAATGGTGAAGAGGTCTAACGGGGGTGTCATGAGACCACACGTATACAGTCATCCCCATGAAAACAGAAGTCGTGTGTTCTCAGGTCGCCCCTGTAAGACTATTCTTCACCTAATTATACGGATTGAATTGTTTGTCTTTTTTTTTTATTGAATTTCTTTTGTTTGAAGGCATTTCTATATATATGTATATGTATGTGGAAAAAAAGCATAAAGAAAGGTTGGATGAGAATGCATTGACAATATAAAACACAATAGAACAAATGAAGAAATAAATAAAGCAATAAAGAAGAGTACTGCCTACTAATAATGTACAAAGGTTGCAGAGTCGTCTAAGGGACTAAGAGCAAACCAATAATTGGAATTCAACGTCTAAGGAAACAACTAAGGCATGTCACCTGCCTCTTCTTCTCCTTCTTCTTTGACTGAAAAGCCTATACCACAAATATTAAAAAGAAAAAAAGACTTTAGCTAAATTGGTTTTGTTAGATATATATATTTATTTAAAAGACACTATATAGTTTCAACATTTAAGGTAAATCGGGTTCATTGATATTTAACTATTTAAATTTAAAATTAAATTTTATATCGACCAACTTCAAAATTATTATTGGCAAAAAAGAAGTTGTAGAATAGTAGAAGCATACGTCTTATCAAAGTACATATTTATTTTTGAGGGTGATTACATTTAGATTTGAAATGAGATTTTAAATAACAGAACATCCTTTAAATTAAAATTCATTTGGGAGTCTAATATTAATATATAAATCTAAATGTAAAAGTCATTTGATATTTCAAATGTAAATAGTCTTATATTCGTTAATAACTTATAAATTAGAAACAGAAGCCAAAAACATGCTGCTAACAGATGTTGGTTTGGAAAAATACTTCTACAAAAATGAAAAATTAAACATTTACACGGTTATACTTATATACTTATACTACCGAATTGGGCTTCCTAATTCTTGGAAATACCCAATACAAAGAATATTTGTTTAAGAATCTTGAGTGGTTTGGGAAAAATTGATTCATAAAATATAACAATTTTTACACAACTTTCCTTATTTTAATACCAAGTAAACTATTGTTTGAACTTAATACTATATCTCCATATCCTCTGTAACTTTGTCGTTCTCTTTTCAGATGTAAAATATTACTAATTAACATAGGATTACTATTTCCTACAATGCTACAATTATAATTTACTGTTTATGTCTTCAGGTAAAATTATAATTTATATCTATATCCATAGCATTACTTGTACGTGGACTCATAAATTTTTGCATTAAACCCTCTTATTGAAAAAGAAGAATTACTGTTCACTACAAGGATTCCTCTTTTTCAAAAAGAGAATTACACCAAAGTTAAAATATAAAAAAAATCCACACCAAAAGTAAAATATCAAAAAAAAAATCACACTAGAGTTAGAAAAAAATCTCTATCCCCTGAAATTAAAATTAAATATTATACACAAACTTTCAATAATACCTCTATGTTGAGCCGCAAGAATTTTCAAGGGCAATTTTGAAGGAACTAACTTGATAATTTTTAAATAAGAGAGATTAATTTATAATTTCTTCACATATTGAGAATAGTGGTGAATGTACTCCGCCAACATATAAATACTCGGGTACGAAAAATTCATGGCGAATCTAAAATTTTTCGAGTTATAAAGTCTGGTTTGGCTGAATCGACTTAATTGGTTTGGGTGAATCGGGTTGGGCCAGGTAGAATTAACGACCCTTAGCCGTATGACTATCCAAGTGATCCGAATTTCGACCAAGGGGGACATGCATGAAACCATTACAAATATGGATGCAAAATGCACAATTGATGGAGTAATGAAAAACCAAAAAAAACACAAAATCTCACCATAGAAGAAGAGTCATCATCGTCGTCATGATGTTGCTGAAGGTGCTGGCCGTGATGGTGCTGGTGTTTGGTGAGGAGCTCCCTCTCGTTCCCGAGGCTGTGCTTCGCCCCTAAGTAGTGATCATTCTTCGTCTTCTTCCTATTCGCCCGAGCCTGTGAGAATACCACCGAGTAGTTCGTCTCCTCCCCCGTCTTCCCGTCCCACGCCCCGAACTGGGGCACCGACATCCGGCTTCTCTGTGCAATTCAAGAACACCGATCAATCAAGAAACTAAGAACTAAAAACACGCAAATGTGCATGCATCCATGCTTCATATATATCGTGCTTATATGCCAAACGTGTATGCATCATCATCCCCTTGGATCGAAATTCGACTTGCAAACAACTATCTAATGTGTATGCAAAATCGTGCAGAATGTTAGGGTTTCTTTGTAATTTAAATATTGTTGCAATAATTGATCATATTCGTGGCTTTCTTGTGGGCGGGTGGCTTACCCCATGATGGCCTTCCATTGGGAGAAGAAGAAGATATGAAGTGGGAAGGGAATTAATTTAAGGGAAGAAATGCAGAAATTTATTTGTAAGTACCCCTTGAAAAAAAATATTAGTAGAATATATATAAATTATAAAGGAAACCAATGGATTATGTTGGTGCGAATTGGAGGGGCAAGAGGATTAAGAGGCCTAACTGTTGACAAGTTATCCTCATATATTTCTATATCCTTTCTTTGGAAAATATGGCCTATGGGTGTCTCACAAACAAATCTCAATCCTCCCTTTTCGTTTGCCTATATTCATAATTTTCACTTGTTTTTAATTTTTACGAATTTGAGTTTATCAGTCAAATTTAACTAAATTATTGCATAAATAATTATATAGTTGAGAAACTATAAAAAAGAAAATTCAAAGATTTGAGTTATTTTATTTTATTTTTTAATTAGGAGTTTTTTTTTATAATTTTATTATAATTTGAGGAACTCCTCGAGCACATCATATTAAAAAATAGGAACCAATTCTACCCATATATATATGAACCAATTAGAGATTTATGGATACGGTTGTTATGATGAATTTTATTCGAATTCAAATTTATTTTAATATATCCAACCAAAAAAAAATATTTTAATATATTCTTTTGTACAAATAGAAATTTGATACAGAGGTGATCGACTGGATCATAAGAGAAAATTTTAGCTAATTCTCTAAAAAAGTTAGGAGTTAGAAACAAAAATTTAGAGGAGACAACTAAATAATAATTTACGTTACTTTTTTGTAATTAAAATACACATTAAATTATTTTTGTAGATATTATGTGTATAAAAATGTATAAATAATGTGGGTAGACAAATAGACAGTCCGTATCAATATATGTTGTTATGTAAGAAACTGAAAATTCGAACATTTTGTACTGTTTCCAATTTAATTCGAACACTTTGTACTGTTTCCAATTTATCTTATATACCAAATGGAGCCTCATTTACAAAATGATGGCGGGTTTAATTTGAAAGAAAATATAAATAATGTCAGAAAAAGATATTTAGGTTGAATTAAATTAGTAATATTATCTCTAAGTGACGGAATATGTGATTCTTTTATCATAACAAACAAAATACTGGTCGAGTACTTACAATGACCATGGGCCGAAACTAAGTCGAGGTTAGGTCAAAATAAACTTTAATGACATTGTTTTTAAGGACTCTTGTGCAATCGACATTGAAGTAGTAGCGAGGTATTTGGAGGGTAAGGCGATTGGTTTGCAGACTGACCGGCGAAGAAACACGATAGACCCCTTGGTAGCTGAAGTTCAGGCGGCTCTTTTTGCAGTAAGATTGGGTCGCATTTCGGTTGGAAGAAGGTGATATTGAAGAGTGATTGTTTGAATGTGATTTAGTTATATGTAGTGGCGAAAATCTCTCAAACATTGGTGAAATATTCTTGAAGACATCAAATTCACTTGTGATTGCTTTGAGAATTTCCGTTCCTCTTTCTGAAAGCGTGGTGCTAATGAAATAGCTCACATTCTCACATAATGTGGCTTATGCTTTTGTTGGTTCTTTTGATTTCCTCTTTTTGTCACGGACGCTCTTAGCTCCAATGTAATTTAGTTTGGCCGTGTTGCCCCTCGTAAAATATATATATAAAACATTATCTATTTATTAAAATCCCTCAAATTTTATTATTTATCTAAAATACAACGATTTGTGATAAAGCGTGTACTCCCTTGACATTTAAGTCGCTACTACTATCCACCGCCATAGAAAGGCAATAAAAATCAAATTCCCAAATCGAAGAGCTAATTCCGCTGTCCAAGAACCCTAACCTAAATCCCCAAACTTCGATCAAATTCTCCGGCCATGGCGGCAATAAGCCTCCGCAAAGGAAACACTCGTCTCCCACCGGAGGTGAACCGTGTTCTCTACGTGCGTAATCTTCCCTTCAATATTACGAGCGAGGAAATGTACGACATCTTCGGGAAGTACGGCGCCATACGTCAGATCCGCCTCGGGACGAACAAGGACACGCGCGGCACGGCTTTCGTGGTGTATGAGGACATCTACGACGCCAAGACCGCCGTCGATCATCTGTCCGGTTTCAACGTCGCGAATAGGTACTTGATTGTTTTGTATTACCAGCAGGCGAAGATGGGCAAGAAGTTTGACCAGAAGAAGAAGGAGGACGAGATTCAGAAGCTCCAGGAGAAGTATGGGATTGGGACACCTGCTTCCAAGGACAATTAGACTACTTGAGGCAGTAAGATTACTACTTTACGGAAAATTGTTTGTTAATCGTGAAAGAGAGTTGGTTTCTATTTGGACGGATGTTGTGTTGTGTAAAAAAGTTAGATTGATGGTAATATGAGTAACTAATTTGGGCTGAGTTCTTGCAGTTTGCTTGTTCTTGTCATAATTTTTCGGATTACTGAGTTTATGGTGTTATGAATCATTGTTCCCAGCTTGAACCTAATTGTTACGGCATCTTCGAATGTTGTGTTTGTTGTCTTTGCATTTGTTAATACCCTCATACTAGGCTATGACATTTCAAGCAATGGTATCCCAATTCGTGATTTTCTCCGTTTTCAATGAAGAATTCACACTCTTGACGAAGGTTTTAACAATTCCTGTGTTTGGGCAGAAAAGTCTGCCCTGTGGCGGTCGAATACTCGAATTGTTCTGGTCGGAAGCCGTCTTCAAGTAAGGCGGCTTCTACCATGCGCTTTACCAAGAATTGGGATTGGACTAGTGAAGCCATTCGGTTGGGTTGTCATTGTCCCCAGATTAAGGATTAGGTATCGGTTCGATCTGAGTGAATCTAGTTTTTTTCATTTCCCTAGTAGGTTTTTTGGACCTGGATATGAAAGCAAAGTAAGATATGTTGGCTTTCAAGCTACTTATATGTAGTATTAGTTCCTCATTTATCTTGCTCGAGTTTGATTTTCCCTTGGCTCCACAAGACTTTGAAAAAGGGCTTGGATACAGTAACATAATTGGAAGAAATAAGGGTCGAAGTTTAAATTTCTAACAATAGTTCTACCTATAGTAATGATCATCAGAGGAAGAGAGAACCCATCTATAATTCCAGCCTAGATAGAGGACTGCTGCTTTCTGTTTTTTATGTTGCTTCGTCCTGCCGGAAATCTAAAACAAAGTGTAGGTGTTGCTGTTCGGTTAATCTACGTAATATCGAGTGCTGCCCCTTCTGCCCTGGGTTTGTTTTTGGGTTTCTGCCGAAGTTTTGGTTCTTTGTTTTTATCTCAATCGGCTTGCGGAAACAGTCTCTTGGTGTAGATTCCTCTTATGTGAATGTGATTAGGCTGTTTCGAGTTGTTTACGTTTGCATCAAAATGACTTCGGATCTCACTCGTGTAATATTTGGTGAGAAAACTAAAGGGGCTCAACCCTTGTTGAACCTAGGGCACTCTTAAGTGCCCAAGAATTGCCTAAAATTATAGTACAAGAACTGCATATAGCCAACATTGCCAATGATATGAAGCTGTAACATAAACAAAGGAAAGAGATGCGTACACACACTTTGCACAAAAACAATATTTATTAGTTTAGTTGGATAGGAAAAGACCATATAAATATGTTTGTCTAAAAAAAGAAAAAAGAAAAGAAAATGATAGGAACTTCTGCCACATGGGGTTGCTATGCAATTGCAACATCATCATATGCAGACTATATCTATCTCTACATTCTTCCCCCTTTTTTTCGTTCCCCCAAAGTTCATAAAGACCACTCTAACCAGCCTCAGAAAGTTTACATTACATTCCCATGTGAAAACAACTAAAACAAAGCGTCTTTGTATTTTCTCTTCAACTTTTGCGCACTTGAATAGACATTAGTACATGATTTTTATACAATTATATAGCTACATTAATCATCCATTTCAAGCCTATTTTCTTTGTATTAGTATGCGTATGTAGTATCTCTTGGATGTCCAGAAACATTTCGCTTTCCCTCATGCAACATATTCAGGTATAAATAAATATTATAGAAGTGTGTTGGCCTTCTTGCAGACTTAGGCATAGACACCGCTTCTCCTCTTCTTGGTGTTTGCTACAAGCTCCGGGTTACCTTTCTTCATCATGGCACTGAATTCCTCGTAGTTAATCCGCCCGTCCTGTAATCGAGAATTCTCTCGCTCAATCAATCAACGTATGTATTGTGAAAACGAAATTATACGGAAAATGGGTTCTTACATGATCAGTGTCGACTTCGGAGATGATCTCCTTGATGTCCCTGTCGTCGCCCATGCCGAATTCCCTGAGTGCCTGCTCTAGTTCCTCGATTGTGATGTAACTGGTCATCAAACAACGATATGAGATGTTATTGATCATCAAGAAACACGGTTGTTCCTTAGTACTACTAGCATCATGATGTGGCGTAACTTACCCACTGCTGTCTTTGTCGAAGTACTGGAACGCTGTGTAGAGATGTTCTTCTTTGTCCATTCTGTTCAAGTGCATTGTTGCTGTGATGAACTCTTCGTAGTCTATGGTGCCGTTCCCATCAGCATCAGCCTGAACATTCCCATCGAGGCATGCATCATGAGTATTAGTACTAACTAATGATGATTTAAGACAAAGTAGTCATATGTTATAACAGAATTCTTACAGCTTCCATCAATTGCTTCACTTCAACTTCACTGAGCTTTGTCCCTTGCTTGGCCAACCCTTGCTTTAGCTCTTCAAGAGTGATTGTACCACTATTATCAGCGTCCATGCTTTTGAACATTTGTTTCAGTCCCATGATTTCTTCCTCTGACAGGCAACCCGCAATAACCTATGTTTTTCAAGAAATTTGGACAGTTTTCTGAATGTTAGTTTTCCATACAGATGACAGATGGAAAACACAAGATCCATGGATTGGTACAGGAGTATGTGTAAACTTACCCTCAGTGCAACCTTTTTGAATTGGTTCATAGCTTTGAATTGTTTGAGCCTATTGAGAACAGCATTGTCAAGTGGTGTATCGGGCGCCTCTCCGTCCTCCTTGATCCACGGATGATCTACAAACATTAGAACACGGTAAATATATTGTTGCATACAAATCCGAGTATATTTTCTTGATTATATAAGAATATATACATGTACATATACATACTTAGCACTTGGGATGCAGTGAATCTTTGCTTGGGGTCCTGAGTGAGCATCTTCTTGACAAGGTCCTTTGCACCGTTTGAAATCGAAGGCCAAGGATCGGTAGAGAAGTCGAGATGACCACGCAAGATTGCATTGAATATGCCCGTCTCCGATTCTGCAGTCACCACAGTTTTCACATTACTTCTATCAACTCAATCATTTCCCAGGTCAGAAAGATGTAGTGAATGAATATTTGACAAACCTGCCCAGAAAGGAGGAACACCAGAAAGAAGGATGTACAACATGACCCCAATACTCCAGATATCCACTTCAGGCCCGTATTTTCTTTTCAACACTTCTGGAGCTATATAATATGCACTGCCCACAATGTCCTTGAAGAGCTCCCCTGTCACAACATATGAAGGAAAGATTGGTGTTTATGAAGAAAAACTGCGAATCTTGTGTGTTTTCGATTACGTAAAATTACAGTATTCGTCCCATAAGGTAGGAACATCCTTGTTGAAAGAAGTGATGTTGGATCTGTCAAAGTGAAGAGAGAAATCATTATACCTTCCTTGTAGAAGACGGAGAGGCCGAAATCCGTCGCCTTGAGCGGCGCGTTCTCGTCCTTGTTAAGCAGCAAGAAGTTCTCGGGTTTGAGATCCCTATGAATGACTCCCATGGTGTGACACGTATGCACAATCTGCACGATGGTCCTCATGAGCGAGGCGGCGGCGCGTTCCGTGTAATGCCCCTTTGCGATGATGCGATCAAAGAGCTCCCCACCGGCGCACAGCTCCATCACCAAATGCACCGAGTGCTTGTCCTCGTACGCCCCCTTCAGCTCCACTATATTTGCCTGCCCCGTCAGATGATGCATGATCTGAACCTCCCTCCTCACATCCTCCACGTCTTCCTTGTTGGCCAGCTTTCTCTTGGCGATCGTCTTGCACGCGTATTGCACGCCCGTCTGTTTATGGGTGCAGAGATACGTGACGCCGAATTGGCCCCGGCCCAATTCCTTCCCGATGGTGTAGATGGATCTGACATCCTCCATGGGACGCTGCAAAACAGGGCCCACGGGGGCCTGTTTAGCCGGTTTGGTGGAATTGTTGGGGGAAGCCGGGTGGCCTGCCGACTTGGGGGGCGTGGTGGCTGTGATCTTGGCGCTAGCGTCGTTGTTGTTGGTGGAGGCGGTGGCGGCAGGGGGAGGAGGGGCGTCAGGGGCGGCCCGGGAGCAGCAACTACCCATTGATTGATGATTGGTGTGGAAATTAGGATATGATCAATGATTGAGAGAGACAGAGAGAGAGAACGCGGTGGCGGTGGTGATGGTGGAGGGGTGGCGGCGCGCCCGGAGGAAGAGCGAGCTAAGGGAAGAAACAAGAGTGGGATTGTTTCTTGAGGAATGAGATTGTTGTTAGCGGAGGCAGAGAGGGGCATCGTGCATGGGAGTCATTGCATGGGGAGAGATTTCAGGAGGGAATTCTATTTTCCTAAATTTACTCTCTTATTTATTTTTAGCCTACGGAAGACCAATTGACGGTCGAGAGATTTCTCAGGTGACCACTCTGACAGTTGAGATTGGTTGGTTCTTGGAGCCTCGAGGGAGACATGCAGCCAACTAACAGGGATGGAAAATGGATGTATTTTTCTGCATTTTTTTTTTCTATTTTTAACCTTTTTTTTTTTTTAATTTATTAATATTAGTATTAGATACGATACAAATTTTTTTTAATAATTACACATTAATGATAAATCGCACGCAATTATTGAGATTCTATTAAACATAAAACATTTAATGACTAAAATCAAATTATGATTTCAAAGGAAATTCTATAGTGCATTGATTTTTGAGTTGTCCCTAAAATAAATTATGGGCAAATTATGTCCCGTTGTATCGGTTAAATCTAATTACAAGTCAACTCCTTCATTTTTATTCATTTGGTTCCAGAGATTTTATTTCCGTTAGGAATCATTAGAGTTTTTCTATAATTTTTCTAAAATACTCGATTAAATAAGGTTTGTTGGCATTTATAAGTTTCAAGTACCTATACTATATGATAAATGAGATTGGACGGACTGGCTTTTAGTAAGGTTTAACCTCAATATAGTCGAATATAATTTAACCATAAATCTG
The DNA here is from genome assembly GCA_037834125.1 of Lippia alba. Classification (NCBI taxonomy): domain Eukaryota; kingdom Viridiplantae; phylum Streptophyta; class Magnoliopsida; order Lamiales; family Verbenaceae; genus Lippia; species Lippia alba. Next base: position 2,376,356 of record JBBMKE010000001.1, on the reverse strand, counting down.
AACATTGTTTTAGATTTGTATCCTCTGTTTTAGTTTTGTATTTCATTTATGCTACTATCTATATATATTACTAGAAAAATACACGTGCGTTGCACGTATAAAACTATTTTAAAACAAGTTATGAAAAATTAAACATAATAAATAAATTATTTATATATTTCACTTTTATAAATCAACCGTGGATATCCAAACTATCGAATAGTAAAAAATAATTTATAAAAATATTATTAAAAATATTATGGAATTTTAGAATTTTCTCGTATATTTCACAAATGCTAATTATTTCAAATTTTGAGTACAATTCTCTACATTATTTTAAGTGTTTCTAAAATATTTATAATTATTACTTAATATGAAAAATAATTTATTTATATTTTAATTATAATTGCGGTGAAATCAAAATAACTAATAATGAATAATTATAAAAATATTAACACACTATATGATCATAATTATACTATACATAAATATTGAATATATAAAAAAGAGCGAATATAAAAAACATTTAACCTTCGCCATAAAGAAATATCTTCAAGAAATTATCGTAGTTCGTGTATGATGGTTGCTGGTGTATCGTAGTTCGTATATGATGGTTGATGTCATATCAACGACATACATGCTCGATCATTATCTAACAAAAAATATAATAAATCGGTCAATAATCTACATGTTAATATAAATTGACTTAAAGAGAGAAAATTGTGTAATTATGAATGAATAATTTATTTAGACAATGAATGAGAAGAAGAAGGCAAAAAAAAAAAAAAGAATAAATAATGAAAATGAATGGAAGGAGAAAATATTAGCTCTATTTTTTGGAGCAAATAAATAAATGGTTGTATTGGAAATAAATACTCTTTGATGAAGTAATTTATGTAGCCTAATTAATATTCTTTATTATGAAAGATTTGGTTTTAAATCCAAAATTGTAAGACCTTTTATGGAATTAGTATCCATGATTTAAATGATTAGTCATTATAACACAATTTTACATAATTTGTAATATATTTTTAAAAAATTATGCATTTAATATTAAACTCAACTAAAATTATTAATCCCTTTAAAAAATAAAAAATTCTAAACAAATTATTATATGAAAATTTTAATTTAATTAATTTTTAAAAGGAACGAAAAATATTTAAAACGCCACCTGCTATATTATACAATGTAGATAAGAACTACATCATAAAAAATAATAAAATAGAACAAATTATGAATGTGAGAAACTATATTAAAAGATTGTAATTTTAAACTATACAAAAGGATAGTTTAGATAAATATGTTTATTTTAAATATTAAAAAAAATTCAAATAAATAATTCTCAAAGAACTAATCTACACTATAATATTTAGAAGTTCAAAATACTTTTGCACATATATGATATAATATCTGCTAAAATTAAGTCTTAATAAATAAAGTTAATCATCTTACTTTATGCTAAAAGATATTAAATTTATTTTCAATTAATTACCATCAATTAATTAAATTAAGGTATTTATATTTACTTAATATAAATAAAATATTGTTTGTTGCACTTTCTTAAATTTAGAAGATTAGTATCCTAATAATTTTGATATTGACAAACAATTAAAGTATTCAAAATATTAAATAATATGAAATATTTATTAACTAATGAAATAATTTTTAAAGAATAAAAAAATGAGAAAAAATGAGAAAAAAATATTCAGTCAAAATTGTAACAATTAGGGTGAAACACACCCTTTCTATATATTATAGTATATATATAGATATAGTTATAGATTCAGAACAAGGAAAATATAATTTTTGTTTCTCTAAATGTGTCATTTTTTTATCCTGACTTTTTAGTTTTTTCATAACTACATCCTTTTTTATTCAACAATTTTCAATTTTAGACCTCTCTGACGTGACACAAATTTGGGATTTTTTTTTTAATTTTGCTTTAAAAGTTTGAGTTGGTATATTAGTTAAATTATTAATAGCTAAAAGAAAAACTGAAAAAATAGCACATAATTGATTAAACTTTCATTATTTGAAAAAAAAAACCGACTATTATAATTTCTTCTATTATTTAAAAGAAGCCCCACTATTAAGGAAAATTTTAGTTCAGACCTAATTTGGTCGAAACCAACAAATTAAAAGGATAAGTATATTACGCTTATCATTTGATTGATCATTCTACCTAAATTTTCCACCAACCACACGGCAAGTACAAAACACTCGTCCCCTCGTTAATTACATCGGTTTGGCCGAGCCAGACTCGAGTTAGAATTACCCCACTATTAAAAATGGGACATAATGGGGTTTTTCGGTCTGAAAAAGCGTTAGTTTGTAAATGAACTTATTGGAAATCGTGTTTGTCAGTTTATAACATCACCACCTATAAACTCTAACCCTGCAAATAGATTTGCGAAAGTGTTTCCATCACTCTTCCGAAAATGGAACCCGACGCCAACATCGAAACCAGCAGCATGATCCGTGTGGCTGTCCTCCCCATCGCCGACATTCCACTGCTTCTATTCCGTGATTACGCCGCCATGCTCCTCCGTTACCACACCGTCTCCCTTAATTCCATCCGATCATTCTACACCGAGCACCAAAAATCCCCATTTTCCAACCAGCCGTGGGATTCCGGATCCCTGCGCTTCAAGTTTAATCATTTAATACTATGATACGTTAATTTAAAGGATATATTTGACTTGGGTCACAAAACTATTTCATATCTTTTTTATGATTTTATAAGATATTTGTTTTTTTTTTCCCCTCTTAATATAACGTGAGTTTCTAAATTCTAAAAGTAAGATGTCACTCTTTTATTTATTATATATTAATAAAAAATTTATGTAAGTAAAATAAATTAATATGTTAATTTATTGTTAATATATAACTATACTTTCAACATTTAATATTTTTTATTTTATTATTTTCTTACTTTTTGAAGTTTCCAAAACTATTGATATCTAGTACTTTATAATTTTATATATATAAGTGATGAAAATAACTAAAAGATTCATTTATTTGTGAACCTTTTACATCAAAATTATTGAGAATTAGGCAAAATTGCAAAAATGGTCCTGCAACTTACACCTTTTCGAACTTTAGTCCTTTTTGATATCGCGTTTTCAATTTTGTCCTCTAATTTAAAATAATTTGCAATTTTCGTTCGATTTCGGCCCGTAATTGAAAATTCCTCAAATTTTGCTGATGTGGCATGAATTCAGGCCTAATTTGGGTTTTTTTGGTGACCGGGTCAATTAAAGATTAATAAGCTGCCATGTGGAAATTTAAAAAAATTGAAATATATATATACACACATGGCAAATAAAAAAATATTATATAAATAATGTATATATGATATTTATATACATTATATATGAATATATATTTTTTAAGTTTTATAAATAAATAGTGTATATTATACACTAATAAATAATCCTAAAATATACCATATATTTATATATTATCATATATATTACATATTACATATTACTTTTATATAACGTACTGCACCAGGCCACCGGAATCAAACGGCGCAGCACTATCTTACCACTCCGGCGCAGCACAACGCACCACCACGGCCGGACTCCTGCGCCGACCGACCGCCCACCATCGTACCCGGATGGTATCCCGTCGCAGCACCACCAAAACACTCCGACGCCGACCGACATCTCACCACCACCGCACACCGATGCCGCTCCGAGCCTCAGGCGCAGCACCACTGCTGCTCGCCGAGCGTGGATCTATGTTTGTGTGTGGAGATTTGATTTTTTGTTTGATGGGTTGCGGTGGTGATGGTGTCTGTGAATCTAAATGGGGAAGGGGTAGGCGAGATGGATGGTGGTGGCGGCAGCGGCTGACCGGAAGAGAGGGCGACGAGATTGGTTTCTGGTGGTGGTGGAGCCTCAGGGGGAAGGAAGGCGGTGGACTTGGGGATAGAGGTGGTGGTGGTTGCAATGGCGGCGGTGGTGCTGGTGGGCAGGCGACATGTGCTGGAGAAGATGAGCCTTCTTTTTTTTTTTCTTTATATGCATATATATATATATTTTTTAATGATATATATACATATATATATATATTTCAGTTCTTTCAATTGACACATCAACGCTCCATGTGAACAACCATGTAAGCGTTTATTAATGAGTCAGCAAAAAATATTCGCAAATTAGGACCGAATTCATGCCACATCAGCGAAATTTGGAGATTTTTCAATTTCGGGCTGAAATTGGACGAAAATTGCAATTTTTTTTAAATTAGAGGACAAAATTAAAAACACAATATCAAAAAGGACTAAAATTCGAAAAAGTGTAAGTTACAGGACCATTTTTGCAATTTTGCCTTCAGAATTATACGGCATTTATATCTTGATCATTTGCATAAATAATTCTCTAACTTTAGATCAAGGTCCTAGCCTGGTGATTATATATTATATTTTACATGCAATACGATATTATCGAGCACTACAAATATATTATGAATTGTTCTATATTATTAATCTATTTGGGATTTTTTCAATAAATTAATCAAAATAGCATGCATATCAATGCAATTACCTAGTCGCAGTGTTCTGAAAATTGGACCAGATTGGCTGGTTTAATTAGTGATGTATGCCTTGTTAGGTTTGAAAGAACCACACTAAAAACGATAGTAATCCAACTAGTTAAGGATCCAAAAATGCCGGTTGATTCTCTAAATAACATTTTTTCTCTTGTCGTGATGTGGTTAAGTCAAGATTTAGAGGGAAAAACTCGGTATTTTGTTTTATTCCGACTTATTTTATGTCATTTTTCTTTTTAAATCCTAGAATGCAAAAAGATTTAGGTAAATAGATCTAGGGCTGAAATATTGTAGAAATATATTTTATGTTATATACATATAACACATATATAATATATGTATTAAATATTTATACAACTATATTTTTCATTATATATTTACATGGCTTTAGATTTAAATAATATATTAAATACATATCATATAGTATATACAATTTTGTCAATTATATGTGGTTGCGTATTACATATATATATATATATATGATCCGGGTCGAAATTGGCTAGGCTGACGTGGGGTCTAGTTGGCAACTTCGGCTTGATCAGTCAAGAATTTGTATTGTGGGTTCTTAACTCGACCTGAAAACACTTAGCAAACGTGAGCTTAGGGCCAACTTGGGGGACTTGGGGTTTTGCCCAAGTTTGGCACTCCGACGCTCAAGTCAGTATAGGGGTCGTATTTAGTGAGAGAATTAATGCAAGGGAGGCAATTAAAGGCTCATAAATGCTTACCAACAACCATTGAAGTGAGGAGTATTTATAGTCTCGGCGGAAAAATGCATTAGTGCTTGTCTGCAGGGTGCATTTAATGCGACTGAGTAGCTTTCCCGACGAGGTAACTGTCGATCCCGGCGATGGGGCGTAAGGCGCGCCAATTTCCTCTTTGGGCGAGACCGGTTTACAGAACATTAAATGCGTCTTGGGTAAACCCGCGAGGAATGGAGATGCGACACGTGTCCTGAGACTCAAGCGTAAGAGTACCCGACCCATGAGGTCGGGGTAGGGGCCAGAGTTAGGTCCCAAATTGCACCAAGTGTTGGGGGATCGAGATCGACCTCTTGGCTTGCAAGTGCTTGGGGTCGGGGTCGACCCCATGGCCTGTGAGCACTTGGGGTCGGGGTCAACCCCTTCGCTTGCGAGCGCTTCGGGTCGGGATCGACCCCATGGCCTGTATCCCGACCCCATGGCCTGTGAGCTCTTGGGGTCGGAGTCGACCTCTCGGCTTTCGAGCCCTTGGGGTCGGATCGACCCTTTGACATGTGGCCTCACAGGGTCGGGTTCGACCCCTTAGCACATAATCTCATACGGGGCCGTGGTTGATAGCATCCGCGTGGCAGTACGGGAGTCGTGATTGGGCGCCACGTATTTTTGGTCGTTTTATGGCATATCAAACATGACATTTGTCCTTATCATTATTATTATTATTTTGAGAACAAACAAAACTTGGACTATAAAGTATATTCTTTGCTGGGCCACTTGTCGTTTATAATATATGGTTTTATGGTATTTTTTTCCTACTGAATCAGACCTGCCTAGATGTGATAAGGCCAGTACGGCTGATGATAAGCAAATTGCCAAAATCCTTGTACTTTTCGTTTTGTTGGGATTATCACAGTAATTAATTGGCCCTAATTGGACCTACCAAACGATTCCTAAGTAATTTAAGGAATGATGATAGTGATAATTATGTTATTTTTTGTCTTTTGACAGCGCATTTATAAAATCACATGAAGATGATGAAGTGTAGCATGACAAGATTTGACTATAATAAAATTGTAGGTTCAAATCTTATTTCATGAGGTGAAAAATAATTTAAGTCCTTTATAAGAACTCGTTGAACCCGAAAATTTTGTTTTGGATTGAGGTGTCATCTTCTTAATCTAAGATTTAGTCACCAAAAAGATAGTGCATTGTTGCATTTATATGGATCGGAATTGGATTGTATTATTAATGTATGAATTTTTACCTATCAATAATAAATTGCATATCGAATTATTCGAATACCAAATTTTTTATTAAGCTAACATAACGTGAAATCAATAAGCTATAGTGGCACTATGATTATAATAATTCTTCATCACCTTAGAATGATGTAATAATTTGGAAATTCTTTAACATATTTTCACAAAAAGGGTGTCAATTAAAATAAGAAATACAAACTAATATTATAACATATATTTTTATTACATCTGATTAGTTTTAATATATCCATCAAATTTATGGCATGCAAATAATAACTTAAATATTAGTGAATAGAATTCAAATAATTTCTTCCAGTGTTGCTCTACGTAGCACAGATACGGATAGCGACACGGACACGATACGATCTGGCGACACGGATTTTAATTAAATTTCCCACGTGAGAAGTGTCAGATACTATATCCAACACAAATATCCGACATAATACAGCACGTGAAAATGATATTTTTAGAAGTATCGATATGGTAATTTCGAATCTCATTCTTTTTTAATAAAGAAAAAAATAAGAATGTAGGTAGATTGTAGTGCAAATAGAAACTGCACGAGTAGGTCACAAATTCTCCACCTTATCAGGGGAAGGTTTCTTCTACAGCAATCGCACCAGTACGTGACACATACGGCACACCACTTCAACACGGATCCAAATATCTCCCTTTTTTCAGTACTTAAATCTCAAACAATAATATAAAAAATTACCAAGTTTATACTAAAAGAATTATGTCAATTTTAGAAGAATATTTCTTCAGTATTATTTTATCAACAAACTTACAACATGACTTTCCACGCGTAGATTGAAGAAGGAAGTATTTCAAGATTCTATTTCTTGAATTGTATTCACAACTCTTAGTTGCATAAACAACTTTTTTTCGCGGCGGCGGCGATGGAGTTGGGGTGGGTGGCGGAGTTCTTGAAGGGGATGATCAAGCCGGTGGCGGCGCTGGCGGTGGTGGCGGTGGCGGTGGCGCTGTCGTACTTGCAGAA
>JBBMKE010000001.1:2348731-2362540 GCA_037834125.1 Lippia alba | reverse complement strand
CAAGAGTGGGCATCTCCTCATATCTTCGAAAGGTTAGTGCTTTTCAGATTTGTGATGAAGAGGGTTTTAGAAATTGGAGAGCCTGAATGTTGATTTGCAATGTGCTAATATTGCTCATATTCCTGTTTGTTTCTGGGAGATGCACATTTGATGAATTATTGTTCTTCCTGAAGGGCCTGTTGTTTACATACATTAGATGTTCAGTACACGATTAAAAGTTTTGCATCGCGATAAACATGTGACCTAAGGCATTTACTTTAATTTATGTGACACTAGATATTGTTTGTTTTGTCATGGGACTTTATAGGGGTAATTTAAACTGCTTTTAGCTTTTCGGTGAGGAATATGGGAATTGGGCCTAGAAAAATCAGATCTAAATATAGTAATTGAAGATTGTGTTTGTTTTCCATGAACTAACTTTGGAAAATAATGTTTCATCCCAATAGACGAACTCTGTCTCACAATACAAGATTGTCTACCTATAGTGGTGTCACTGGTTGTTACGAATGAACCTTACAGTCTTACCTATGGGCTTACACACTCTTATGAATAGCTCATAATGGTCTTGTGGAGATTGAGGGGGACCTATTAGCAAAGTTCTTTTTTTTATTTTCATTGCAACTATATTACAGTTTATATAGGGACTAGGATGTCAGCTGCAAGTTGTTCAGTTGGTCTTTCGTGAAAGATGTTATCTTCAGGCTTGTAAAATTGATTTTAATTTTAGAGTTTAAAGGATAAACAACTGAGGCAGGACAGCAGAAGGCTTTTTATGCTGGTTGGTGGTTTTACTGATGAATTTTTAGCTTGCATTCTGGATTCAGTTCATCTTAATCCAGTTCATCTAATGGAGAAGAGAGGTGCTTGTTAGGAGAATGTGTGTTATGTGTAAGAGGAACAATTTTCCAAAACTCTTCCTTTCATGGAAAAGGAAATGAGGGGAAGGTAATTGATTAGACAGAATATATGTAGGAAGAGTGGTGGTAATTTTGATTTTTCTAGAAGTCTGTCTCTCGCCCTCTTCAAAAAATTGTGGTTAAGAAGTAGCCTCCTTAAAATTTGGAATTGAAGCTTACAAACATAGAATTGTTTATTATTTTTGTCATGAATTCATCAACATTTAAACATCTTGCAGGATTAGGGTGGAAGTCTTGGAAGAAGCGATGGTTTATCCTCACACGAACTTCTTTAGTTTTCTTCAAGAATGACCCTGTTAGTCACATTTTCGCATTATTTAATTTGCTTAACATCAGTTTCATATTATTCTTGCCTTTAACACAGAGACTTAACCTTTCCTGTAGAGTGCGCTTCCTCAGCGTGGCGGTGAAGTAAATTTGACTTTGGGTGGTATTGATTTAAATAATTCTGGGAGGTATGAATAAATGGCCTCTATTTTTCTTCAGCTGTTTCACTGTGCCTCTCGCGGTGTTTGATGTCATCCCATGTGCAGTGTTGTTGTTAGAGAAGACAAAAAATTGCTGACCGTTTTGTTTCCCGATGGGCGTGATGGACGAGCATTTACTCTCAAGGTGCGTAAAAGAAGAGATGATCTCTTTTTTATTAATTATAGGAACTCTTTGCTTGTGGTTACCCTGGATTTTGTTTCTGAACTTCAGGCAGAAACATCTGAGGACTTGTATGAGTGGAAGACAGCCCTTGAGCATGCTCTTGCACAAGCACCGAATGCTGCTCTCGTGATGGGACACAATGGGATATTCAGAAGTGACAATAATGATTCTATGGAGGGGTCTTTCCATCAATGTACCAACTTTAACTTTCTTGAATAATCACACAACTTAAGTTTTTCTATAAGCTCAAATCTTGATGGGATACCTTTGATATTCAGGGAGAGAGAAACGCCCAATAAAGTCTTTGGTTGTTGGACGGCCAATTTTGCTAGCATTAGAAGATATAGATGGTGGGCCATCCTTCCTTGAGAAAGCACTTCGGTTTCTTGAGAAGTATGGTAAGCTTTTGATTCTCATTGGGATTGCCTATGTCCTAATAAGGAAAGACTCTGTAGGCCTAGAGCATTATTATTTGAGCTTATTTCAACAACACCAACATCATAAACAAAGTGAACTCTGTTTTGTTGATTTTCTGCAAATATTGAACTTCAATTGCTTTGTGATCTTAATTTATTTTAATACGTTCGAAGTAATTCGAGTAAGAATAATAGTCTTAAATAATTTTGAGTTAAAGGAGTTGGAATATGGCAATAAAACAAATAACTGTTCATTTATATGATTTGAAACTCGCCAATTTCAATCTAATGATCTGGTCATCTAGGCGCACACAAATCCAGTAAATCCATATATTTTTATACAATGTCTACAGCTTGATTGTGGAACATGTATTGAGCTTTTCCATATCCATTTTTCTGTTGTCAATAACAATAATCACACAATTATCACGATAATGTATGATGATAATATGAATCATAAATGAATTTTTTGCCTTAGCTGGCAGATGGGATGGAAATTTTAGTGATGATACTCCTCATTAGAGATGCTTAAAATTGGGTACATATTGTGTTGAACCAATTAGTATCTCATTTATAAGCAATATATGAACAATGCCAAAGATTATTAGTTGCTCTCTTCAGTGTGTGTGCTCACTAAAGCTACTATGTCAACAGGCATAAAAGTAGAAGGTATTCTGCGGCAGTCTGCAGATGTTGAGGAAGTGGACCGAAGAGTTCAAGAATATGAACAAGGTCTTTTTCGCATTATTCTGTTGATGTGCTTAAGGACATTATCTCTTTCCTCGATACTATACTGTTTCTAAATCTAATTGTTAAAAACAGTTTGGATTGGTCATTCTCATGTAAAGTTTCATATAAATTATATTTAGTAAATATTTTGTGTATGGATAAACAAACATTTACTGATTTAGTTTTGTTCTTAGCAATCTTTTAGTTGCATATATCATATTCTTCAATAAATTACATGGCATGACCAATTTGGATATTACTTGATAATAGGTAAGACTGAATTTGATCCTGAGGAAGATGCTCATGTTGTTGGCGACTGCATTAAGGTTTGATTTCTTCCATGTGAATACTTACTTATTCTATTCTGGTTCTATTTTAAGTTTTAACTGACAACATGGGAATTTCACTTCCCTTCAGCACGTTCTTCGGGAACTACCTTCATCACCCGTGCCTGCATCTTGTTGCACTGCTTTGTTGGAAGCCTACAGTAAGTTTCCCTTACATCATTCTCTGCAGATTTTGTGTCAAATTTTCCAATACATTGTGTTCATCTTGCTATAATTAGCTAGGATTTACTTTTTTTTAGTAACATGGTTTTCTTTGTGGCTGTCCTGAGAAGAAATTGACCGGAAGGAAGCTCGGGTAAATGCAATGCGCTCTGCAGTACAGGAAGCATTTCCTGAACCCAATAGACGTCTGTTACAAAGGTATGCTGTTTTTGCTTACATGCATCTGTTCCAAGTGCAATGTTTAGCTCCTTAAAAAGATGAAAATCCAGGTATAAAAATAAGAAGAGATCTCATTTTTCAGCTGAAAAGGTCTCATAACAAGCCTTTCTTGAAAATATTACTTCAGTTTCGTCACACGTCCCTGAATCAAACTGATTTATCTTTCTCATGCTCGTTTTGAACTTTTTACCTTCGACTTTGTAAGTTCCATGTACATATGAAGCAGCTGGAAAATTATGAGTTGGTGAGAATTTCCTGTTGCTTGTCACTTATGTTTCTTGATATGGGCAGCATTCAAGAATAAGAGCCTGCAATCAGACATGAGCTTAAGGATGTATTTTTCTAGTTGTTCATAATATATATCATTTTTGCAATCTCACTGTCCCCTGTTCATTTTTTGCAGAATTCTTAAGATGATGCATACAATTGCTTCTCATGCTTCTGAGAATCGGATGACTGCGTCAGCGGTTGCTGCTTGTATGGCTCCTTTGCTGTTGCGCCCTCTTTTAGCTGGTGAATGTGAATTAGAAGATGAGTATGACTCTAATGGAGATAATTCTGCTCAGCTTCTTGCTGCTGCCAATGCTGCCAATAATGCACAAGCAATTATCACAACACTTTTGGAGGAGTATGAGAATATATTCGACGTAAGTGTTCAGTTGTTCATTTCTGAATCAAAAGGTTCCTGTCCGAAAGTAAAATATAAAACTGAGAAATATTAGATAATTTGCAAGTATGCATATTACTTTGAGAAAATTGGGAATGTGGTTTACTAGATACGTTTGATTTCAGGATGCTAATCTGCATAGATGCTCTACGTCTGGGGATTCTCAAACTGACAATAGTGGAAGTGAAGATACAAGTGATGATGAAAATCTCGATATAAAAGTAAATGGTTATCATGATGCTCAAAATGAAGCCGATCCTGAAACAGATTTTGATTGTGATCGAAGACAGAGTGGCAAGTTAAGTGAAAGCAGTGGATCTGCAGCTAGTGATCTTTATGATTATAAGGTGCTTTTTCTTCCCCTGCCTATTCCCTAAGCATGCATTTTTCATCAACTTAAGACACAAATATAAACAGGCTAATGTGAAGAAAACAGGGTATGCTGATTTTTGCTTTACACCTTTTTGGACTGATTTTATACCGCTGCTCAGTTTTGCTATGATTTCTTTTCAACATTATCTCATCCAAGAGTACGTGTTTTCGTTGTATTGTACGTGGAAGTCAATAACCTTCTATTATTGTTGCTCCATTTTCTACTAATGGTATAGTAGAATAAAACAATGGCTAAAATGATAATTTAACGAAAAGAAAATGATGACGACAACAATAGTACTTACAACATATTGACGTGAAAAGAAATATAATGGATCTAATGAGGCTATTACTTAGTGGACTTCGATAAATTTGTTATAACCCATAAAAGCTCGATTCACCTTCCATTTGCAGAAACTTACCTATGCATTCATGTTAATATAATCTCTATCTCTTTGTGGTGGGTTGCTAATACCAGGCCACCAGAAATGATGACTCAGATGAAGAATCTCCCAGGCAAAATCACCTCTCTAGAACTAAATTAAATCCCACATCGGAGGCTAGAGCTTCTGCTGACTCCAATATTTCAGTTGGTGAGCAACTGGACCAACTGAAGCAACACGAAAACCTGATGGATGCTTCTGGAGAAATGCTTGGTAGTGAGTCTCAGCGATCTATGGGAGAAATTTTATCATCTATGGATCAAGAGCTGCATCAATCCACCCCTGGACCTGAGCTATTGGCTGAAAAGTCAACACCGAAACTTACCAACAGCAATAGCAGCAGTTCCAAGAAGTCAACATTTTGGGGAAAGAAAAATGTGAGTCTTATCCTACAGTGTACCCTGTTCGTCATTGTTTTAATCAAAATGTTGATAATGAAACTCAGATTTTAATGTTGATTATACAGGAACTAGATTATCTAATTTGAGAATTTGACTTATGATGTATTAAGGATTGATTTTTGAACTTATCTGAAAATCTTTTAATATTGGGTACCCATAAGTCGTATATCTATTTGGACGGAAGCAAACTGATTTTGTATTCTTGCAGGCAAGGAAAACTCCTTCAACAGAATCAATTGATTCTTCAGGAGAGGAAGAGTAAGATTTATTTCTATTATCCTTTCGTTTTCTTTCTTAATCTACAAAACTTTTTGTCTTCTACTAAAAACTTGTGAAATATATTTGGCGCATAGTTTCGAAGAACCTAAGAGATGTTTTATATGAGAAAGTTTGTTATTCAGCATTGGATTGCTTGCCTTACCTGATGTTCTTATCATTTTACAGTTTTGAATTTTTTTTTTTGTTATGTTGAAATTCAATATTCATCTACTTCATTTATAGGCTTGCGATTCAGAGATTGGAGATTGCGAAGAATGATTTGCGACACAGAATTGCAAAAGAGGTAATAATTGGCTTTCAGGGAGTGTCTGAATTGTCAGCATATATACGTCATAGGCTAGTGTTTGGTAACAAGGTTTTGGTTTTCATCTATATCAGGCAAGAGGAAATGCAATTTTGCAAGCTAGCTTGGAGAGAAGGAAGCAAGCATTGCATGAGAGGCGTTTAGCACTCGAACAAGATGTAAGTGTTTGATATACATCTTCAATTTATTATTGTTTCATCTATTATTATTTTTTTGAATTTTCACATTCTGGCTACTGACGTTTTATTTATCATTATTATGGATTTTTAATAGGTAGCAAGACTTCAGGAACAGTTGCAAGCTGAGAGAGACTTACGAGCTGCTCTTGAAGTTGGCTTAAGCATGTCTTCTGGGCAAATTTCTGGCACTCGAGGCATGGATTCTAAGGTTTGTAGTACTTTTTTATGCCCTGTCAATCTGAAATTGTTTTAGATGCTGAAATTTTCCGTTCGCTGTAAAGACGAGGGCTGAGCTTGAGGAAATAGCACTTGCTGAGGCAGATGTGGCCAGATTAAAGCAAAAAGTTGCTGAACTTCACCATCAGCTAAATCAACAACGGCAGCATCACTACGGCTCTCTATCTGATGATCGATATCAACAGGCTGCAAATCAAACTTCACAGCAGTTAGTCTAATCTCGGAATCATCTTTATTTGTTGGAGTAAAAAATTTGTTCACAATTTTACTAAGTAGCTTGGTCCTACATTGCAGGAAATATTTCCAGCACGATTTCGATTCAACACTCGCTGTTTGTAACCATGAAAGAAAACAGAGGACGGAGGTGATTTCGCTTCTGTTATTGTTATTATGTGATACTATTGAATAATCCACACCCCTTTTTCAGATATCTTTAGGTATTAAACATTGTATGCTATGCAATTCTGCTCATCTCACAGGATATGTTAGGGACAGAGGTGAGAAACATTAAAGGACAAATATTGAGTTCTGGGAACAATAGTAGGCTGCCACCTCGGAAGCATTTTATGGAATCAACGAACTTGAGCGACTCTAAAAGTACTGAGGCATCCACAAGTTTATCCCTGGATGATCTTGCTGCTGTTGATTCTGCAGCTTTAGCTTCTACTTCTAGGGCCCCTGAGGTAAGCATAAGATATTGTTGGAACCATTTTGTAGTAAGATTTAGGGATAAACCGCATCTTTACACTCCTTATTCGGTTAAACTTTACATAGGGGTATCCTCTTAAGGTAATTAGGAGCAAACTTTCTGGGGGCATTTATGTCTTTTCAGGCCTTTCAATTAGGATTTTCAGGAAAGTCCCACATAAAAAGTTATGAACCAAACAAACATACAGTTCATTATATATATATATATATATATATTGTACAAATATACGAGATGTTTGGCATCGCATGAGGTCTGGCAGTAATTTACTTGTTTCTTGGTTTTGATACAAAATTTTCTAATACCCGGATACAGATTATGGACTATCCTAGACATCCATCTACGGCAACAGCATCCTCAACCTTGGTAGAATTGACAACCCGTCTCGACTTTTTCAAGGAAAGAAGATCTCAACTGATGGAACAGCTCCACAACCTGGATTTAAACTATGGATCAACACCCCAAGATTTTGTGTATAAGCCCTCATCTCCACCATGGAACTAAGCATTGGTGCTTATCATGTATGTTTTGAAGGAAACGACCACATCCTTCTCTCCTTCTTTGTATATTCTTTGCTCATTAGTATATAGATGTAATTCAAGTTTGTCATGTTCTTGGAAAGCAGTCTCTCTCTTGTTGCTTTGTTTTCAATGTTTTTATGAACAATGTAGTTATGGTGTAGGATGTGAAATTCATGTTAGTATAAAATTTTCTGGTGCAAGATTCCACTTTGAGGCTTAATAAAAATATTATTGTTTGTTTTTGTATGCGAACTTGTGAGATTGATTGACCTAATTATTAGGAGGTCTTGTTTAGTTTGTTATTAGTAAAGCTTGTCAAAAATTGCTTTTGTCATGAACTGAGATTTGACAAAGATGCCACTTGGAGGAAACCTCAAGCATATGCAGTAGGGTGAGAAAAAAATCAATCAAACTGGAGTTCTCCAAAATCCAACGTTTAATTCGTAAATAAGTTGAAAGACCTACGAATTAACTTTATTCAAGTTCAAGTTCCTCAAAAATCAACGTTTAATTCGTAAATAAGTCGAAAGACTTATGAGTTTGCCCCTGAGAACTTGGCACGATCATTGACACAATCATGGTAAAGCCATCAGCTTGGGGACTACGCAAGAGTTCAATCAATGTATTATCTTTCGAGAAATGGGCCATCAGTCTTAGTTCTATCTGAGAAGTGAGAATCGTTTGCAGTTGTTTATATATGGAAATTAATATCATGTGTGAATTGAGCGAGTAGTGTGGGGGATGTGGTGCCTATTGATGCGGGTGCTACATCCTTACGTGATATTCAAAAAGTAATAATAAGTATATATAAATTCTTTAATGCTTGTTCGAACAATTTGAACAACTCTATAAATGCATATATATATATATATATATATATATATATATATAAAGAATAATCATTTGCGATGTCTCAACTATTTTATTATACTGTTAGTATGAAATATCTTTTTGAATCAGTGTTCCTCCATACATAATAGTACATGAAAATTATTTTAAATTTTAGTATCAATGACATATTTTACTACATGTAAATGGAAGATTGAATATTGACAAAGTCAAGCATTTGCAACAGAGTGAGAGAGGCATTTGTATTATGTAGATTTAGATTACAGGAAATATAAAGATATCGTGAGAACAGAGAGAGAGGAATTTGTATTATGTAGAATTAGATTATAGAAAAATATAAAGATATCGTGAGAATTATTTGGTAGATTTAGATTATAGGAAAATATAAAGATATTGTGAGAATTTTTTTTGCTCATACAAGTTGTCCACATAGTATCTATTGAAATAAAATATGATTTTAGGGTGTCTAATTAGTTAGTTTGGTTAGTTCTTGATATATAATCTCAGCCATTTTCATTTGATTTACACGAACTTCATCTGGATTTCTTTGTTGTTTTAGTATAATTTCATGATTATTATGCATCTACACTCATGTTTGTGTTTAATTTACTCGACTTAGTTCATGAATAATTTTGGGTTTTTTAGCGTTCGGAAGTAGGTTTAATTTAGAGTTAATAGTAAAGTGCACATGAATTGCATGCCTAGGACTATTTTTAGATAACTTATTACTTATAATGAGATAGAATAGAAAGAAGCATCTACTTATATATTTCAATATTTCACCCATTTAAATTGATGGTAAAATTAAAAAATATAGAACAATGGAAAATAGTTTTTTAGAAAATTTACTAATATTATTATTGTAAAATATTTTAGTAGATTGCTGTAATTTTATATTAGTAGATTATTGTACTAATATGTATGTATGTAGTATGTATTAGTAGATTATTGTAAGTTTAAGTTTTTCTCCTATATATTTACAAATTAATTATTTTTCATGTCAACTTATATTCTTCTAAATTTTAATTTTTTCTAAAATATTTTATAATTATTTCTTGATAGGAGGATAATTTATTTATATAATAATTGAAGTAAGGGTTTATATATTATTAACTTTTGACCTAATTTAATATATAAGTAAGTTGGAGAATGGACAATTTTTTATTTTTGTTGGTTAAGAACAGAAAGAGCAGCCTAACTACTCAACTCCTACTCCTCTCGACTCAATAAGTCCGGTGGCTCTTCCTTCCAAATAACCTTCCTGTCATCAAGCTTGTGACCCAATTTTGCAAGACCATCTGCTTTATCATTCCCCAACCGATTAACATGCTGAACCATAGCTTCCCAAGGCATATTCAGATATCTCCGACAATACTACACCCCCGTACGGATGCCCCTCCGTGTCACTCCCTTGGATCATATTTATCACTTCCTTCCAATCACACTCCACCATGATTTTTTGAAAGCGAAGTTCCCACTCCATCTTTAAGCCTTCCCTAAGGCCTAGAAGCTCCGCAAGGACGATTGGAATATCTCCTAATTTGATAGAGAAACCCGTGATCCACCTCCCGTTCTCATCCCTAATTACACCACGGGCCGCTGCCGAATTGATTGGCCGGACCACACTGCTGTCCGTATTAAGTTTAACCCACCCTGTCGGCGGCTTACTCCACTTAGTTGACATTATGATGAGCTTAGGATATGTCTTCTGTGTGTGCATATAATCCAAGTCAGTAGCCAAAGTGATCGCTTTCCTGTCTCGGAAGCTGATTCTTTCTTCCCCTGAAAGACTTCAACGTTTCTTGCTTTCCAAATCATCCAACATGTCGCTATGAACATGTTTCCCCAGTTACAACATATATGTTGTTTCATGCGCAACTTCTTAGCCAGATTCTTTTTAATCCACCCCTCTCCAGGCCTGCCAAAGAAATCAGTCTGATCAGCCGTGTGTATGATATTCTCCCAAACCCTCTTTGCCGAGCTACACCTTCTAAGAACATGATCCCTATCTTCTCGGACATGATCGCAACGAGTAAAATGTGAAGAATCGCACATGGTCCTATCGTACCGCAAAACATTCGTCATAAGGCTCTCATGTTCGATATGCCAAATGAAAGTCTTCAGTTTCATTGGGAGTTTAAGCTTCCAAATCCAGTCCCAGTTGGACTGCGAGGTTCCGGAATCCCTTTGTAACTCATACGCAGATTTGCACGTTTAATACCCCGCTTTGAGTCCCTTTCCAGATCACTTTATCACTCTGGCCCCTGTTAAATGGTAGAGAAATCGCGACAATCTCCCGTTTAACTTCTGCCGGAATCTCTGATCTCAACGAGTCCAGGCACCAAGAACCATCAGTCCCTATGATATTATCCACCTTCCATCCTTCTTCTTCACTATGAATCACTGTGCCCCTCTCCCGAAGGCTTGATTGACCACACCAGAGATCGTCCCAAAGTGATATCTTCTTCCCATCTCCAATTCTCCACACGAAATTCGGAGTTACCACATTCGTGCTGCGAACAACCCCTTTCCAGGCACGCAATGCATCCGGTTTCGTCGAATGTTCTGTTATGTCTTTCCCCCTCAAGTATTTGGCATAAAAAATCTTACACTAAAGAGAATCCTTAACCTAGTTGCTATTCTCCAACCCACCTTAGCCAAAAGAGCGATATTAGCTTTACGAGCCTCCCTCAGGCCCAAACCACCCATTTGTTTGTTATTAGTTACTTTTTTCCATCCCACAAGATGAATTTTCTTCCGTGACATCAGAGGACTAAAGGAAGTCGCGGTTCAGTCTGTTAAGCTGATCACATACTTGTTTCGGCAGCCAATTTACTTACATGTGATAAACTGGTACCGACGTCATGAAGGATTGAATCAACGTCATACGCCCCGCCAAGCTGAGAGTCTTTGCTTTCCAACCCGATAGCTTAGACTCGACTCTTTAGACAATGTGAGAAAAGAGCTCCTTGGAGTTACGGTCTTACCCCATCGTAACTCTGAGGTACTTTCCCATGTTCGTTGTCTCCTCAATACCAACCACTTCCCGCACCATTTGTCTCACGGTTCTGGAGTATGTCTACCGAATAAAACCTTTGACTTGCCAAAATTAACTTTGAGACCCGACGCCTCACATAAGTGATTTATTGTGACATTAATCCGCTCGGCTGCTCTATGACTAACCCTTGATGCCTCACAGAAGTGATTTTTTGGGGTCCCAATCCTTATCTTGCACCGCTTCTTCGATAAGATACGATAAACGCTCGACACAAAGCACAAACAGATAAGGCGAGATTGGATCTCCTTGTCTAATTCCGCAAGTTGGAACAATGCTATCCGTGGGTTCGCCGTTCCACAGGATGCTCGGTTGCACGCATTTCACCCCACTCATAATCAAGCTCATAACGTTAGCCGGAAAACCAAAGAAGTATAAAGTTTATTCGATAAAGCCCCAATCCACCTTATCGTAAGCCTTCTCAAGATCTATTTTGAATATCATACCTCCCTTTGGACTATGTGACCTATGCAGTGAATGTAGAAGCTCCTGGAGTACAAGAATACTATCCTGCGTGTTTCTACTGGGGATGAAACTACTCTGGTAGGGGCTGATCATGTCAGAAATATGTGGCTTAATTCTCAGAACTAAAATTTTAGTCAGCAATTTCAGGAGAACATTACAAAGAGCGATGGGCCGAAAGTCACTTGCATTCTCGGGGTTTGCTTTTTTGGGGATCAAACATATAAACGCCTTCCCCATCTCTTCGAAGACCGAACCATTTTCAAAACAATCTTGCATGAGTTTGCTGACTGAATCTCCTACAGTACTCCAATTTCTCTGATAAAAAAATGCCGGAAACACGTCCGGCCCGGGCGCTTTGTACGGGTTCATCGACCTCAACACTCTAACAATCTCTTCAGTCGTGGGCATGCGGGTCAAGTTGTCTATTGCACTAGCAGGGAATTCTCTTTGCAATTGCCTCCGAGGCAACTTCCTTCTGATAAAAGTTTAGCAAAGAAAGTTAAAACATGCTCCTGCATTGGATCTTGATCATTTGTCCAAACTCCATCAATTTTTAAACTTTCTATTTAGTTCCTTTTGTGGCGGCAAACTGTAGACAGGTGGAAGAACTTGGTATTTTTATCACCCAAACTAAGCCAATTAATGCGCGACTTCTGGAACCACAAAGCCTCCTCCTGACGGAGGGTGAGGCTATATTCTTCAATTAGCTCCCGTTCCACAGCTCTCAGATGATCATGTAACCGAGAACTTGGAATTTTTTGTATACCTTCGATACGAGCCATCAACTTCTTTTTGCGCCCAAAAATATTGCCAAAAACTTCCCGGTTCCACGTTTTAAGCATTGGAGGTAATCTCTGCAGATTAGATTGTACTTTGTCAGTGTTCAACCACTTCTTGTCGATAAGAGCTCGACACCCCAAATTTGTGTTCCAAGCAATCTTGAAGCGAAACGGCTTGTTTCTCAAGGTACTGTTTGTGTTGATGGTGTCAATCAAAACAGGATTATGGTTCGAATAAACTCTTGGGAGAATCCTAATCATGTGATTAGGGAATTCCAAAGTCCAATCCGTGTTGGCAACTGCACGGTCCAGTCTTTCTTTCACTACACACCCACCTCTCACAATGCCTTCCCAAGTAAACTTCGGCCCTAAAGCACCTAAGTCCATGAGATTACAACTGTCTAAGTGTTCTTTGAACTTATCACATCTTTCTTACTTGGATAAAGGATTTCGTTGAAGTCTCCCGCCAATATCCAAGGTAGATTATGTAAGTGATCAAAATCTCTAAGCCCATCCCAAAGTTCATCTCTCTTCTTTTGAATCGGGCTTGCATAGATACCCAAACACAACCAATTGTTTCTGATGCTTGGTGTAATGAGTGTGTGGATCGACTGTGACTTTGAACCTAGAATATCAACTTCGAAGTTGCTCTCTCTCCACAACATCCATACTCCCCCGTCTCTACCAAACACGGTGTACGAAAAGCATTTTCAAACCCCAGCGTCTGCGAAACAACTTCCGCCCTGGGTTCCGACACCTTAGTTTCAAGCAAGAAAACAATATCTGGGGACTGATCTTTACACATATCAATGAGGTTGCGCCAAAAGTCCTCATTTCACGCGTCTTGACAATTCCAAGTTATTATTTTCATTTAAAAAAACATGAATTATCAAGACTTCCACCCCTTCAGACACGAGGGTTCAAGTCGTCTCTAGGCATATTGGTGTGATCATGAGAATGTGAGTAAGCAGGCTGCTCCACTATCTCGTCCATGTGTGTCTCGTCTATTTCTCCATCTGGGTCCGGTTCGATGGCAAACGGAATATCCGTTTCCTGTGTAGTGAAACCATTGCGATATCCCACCCCATGTGTGCCTGTAATTATTCCCGAC
>JBBMKE010000001.1:2303757-2320390 GCA_037834125.1 Lippia alba | reverse complement strand
TAAGATAATATATTTTGTCTCGAACCGATCATAAATAAGTGTTGAAAATCATTTATGTAGTGTACCTCATTATTAAATATAATATATATTGAGATTTTGCAATATATTTATGACGTGGAGACATGTATATGTATATGTAAATGTAAGTAACAGAAACATTTTAAAAAATTACCAGTTGAGATCTAAATACCAATAATATGTTGATCCATCATATCCACCACGAGATACGTTCCACCGGCCAATATTCTTCAGATTCACTTGAAGATAATACCAGAATCTAACAAACTAAATCGGTAGACAACAATATGTTGAATCATATAAATATAAGTATCAATAATGTAACAGAACAGATTCACAAGACCAAGTACCAAAATAATACTTAGTATTTCGAAAGACTGAATAGACAACAAAAGTTTGCTTAACTTAAAGAAGTATTCGCCTCACTATCAGTGCTTGATTTGCTACGAAGCTCCTTTCAGGATTAGGCAATTCAGATATTTTCGAATCACATAAACGCACAATTTTAGGAGTATCTTACTTCAACAACTAAAAAACTGTTATTAGAGAGTGTTGTGCTTGATTGGTACTTCATAAAATGTGTCATGTGTGTGAAAGTATATTTTCTCACTGAACTCACAAGTATCAATGCGTGTGCATTTTGTATCATAGTGTGTTTTTCAGTATCAAACCAAAAACCTATCTAGACTTATAGTTCTTCCTAATTCGCCACATATTACATACTTGTCTCTATATTTCTCTCTCATTTTTCTACTTCAAAATTATATAAAGGGATTCATGACACCGATATTATTAATTACATTGTTTACGACAGATCATAACCTCACAATTAAGACAACTATAATGCAAAAATAAATTCACAAAACGTTTGGTGAGTTTTGGATTAAATACCAGTCCAAATTCACAGTGTTAGTGTCATACAATTACTATTTATAACTCCTTAATATCATCCTTATTTCAATTTCAAAATAAATACAACTAATTTCATATGTGTACTTACTTATGTGCAACATTTAGTGTATAACCTTATATACAATTCTTAATTGCATATAAAGTATAAATATTATAATATATTATATGGAATATGACATATCATAAAATTTTAATTTAGATTACTTCGAATTTATTTAACCTTAATTTTATGAAATTTATTCTATTAATTCTTATCAAGAAATTTAATATCCCTTTAAAATTAAATTCATTTATATGTCAAATTCCAATCATCAGATATTAATAAAAAAATTTACGCACTTACTCGAATTTCAATTGATGTTGTATTTACGAGATTTCTTAATAGAATATAAGTCTTTAATTTCCATGTTTACATATGTTTCATGTAGAACTTTTTAACCATGCTGGCATGATGTCATTACATTCATTCATTTATATATATAACAAAAAAGTTACATTTTAGGATATTCTACTTCTACATCCCTTCACAATTCTTTAATCACAGTTTTTACCTACTTAAATGAAACAAAAAAATGTAAATAAAGCCCAACTATTGGATTTTAGCATGTTGATCATTGACCAGGCCATTTTAATCTCAACATCAAAATTGAGAAATATTTAAATTTTAAACAATGAATTATTTCAGATTAAAATATCAAAATTTGATGTTTTAGTTGCCATTTTATTTAAATTGATCAGGGAAAATAATCGGTTTATTCATAAATTCACCGGAATCCTAACTTTAAGTTCTGAAACTTGTAACAACAAAATTAAGGAAAAATAACAAATTTGGTATACCAACTCGACTAATTCACATTTTTTTATCATTTTATTTTTCGGTGACAAAATAGAATCGTATCTTCAAAATCTAACAACTTAGTGTCCATTTTTTTTATCGGAAACTAATTTAGGCTGCCAGAATTTACACGTGGCGATTTAAAAGTTTAAGTGTAAAATCAGGTCGAATTTTCTACGGACAAAATTGAATTCTGATAAAAAAATATATATTAAATTGCATAATTTTTAAGATATGCGGCCAGAATAAGAGAGTTGCTTTAATGCATCGACACTTCTAAAAATATCATTTTGTCATATCGTGTTGTGGCGGACACCCGTGTCAGACACCGTGCCCGACACTTCTCACGTGAAAAATTCACAAAAAAATTCATATCGTCGTATCCGTGTCGTGTCGTGTCCGTATCGTCGTATCCGTATCTGTGCAACATAGGAGAGTTGGTATCCTAGATTTTCAAGTTCCTAGAATTCTCAAGTAAAAGGGGCATGCATTCACCACAAGAGAAAGAACTCAAAGAAGCGAGTAATAAAAGGACAAAGTGCATAATAGATATGTTGAAACGTGAAAAATGTAATAATAAATTGAGATGAAAAGAAAAAGATAATAATTAATGGTCATGTTGATTGGTTTAAGCGGAGAACATAATGCAAAGTTTCCGGAACAAAGAAAGCTTGATGGAACACAAGGCACTACTACTTGCCTAACCCTATCATTCTATCAACACCCACTTTTTTCCATTTACAATTATAACTATAACTAAACCCCCAAACTCTTTCTTCCATCGATATATATATATAATATAACAAATTAAATTCTATTCCATATCTGATTCAACTAAATCGAGCTGATTAAATACTTATTATATATTAAATTGTCGGTCTGATTGATGAAAATTTTAAAAACGATTAATTAAGAAACAAGCATAGTATACCTATGGTTATAATAGATTAAATTCGTCTGAATTTTTAAAGTAATAGTACAATGAAGTTGCAATTTTGACACTAAAATTGACCATACGAGTTTTCTTTGAATGGCTTTGCAAGATTATCGATCACAAGTACGAGAATTTCAATGGACATTGAATATCATCCGATCAAACCTAATCACGCCACAGTTATAGTACACTTCTCATTATAAATATTGTATCAATTCAAGAATTCTTCAAAATTTCTTCTAAACTTAATTTTATTTCAAGTTGGTTATCAAAAAGTGACGGCTTGAACTTTTCAAAACCACACCCGCGATAGTTTAAGACGGACGTCGACTAAAACTGCAAAAATAAACGAACAATTGCAATATCTATTAGTATATACTTTATTTATTACATTCAATAACAAGTTAGGTTATGGCTGCAAGCAAAACATAAGCGTAACATAACAAAGCGCTAAATCCACACTCATAAGACAATAGCATACGAATATTGAAAACAAGTTATTAAAATAAACCCTAAAACCCTCGACCCTACACCATTATAAAACACTCGAACGGCTTCATTCCAAGGAAACAATTCAAGAATCATGTACCTAGCAACAAAACAAATATCATGCATGGAATTGGAACCTGAAAACCAAAGTTCTTCAAACTTAGATTTCCTCGCAAATGAATTAACTCAGCACCTATCAATGCTAGGAAGAATGTATGAAACCCACAAGGCGTAGCTCAATTGGTACTGAAAGAATAGATTTACCACAAGAATGTAGGAAGAATATGAAATAATGACACATAAATACTCTACAGCAAGTCAACCTCTCCCTATTCCACATCTACATAAAAGCACAACTACTTCAAACAAAACCCAAGAAATCACCAACCCCAAACTTCAAGCAACACAACTCCTCCACTTTGGAGAACACATCAACTCACAGGACCCATAAACAGTCACTTCCTCAAAAGAAAACAATATTACAAAAAACCCCACTTAATTTAGATAATGCAAAGAGAATACAATACTTAGTTAAATTAAGGATGTTGAAGCTGGAGCAAACATTACAATCATCTCCAGTACATGTGATAAAAGGAAGAAAGTTGCACCCCTTAATCCTACAAGTCACATGAACACGATATTTAATATTCGACATGTGACCCTTCGGATTATGTTTAATGACATGAATGCATTTCATATTTCATGCCCAGAAGACATGTAAAGTTGCTGCAAAACTTAAAAAAAGCATAAATACAAAGGAAAAGCAAGATAAGTGATTTCCAGTAAGTGTTTCCCAGTAAGATGACATGATGCATTAGGAAACTGATCAGATTGTAATATCAAATTATAAGAGATGTAAAAGTAGGGAGCACATGACAAATACATAGCCGAAAGTCGATAGATCGCATAAATAAGACATTCCAGGTTTCATCATCATGTGGTTATATAAAACTATTGATAATCCAAAGTAGGCAACAATGCAGCATTTACAAGTCAAATAAACACCGCCGAATAATGCTTTGTCCTATATAACAACAATAATAAAAGCAAAGGAAATATAATACAGTCGCAATAGAAGAAAACAGCATAGAAATAAGATAAAGAAAGTGCACAAAATCACTAATGCAGCCATCTTTCTACCTAATTATAAGCTACAAAAACAGTACCTCACATAAATGTCATTAGAATGCTACGATCACGTTTATCAAAACACTAGAAAGCGAAATCAATTCACTGCTCATACCTCTCGAGAAGCATATACAAGATGGCGACGTCGCAACAACTTAACCTCTACACACACTAACAAAATGAAGCCACATAAGATAATGAACTCATATGTTTGAATTCTGAGCATAAGATCGACCAACCGAGCGATTTCGCAATCAAGCTAAAGTTATAAACCAAGTATAAAATATATCGTTCGCCCCAACATTATTGATTAAAACAATACAAGTAGACAGATTATAAGACAAATAACCGGAGCAAAATATGGAACAGGAAAAGAAAAGGACTCATATGATTAGCAAATACTGTTCACTATAGGCAACAGTATGCATAAATGCATACATTAATGTATTCCAAAGCAAGAATATTTTCAGAAGTGAACTTATTATGAACACTTGCTCCAACCTTACATGCAAATGTTTTAAGAAATACATACATATAGACAATATATATATATATAAATAAAACCTGATTACTATAAGAAAAAGGAATTGTTTCTCTTTTCCACAAATGGTGATACTCTTCCAGGAATGGCTAAGGGCATTTAACTTAGGGCGCCTAGATGCTAGAGCAGAAAACCAAATATCAAGAAAAAGGGTTATATAAATAATTAAATAAACTCTGGAAGAGAGAATTATCAAGATTCTATTGCCAATAGTGGGAAAAAGAGTTGATCAGCAAATGTCATTTCTTTCAGTGATCTGAATTTTGTTTTTGCAGAAATTTCAATTTATGGGGTTACCATAACCTGACCCTCCAAGCAATCCCCCACCCGAGGCGGCATAAATATCAGAGGGATTAAGAACCGGCGGTGACGACGACGACCCATTCCTCAAACCACCACCACCACCACCACCATCACCTCCACCTCCGCCACCACCCAAATGCAATTCCGATAGGTTCGGAAGGCCGTCTTTTCCTTCAATACCTTGATCATATAAAAACCCCTTGAAAACATGTCCTCCGATCCTCACCACCGCCTGATACGCATATTCATCCTCGCCGTCATCAAGGGCTGTTACTTTCACACACTTGAACACCGCCGGAGCACGCACTTGCCCCGGCAATGACTCCTTATAGCCTGCATCTACACCAAGAAACCAAGAAAATCACAACCACGAACAATATAAGTAACAAAACACCCGAAATGCGTAAAAAGATCGTACCTTGATGGCTGGAACTAGTGTCAAAGCTTCTCTGCGGGGTGTTGTTCGAAGTCGAGGTATGCGAAGCCGTCGTAGTCGTCTGCGACGCGCCGCCGAGGCGGGGCTTCTTCGTGCCAGAGGTGGACTGCGAGGAGCCCGCGGTGGCGGCGTTCGCCGTCATCAGCTGCCGCTCGCGGCGGCGGGCGGCGGGCACCCACGTACTTTTCACGTGGGTGGCGCAGTCGTAGCCACGACTCTTGCAGCAAGTCCTACACCTCCTGTGTGAACAGTCCTTTTTCGCTTGGTTCCCGCAATCTTGACAAGTAGCCGCTCCAATGGAGGAATTAGACCCTCCAATCTCACCACCACCACCACTGCTCCCTCCACTCCCGCTCTGAAGAAGATTCCCGTGCTCCAACATCATGGGTTTCTTCAAATAACCCGAAGAATTCTGTCCCTGTTGGTGCTGCCAGAGATGCATCCCGCCGCCGCGGTTCCGCGCGTTGTTGATGAAATCCTCATCCGCGGCCGTGACACCGCCGCCGCCGAGGCAAGGGGTGGCGGTGAGGAGAGGGATCACGCCAACCCCGATGGCGGCATTGGAGGGGGTGAACGAATGGGGGTCGAAGTTGATCGTGGTCGCCGCTGAGGCGCCGCCGCCGCCTGCGGCGGCATCCGGGTGGTGCTGGAAAGAAGAAGCCGGCGCGACGAAGAAGAATTCCGGCGGGAGGCCGCAGTTAACGTGCCTGTTTGCCGGCCACATTCCAGCGGCGGCGCCTCCGCTATTATTATGAGAAGCGTTGGCGGCGGCGGAGGAAGGGCCGGCATTGAAGCCTAAAGAGAGGTCCCCAGCTGAAGACGAAGCGACCCAATCCGCAAAGGCGCCAGAATCGGAAGTCAGCCTCCGCGTAGTAGCCACAACTGCAGATTCTTCTGAAATTTCTCCCCCTTTTTTCACCGGTTGATTCTCAAAAGTTAAACCTCCACCACAAATCACAAAAGAAAAGTTGTTGCATACATACAAATAGATACACAATACAGTGAAGAAAGAAAGAAAAATGAATGTCCCTTTCAAGGGCAGGAGAAGAAGGAATGGGTGATCTTCTCCAAATCTCGAAATGAAAAAGAATCTAGTTGGGAGCCGTTATTACAAGCAAAGAAAAAAGAAAAACGTGGGGTCTCTGAAATTCTTTAGAGCAGCAGCAGCCAGCAGAAGAGATTTAGGGAGACAGAGATTGTTGTTGTAAATAGATAAGAATTTGGTGGTGTTGTGTGGTGGGGGAGCTTTCCAGTTTGTAGTCTCCCACTCACAACTCCATAATACACAACAGCTGCTGTCGCCCTTTTCATGGAAGCAGCAGTACTCACACACATATATATCAGCAGAAGAACAGCAGAGATAGAGAGAGAAACGCAGAATAATAATTAATCATAACCCACATACAGATACACACAGTATTTCAATTCAATCACAGTTGATGATGATGGTATTTGGTTGCTGCCGACCTTTGTCTCACCATCATCAACAATTAAACTGATCTGGTGTTTTGTTGTTCTAATCTTTGTTTCTCTGTGAAAGTGAAAAATGAGGTGGGTTCGGCTCAACCTCAACCTCTCGCATAGATTATGATTTGAGATTATTGGAGAGAGAATATGGAAAGTTAAAGTTGTTTCTCTGTGTGTTTGAGAGAGAGAGAAAGATGTTTGATCTTTGAAGAAGCTAGCCCTAGAGAGAGTCACATGCCTTACTCTTTTTTTTTTTTTAATATTCTTTCTTTCTTTTCTTCTATTTTTACATTTCTTTTGCCAGTGAATTTAATGCAAGTATGTCTGTCAATTTGGCTTAATGCCAAACTCCCCTCATTTAAGTCTTCCATTAAAAATGCCCACTTTTTCATTTAAAGAATTGCTTATTTTTATTCTCTTTTTCACAACATAAAATATTGTTTCGGATACGATATATGGTTCGAATAGTACAGACTGTACAGTATATCATTTGATAATATTTTTTAAATAGTTCGTTGAATGTAATACCCGAATCTCTAGTTAATTGGTTTTTCTAAACTAGTGGGTGAATATTTTCATAATTCTAGCTAAATTTCTTGAGTTTTGAATTTGAATATGCTATAGTCCTTGGCTTGTGGTATATATACGTCTAAAGGTTATTTTATGTACCTTCTCTACGCCATTCTAGTGGTCCTAAACCCTAATTTCCTTTAAGAAGATCATCATGATACAGTTTGTACTACTTCAATTCAAACCTCCATAATGACATCCAAATAAAATTTGGAACTATTTTATAAATAACATGTAATTTGAGCAAAAAATATGTACACTTTTAAAGTAGTTGGAGGAATTTAAACTTATAGTCATTGTCATCAAGTGCACTCTTAATCACTTAGGTCAATTATGACGACTAACCTTAATTTATATTAGGTTGTATTTCATTTGTTCAATAAGATATCTCATATTAAATTTATTACTGCTAGTATAAGTTTTGGAAATTGAACTAAACTCAAATTGATATTAGGGTTAGCATAGAGATAATGATGGTGCATGCATGTAAACTATACTATTAATTACTAATGACAATGTTATGTTATTATGCTAATAAACTTGGGAACCACTTGTTAGGTTGTCCCTAACTTTGTCACAAATAGCATGGACATGCACCCATTATTTTATTTGCCTCATTTGGACTCTAAGAGTCAAGCCTAGTAGCACTTGCTGCATTTTATCCTATGTATTTTATATTGACAATTTTATCTAAATAAGATATATTAATTTGATATACCAACTACCTCAATTCGTATTTTTGGTACAAAATTTTGAAATGACAAATTACGATTCAAATTATGATCTTACAAAATAAGTGATAATATTTAGAAGGTTATATTGAATCTACGGTGTATAACATGGTGATTATTTTTAGTCAAAGTTACAAAAAAGTAAATTTAAATAACGTACTGTATGTTATAGTATAAATATTATATGAGAATTTACAAGTCGAAATAGTTGATTCAGTATAAGAGTTTTAAAAAAAATATTATAATTCGGGTATTACAAAATATTTATCTCAGTTTTTAAATATAGATCATAATATAATTCAATTAATATAATTTTTTATTATTTTACTTAAGTAAGTATTTCTTTTTTTTGACACATAAGTATTTCTTTTAGTGATCTTTCGAGGATTTCACCTAGTTTTAGTAAATAAATGACGAGAAGAAAACAGACCCTTTTCTGAAATTTGCAAAACCAAAGCATTATTTAGCCAATAATTAATTAATTGATTACCCTGAAATAAAATTTAAAAAGATGTGATAATATAAGTCGCTATCAGACGTTAAATCCGATAGTAAGTCTGGTAATAGCTAGCACCGCCCATGCTCTGCAAAGAGTTGACTATTATAACGCAGGGAAAATGGAGTATGATGCAGACTTTTTATTTACAAATTTAAATATATTAACATTATTATTTAGGATAATTTCTCAAAATTTTCGAAATAAAAAGTAAAATTCTGCTTCATTTATAAAAAACAGTGAATATTGTACAAAAATTCAAGAATCATGTATTTAAATTTTAAAAATGATGTATTCAGATCCAAAAATAATATATTTGGGGTCAGATAATTTCAAATACATCATTTTGAGATCTGAATACATTATTTTTGAAATTTGAGTAAGTAATTCTTGATTTTTTGTACAATATTCACTGTTTAAAACAGTGAAGCGGAATTTTTTCAACTCGGGTAGTTTTTAAACATTACCCCTTATTATTTTCATTATGTTTTTTAATAAAAGGAAAAAATGGAAAGAAATAAAAATCCCAATCCCCAGAAGACGTCGAGAGGCGTGTTAATCTGCTGTCTGGTTTCAATCATCGCTGCATTATTAACACTGCACAACAAGAGTAAAATGCCTGCCCTCTAAAAGATCGATTACATTTACTCCACTTCTTACACCCTCTTCCATACCTATATATAGACTGCATTGTAAGTTGCAAAATTTTATTTTACCTCGAATAAATTTTCGGTTTAATCACACGATTGGTATAAACATCTGTCCATGATGATGAATATTTTTCATAAATGAAATGATCGAAATTAAGGGGAGCATTCCAAATTAGCATCGAAATAGTGTAGCCTAATTATGTATGTGGCCGAAACATGGACTAGAATGATGAAGAAGTTGCCAATGAATAGAAGATTTTGCCTGAAAATGTAAATGAATACGATCTATGATTTCTGCGAGTGAAGAAATTTTGAGTGAAATTCTATTTTTTATTATTATTATTATTATTATTATTATTATTATTGTTTTGGTGTTCTCAAATCAAGTTGAAATTAAAATTATTTCTATCAAAATGATGAATTAATGACTGCTTAATTGAGATTTATAATATTTTCCCATCCAAACTCAATTCCTTTGATTAACTTTTTCCCCTTCCTTTTCTTTGCTTTTGGTATGGTGGTTCCTTTTTTTTCCTTTAAAAAATGATGGACTCCACAAAGCAACCTCAAAAAATAATTATAAATGAAGCATCTTCTTAGTACTTGCTATTCTTAGAAGTTATTCTAGCTGACATCATTGAGTCCATTTTCCCTAAGCACAATTGTGCCAATCTCTAAAAGAACTGGGATTAAGAAACCACTAGAAAGCATATTGGATCATATTATTTAGCGCTAATTCCAAACATTTTTTATGTTTTGGAATTAGTGCATTTTGTTTTTTAATTTTTGAATATGTGTAGTTTTCTCATAATTTCTAGGGCGATTTACATCTGAGTATCCTTCTAATATGAGTAATTACAAAATAGTCAATCTGTTTCAAGAAATTACAATATAATCCCTGTAATAACATTTTAATTTGTGATCCTTAACGGACAAATATTATAAAAAATCCCTGAATATTACATATTCTAACAAAAAGCCCCTTCCAGTTTGTGCAAACAACAATGCAGTCCTTGGGATATTTTAGTAATTTCAATTATTGCCAGAAATATTAAAGGGTATTTTCGAAATCACGGCCCAAAATATGGACAGAACCCTAACAGCAGGTAAGGACTACTAAAGGAACATAAACAATAGAGACTATATTGTAATTTCTTGAAACAGATAGATTATGTTGTAATTACGCCAAATAGCAGGATAGTCAGATGTAAATTGCCCTAATTTTTATAAAATATAAAAAATATTGCATCAGTCAAACCATATTATAAGTTATAAATGTTTTACACTTATTATATAGTTGGTAAAAAATTTTAAAAACTAATTAATTGATAGAAAAATACAATATTATGTATTTTTACAATCGATTGAGTTCTAACATGTCAGAATTTGATCTAGAATTTTGTCATTGTTGCTAAACAACCTTAATGTGAAAACCCAAATGGTGATTAAAGCCATAATGCCCCTACCCCCATCATAATTGTGCAAAATATTCTCTCCCCTCATGACTATGTAGAGACAACGTTAATGGGATTTTATAATCATGTTAGATTACGTCTATCATTGTTGCCTATGTTCCTAGGCTTATATTCCTAAAATTCTCATGCATTAGCCTATACATAATGCAATTATTTTTGCAGTTTTATAGATCAATAATACAAGTAACATGGTTCCCCCTCACGTTCGCACGGGCACTGAATCGAGTGCATGCCATTACCTAATCATTTATTATTGGGAAAAAAGGCTAAGTTAAAGTAATTAATTAGCTTAATCTTCATAGATGCCTAATCCAACTTTAATTAATTGTCATGTAATTACGTCACCATGCGTATTATTCGCAGCACGAACTCGTTTTCACTTGATTTGCAATTAATCTGATGTTAATGATCAATAATCAAATAATCAGTGATATGAGTTTGTTACTTTATTCACTTTGTGATTCCATCAATTAATAATTAGTCTGCAATATGCTGGAGTAATTCCATCAATTAATAATTAGTCTGCAATATGCTGGAGTAATTCTATCTCCAACATGCTTCGATCAGATTAGCATTTAATATAAAATATAAAAATTAGGAAGAATAAACATTTATCATTATAATTGATAAGTTCGACCGAATTATAATTGGACTATAATATTCCAATATGATGTTAACTCTCCTATTTGTTTCTTTTTTTTTTTTCCTTTTAAGAAACTTATCAAAGAAGAACTTGTTTTCATGATCGTGCATAATTGAAGACAATATTATGTGAAAAACAAAAAGAAGTATTATTGTGAACAATAATGATTCGAAATTAGAAAATTACATCCCATTAATTGAAGGAGGGGTATGATTAAAAAGGAAAAAGATGGAAGAGTAATTATTTGAGTAGAGAAGTACCAAGACAAGTGGCTCTTCCCGTCTAGGTATTTTCCTATACCAACCATACATGGTTATGTAATTATGTTTATTATTAAGAAAAATTATATTTAAACTACTTTACTCAGTTTTGTGTATATTTATATGGACATCCCTTGATTTACATCATTTAAGATATGCTATAATATATTACAAAATGATTAGATATTTTTTATTAATATTTTACTAAATAATATTGAAATTTCTCAAATTAGTTGATATTATTTGATCTTTTCAACTTATCTTTTATGGAATTAGCAATGCTCCAAAACTTTTAAAGATAACTCAATACCGAACAACTCAAACCGTTAAATATTATCAAAAATAATATGGAGTTATTAACACACTCATAACTCATAAGATACAGCTCACGTCATTTCTAATAAAGATGTCTTTTATACTATACTTCAAAGTCTTAATGAAATCCAATGTAATATTTAGTAGACCTTATCGAATGAGTATTTGTAAGTTTGATATCTAATTTCTTATGTATAAATACCTTGTACATATATAATTTACCCTAATTATTGATATATGAATATGATTTACTTCAAATATCCAATCAATTATCATAAAGAATTAGATTCAAAATCTTACGAGAGAAATTTCTCTTGGGACCTAAACCTTAACTTATCAAGAGGACAAACGTAATAGTAAAGTTCAAATGAAAATCTAGTAGTACTCTAATGATTCTAATTAAAAGTTAATAATTTAAATTATTAAAAAGTTTAGCACATAAAGTAGAGTTTAAGTGAGCTAGCTAGAGTGCACTATTATACCTTTTTCAAGAAAGAAACGGCGGCCTCGGAAAGAAGGCAACTTATTTGTGTCTCCCCTGGCCCATCCCTAACAATCTGCACCATTTTTACTTGCCAAAAATATATTTATTTTGAGAAAAAAATTTTATCTCAGATTCAATTGAAACGGACTCAATTAGTTATAATATCAAGAATATTGCTTAAATTTTTATTTAATTATAATTAATTATACATTAAGTGTAAAATACCTCAACATTTATTATATAGATTTGATCGAATTAAATTTGAGATAAATTATTCTTATATATTGCACATATTAATTTTTTTCCTACATGCAAATAAATATTAGATGATATATAATGAACAAACTAAATATGTTTAATTTAAAAATTAAACGAGGCCTAAATGACTAAACAACAAAATTAAGATTGACTATGATAACTCTAGATTGAAAAGATTGTACGATTCTATCATATTTTAGCATAATTAACGGGATAATATTAAAAAAACAGAGGAAATAAATAGTTTATAAGTGAAGAACTAAAATCCGGCTTGGTAAAAGGTTTGCTTCCTACATTCGATAGCCTTCAAAAGATACTCCAGGAATATTGAAATTACATTCAGATTTCTTTTACTTAGTTAAACACTGTGGAATGTGAATAATGCTGAACTTATTAAGCTTGAAATAGTTGCTTGGATGAACCCATTTTTGTTGGTTCGAACTTCGAATAATACAAGCCATAAAAACCAAGTCGCCTAGTTGAACAGAAAAAAAATTCATTTATTTCTAATTAAATATCAATTATTCAAATTATGACTTTTCGTTTAGAGTTATAATTAATTATGGAGATGCATTGCGGATGGAGTCTTAAATTTTCTAAGATACTATTCCATCCATTGAGGTGTCACGTTCTGATCTTGTTAAATACATAAATTATAACGTGAAATTAAGTCTAAATATTACGGTGTCATGCCGTAAGCCCTTCCGACGGAAGTATAAATCTCAATGTCCATGAAATACAACGTGAAATTGAGCCTGAACTAATTCACAGAGTATAACACGAAATTGAATTTAAACTATTCAAAATGAACATTTATTCGTAATACATAAACTTTTTATCTTATATAATAAATTTAATGAGAAAATCACTTCATATAACCGATCGTGGATACTTGACTTACAAAATCAGTTGCTATAAATCATAGGTGGATCAAAATCAAACATGGTAATTAAGTAAAGCAATTTAATTTAAAAAAGGGAAAATGAAGTAAAAGTGTTGGAAATGAAGGAAGAGCACGCTTGTTCACATAAGGTAGGCATGCCGCATGCATATATTAAATTGGTAAATTTTTAATTTTAGTGTGTATTTTTTTTAATATTCTAATTTTAGTGTGCATTTTTTTTAATTTTAATTTTGATATAATCCTCTTTCTGAAAAAGTAGAATCATTATGGTGAACAGTAATTTAATATAAAAAAGGAGCAATTATATATGGGTCCTCTGAGTTATGGTCTAATTATAAATCAATTCTTCTTATTTCAAAAATTACATATAGATCCCTAAAAATATTATTTCAATTATAAATCAATCCAGAATTGGGGATTAATATGTAATTAAAATCGTGTTTTTAGGGGTCTGTATGTAATTTTCGAAAAAAAAATTTAATTTGTAATTAAGTCATACCTGAGGGGATCCATTTGTAATTCGCGGTATAAAAAATTATGAGTGTACACTAAAATTACAATATAAAAACAAAATACATTAAAATAAAAAAAAACCTATTAAATTAAAGAAGTTGTATGTGTTTGTTACAGCTTAGACCTAGAGCTAGTGCATGAGGCTAGGGTCTATTTATAAGTAAATAGAATTAAGAGTAATTAGTGGTACGGCTAATTGTCAGTGCACCACTTTCTCCGCCTCGAGCCCACCGCTCTCTGTCTCTCTTCCTACAAAATCTATCTATTTTTTAATATTTCTTCTCCCCAATGCTCCTATGCACATGTTTTTGAGTGCGATCATGGCCCCACACGTCACTTCTGTATTTTACCCCTATCATCAATTCACTAATATCGGTAAATGTATTTTACCCATTCCATTAAATCACAAATATATTGTGTTAACTTATGGGGATAGTGAAATTTAAAATCTATGTTGCACGGATACGACAATATGAATACGATACGAATTTTTTTGTGAATTTTCTACGTGAGAAGTGTCGGATAAAATGATATTTTTAGAAGTATCGGTAATTTAGAGTTTAAAACTTTGGAAAAAATACAATTTTTTCTAACCCTGCACTAAATCTCATATTATCTTGTTGACAAAATGTCATGAATGAACTCTGAAGTTCTATTCTACATTTAAAAACAAATAAAATGAAAGGGTCATAACCCCTCTGTTAAGTGAAATGCGTCCAAAAAATTATATGTTGTGAAAATTAACACAAAAAACTTTGTGTTTTCAAAATATTTACATGCTCTGAAAATTTATGGTATTAGTAGAACACTAATTTTCACTACATTATATTAAATCTTTTTATATTGTTCAATATTTTTTTTATGCACCGAAACCCTTTTTCTTAGGGCACTAAAACCCATTACTAAATAAAAATTACATGAAGAACCCGCGTAAATAAGTATAAAAAATGTATATAGAGATATTTAAGATAATCTATATCGTAATATAAAATGTTAAATTAGTTATTCCGTATCCAATAAATAGAAAAAATTAGTGTTCTACCAATACCATAAATTTTTTAGATTTTGTATGTAAATATTTTGAAAACACAGAATTTTCTGTATTAATTTTCATAACATATGATTTTTTATGTCTATTTCACTTAATACGGGGTGTGGCGTAAATCATATATTAAATTAGCAATACTGAAAACGTTCCAAAATACACAATCCATTATTTTCTCTTTAATATATTCCCACGAGGAATCTTTTCAAATACATTTACAAATTAATTTTAAGACCTACAATTAATTAAAAAAGAATGGGATATATAAAAATATAAGTAATTGATACAATAGAGGACGGATTGACGGAGGGAGAATGTGACACCGGATCTAGACATCCCGCGATTTCCTCCGCCGTACTTTTTGTCCCCTTCCGCCATATCTTCACCCCCCACGCTCAACACACACTCCGTGCCCACTACGCGCCACCGCAAATCTAGACGCAGTACCATTAATCCACGTTGATAAACATGTCTATTAACAATTTATAGCACAAGAACAGCATATACATCTCAGGAGTCAATACTTCACTACTTTGGAAACCGATTGACCAAATTTAACCGGTTCGGCGATATCCTAAGTTAACCAGAGTCTTGTGCTCGAATCCCTGATAATGTGGCTATCAATTTTACATCTTAACAGTCTGACACGCTCGAACTAAAAGGTATTTATACGGCACCGGTTTAAATTATAAGAGGAAGGTTTCATTCTTCACTCAAACAGAATTTCTCCAACTATTAGCATCACTATGTATATAGAAAGAAAAGAATGCTCACAATAAGCAACTCACCTCAGATTAACAATGAAAGTTGAGGTGTTGCAAAAATCTCGAATACTTACTTCTCCACTTGCCTCACTTTCAAGTTTCAATCTTTACTAAACCTGGAAAAACATGAGTATCAGATTACTACTGTAAGAAAACTAACCTTTTAGGCGGTTATGTAACAAGCAACATAATTAAAAACAAACAACGACTATGAATATTGGTTCGTATACTTATTTACGTCCTCACCTTCGTTAGTCAGCGAATAGTCGGTCGTTTTTGCTGATGTAATTGTACAATGGCATGTTGTGAAACCGGAACCCTTCAACTGGTATAATGATAGCTAAAACTTATCATCTGGCACGAAACCCCTCTGCAGCATTTCGTTGTGGAATGCAAAAGCTTCCTTTAAATTTTCTTGCGAGACATAGCCGTTTATTAATGATGTGTATGTAGATCTATCTG
>JBBMKE010000001.1:2283435-2303657 GCA_037834125.1 Lippia alba | reverse complement strand
TAGAGTGCACTATTATACCTTTTTCAAGAAAGAAACGGCGGCCTCGGAAAGAAGGCAACTTATTTGTGTCTCCCCTGCCCCATCCCTAACAATCTGCATCATTTTTACTTGCCAAACATATATTTATTTCGAGAAAAAAAATTATTTTAAAACCAATTCAAACGGATTCAAATAAATATTAGATAATATGTAATGAATAGACTAAACAAGTTTAATTTAAAAAAAAAATTAAAGGAGGCCTAAATGAAATTAAGTCTAAATATTGAGGTGTCATGCCCCAAGCTTATTGGACGAAAGTATAAATATCCAAATCCACAAAATACAATGTGAAATTGAGCCTAAATCAATTCACAAAACATAATACGAAATTGAGTTTAAACTATAATTCAAAATGGACATTAATTTATCCATAATATATAAACCTTTTATCTTGTATATTAAACTGAATTTTTATATTTTTTTCACTGTAGGACAAGAACATCACATAAAATATTTATAATTCAATGAAAAATCAGTTACACAAATCTTAGGTGGATCAAAATCAAGATTTGGTAATTAAGTAAAGCAATTTTATTTAGGAAAATGAAAAATGATATGAAAGTGTTGGAGGGGAAGGGAAGGAAGAGTACGCTTGTTCTAATAAAGAACCCGAGTCTGACTCGGACAAATCAATGTAATGAAGAGGCGAGTATTTTTATATTTGTTGTGTGGTTGGTAAAAAAATTTAAATGAGTGGCTAATCAAATAAAAAATATAATACACTCGCTCTTTTAATAGATTGAATCCGATCAAATTAGGTCGGGATTAAAATTTTTTGTAAGGATGCCATGTATTATAAATTGAAGAAAGAAAGAAAGGAGATTGTATATGTGTGTTACAGCTTAGAGCTAGAGGTAGAGCTAGTGCATGAGGCTAGAGTCTATTTATAAGTAAATTAGAATTAAGAGTAATAAGTAGTACGGCTAATTGTCAGTGCACCACTTTCTCCGCCTCGAGCCCACCGCCCTCTGTCTCTCTTCCCACAAAATCTATCTATTTTATAATAATATTTCTTCTACCCAATGCACATGTTTTTGAGTGCGATCATGGCCCCACCCGTCACTTCTCTATTTTTACCCCTATCGTCAATTCACTATGCTCGGTAAATGGATTTTACCCAGTCCATTATACCACAAATATAGTGTTATGGGGATACTGTAATTTAAAACTTTGGAAAAAATACAATTTTTTTCTAACCCTGCACTAAATCTCATATTATCTTTTTGACAAAATGTCATGTCCGAAATTCTATTCTACATTTAAAAACAAATAAAATGAAAGAGACATAATCTCTCAAATCATATATTAAATTAGTAATACGGAAAACGTTCCAAAATACACAATACATAATTTTCTCTTTAATATATTCCCACGAGGAATCTTTTCAAATACATTTACAAATTAATGCTAATACCTACAATTAATTAAAAAAAGAATGGGATATATAAAAATATAAGTAATTGATACAATAGAGGATGGATTGACGGGAGAGAATGTGACACCGGATCTAGACATCCCGCGATTTCCTCCGCCGTACTTTTTGTCCCCTTCCGCCATATCTTCACCCCACCACGTCCACACACACTCCGTGCCCACCACGCGCCACCGCAAATCTAGACACAGTACCAGTAATACATGTTGATAAACTTGTATATAAAAATTTGTAGCACAAAAACAGCATATACATCTCAGGAGTCGATACTTCACTACTTTGTAAACCGATTGACCAAATTTAACCGGTTCGGTTCGGCCGTCGGCTTGTGCTCGAGTCCCTGATAATGCGACTATCAAATTTAAATCTTAATTGTCCGACACGTCTCGAACTAACAGGTAAATTATATGGCACTGGTTTAAATTATAAGAAGTGCCATTCTTCATTCAAAACAGAATGCTCCAACTATTAGCATTCCCATACATATAGAAAGAAAAGAATGCTCACAATAAGCAACTTACCTCAGATTAACATTGACAGTTGAGGTGTTGCAACAAGCTCGAACCTCAGATTAACATTGACAGTTGAGGTGTTGCAACAAGCTCGAATACTTACTTCTCCACTTGCCTCACTTTCAAGTTTCAATCTTTACTAAACCTGGAAAAACTAACTTTTAGTTGGTTATGTAATAAGCAACATAAGTAAAAACGAACGCCGAATATCAATATTGATTCTTATACTTATCTACGTCCCCACCTTTGTTTGTCGGCGAATAGTCGGCCCTTTTTGCTGATGTCGTCGTAGAATTGCATGTTGGGAAACCGGAGCCCTTCAACTGCTATAATGATAACTAAAACTTATCATCTGGCACGAAACCCCTCTGCAGCATTTCGTCGTGGAATGCAAAAGCTTCCTTTAAATTTTCTTGCGAGACATAGCCGTTTATTAATGATGTGTATGTAGATCTATCTGGATTGATGCCCTTCTCAATCATCTTTCCGTATGTAATCTTCGCTTCTTCCATTCTACCGAGCCGACAAAACTGTTCCAAGATAACATTATAGGTAATTAAATCTGGTACGAGACCGTCTTTCTCCATTCGATTCACCAACTCAAAAGCCAAGTCAAGGTTATCCTCTTTCATAACTCCATGAATAAGAGTGTTATAACTGATGCAATCTGGAAAGACTCCTCTAGACTTCATCTTCTTCAGAAACTCCATTCCCTTTGTAGGATTGCCTTGTCTGCAATAGCCCTTTATGACAGAATTGCAAATAACGATGTTTGGCTGGATATCTCTAGCAACCATCTCATCCCATAATTCAAATGCATCAGAAAGAAGGCCGTTATTACAGAATCCATTCATTAGAGTACCGTATGTAATAAAATTAGGATTTATCGTTTCAGCAATCATGCTGTTCTTCAATTCCATGGCTCTTCCCATTTCTCCCGCCTTGCAAAATCCATCAATCAAGGTATTGTAAGTAACCACATCGGGTTTCAGATTTCTTTGAAGCATAGAACCGTACAAGTCCAAGGCTTTATGCATATTTCCAGTTTTGCAGTATCCATTTATTAGAGTCGTGTAAGTGCAAAAATCCGGAAACACGTTCCTCTCCAGCATCTCATTG
The DNA here is from genome assembly GCA_037834125.1 of Lippia alba. NCBI lineage: Eukaryota > Viridiplantae > Streptophyta > Magnoliopsida > Lamiales > Verbenaceae > Lippia > Lippia alba. The sequence continues at coordinate 2,300,555 of JBBMKE010000001.1, read as the reverse complement.
AAAAGGGCATCTGCCTCCGAAAGCATCTTCTCCTTGCATAAGCCGTTCAAGATGGCATTATAAGTAACCACATCCATTTGGCAACCTAATTGCATCATTTCATCGAACACCTTCATGGCATCTGAAACAGCACCGTGTCTACAGAACCCAGAAATCAGAATGGTGTAAACTATTTTGTCGGGGATGAGGCCTTTGGACTTCATTTCCCTGTAATAAACCATCATACGTTCGGGATTTTTGGTTCTTGAAAAAAACCCAATAATCGAACTGTAACTAACTAAATCCACACCAACACCATGACTCAACATCTCACGGAAAATAACCTCAGCTTCCACCACATTATCCTTCCTGCAACATTCAACTAGCAAGGTATTGTAAGTGGTGACATCGGGACGAATCCTGTTCTGCATCATCTCATTTAAAATCTCTTTCGCTCTCTCATACTTCCCATTTTTACACAAACCATTGACAATCGAATTATAAGTCAAAAGGCACGGTTCCATACCCTTATCCCGCATCAATCCCATCAACTCCATACCTCTTTCAGTGTCGCCTTCACGACAATGAGCATTGATCAAAGTATTATACGTCACAATATCAGCAAAGATCCCTTTTTTCTCCATTTCCACTAAAAACTCCTTCACTTCCTCTATCTTACAATCCTTACAAAGCACATTCACCATAATGTTGAGAGTGTAAGCATTCATATCAGTTCTACTCCTCACCATTTCATCAAACACCTCTCGTGCCAAATCAACCCACCCAATTTTACCAAGTCCTCCAAGAAGACTATTACAAGCATTGATCGGAACACAAACATTCCTAACTTTCAACGCACGAATCGCCTCGACGGCCTCCCTAAACTTCCTAGCCTGCACATAAGTCCTAATAAACAAATCAAACACATATAAATTCGACCCACATTTCTCATAAGAACCCAACAACGAATCAACAATCTCAACTCTAGAAGCCCCACTCCGCCTAATCATCCTCAATATCAATGCCTGCGCATCTGATACCCTTTTGCTCCTCACTAACATATGAGTTGCCGCGCTTAAAGACGACGATGAATGCTTGAAACTTGGGTAATTCAATGAAACTGAATCGATAAATCTCTGAGCAGAATTCAAATTATCGCGACATTGGTAGAGAATTTGCGTATACGTTGATGGGTCTAACTTGTAACATAAATGGGTGCTGATGGACTGACCTCTGTTCAAAGCCCAGATAATCTTTTCCAGAAGAAAGGAATCCGAAGAAAGGGTTTGTTCAGAATTGGTTGGGTAGTTTACTGGGCTATGAATAGATGAACTGCGAGTTTGTACTGTGAACTTCTTGTAGTGGAAAAATGGGCGCCTTGCCGCCATTGACGAGCAGAGAGTGAGCTTGAGGTTGTCTTCTGCTCGCAAGAGACGGATTTGTTTAGCAATCAAGACGCGTGCTTTTGATATTAGCACTTTCTGTTCTCCATTGGCTTATTAATTTCGCATTATATAAAAGTTATTTATTTATTTATTTTTCCTTTTTTTTTTCCAATCTACAAACCACTGAAATTAGGTAATTATAACTTAGACTTAACTAGATGAAAATATTTAATTTGTAAAATTACAAATAAACCTATTTTTGTAGGATTTTGACGAAATTATTATTAAATTATCTATATTTAATTACTAATTGGTTTCTGTTCACTTAAAAAAAAGTAATTATACATATCAATGTTCAAATTATCATGTGTTGATCTTTTAATATTAAATTTTTTTATAAATTATTGATCTGTTACTTGAGAACTACGACCCGGGACGAAGGCATCTTCGAGAGTTTGAATTTTTTTTATTTTTTCCTATATACTTTAAACAATTTCTATTTTCAACCCCGTTCTAATTACATATCTTATCCTTTTAATTTTAAAAAAATTAAATTTTGCCACTTACAAAAATAATATTATTCATATTTTGATATTTCATACCCTCATCATAAATTTTGGATTTGGTTCCTGCTTGAGGACCTACGTTTGTTATTGTGAAAAATTAATTACTAGTAAAATATAATTATTTTAAAAATAATTTTGTCGCAAGCCTAGTAGAATGAGTTTATTTACAATTTTATAAGCTTATAAGAGTAGATTTTGTAATATTCTCGTCTAAGTTGGTATGAATTATAAATACCCAAAGGTCCCAACTCCCAACTCACTGGTGTACATATGTAAATTAACCTCACACCCCAAAAAAAAAGAAAAAGACATATGTAAATTAATCTTATTTAAAATGATAGAAAATTAGTGAACAAATCAGTGAGGAAGATATTTTCGGAATCTCACGTGGCGTTAAATAATTGGTTCAAGCCTCCCGTTAGGACGTGGCACAGCTGGAAAATGATCCCTACAGTTTCTTATCCTGCGGTTCCTACCCACGCTGCTCAGGGTTGTACGTAAGACCAGCTCATGGAAAACACGTACACTGGTCAAACGTACAACTCAGAATTTCTATATTTTCTGGGCATTTTAAATCTCTTCTTCATAAATGCCTATTTATTGATTTCTCTCTGCGAAAAAAGAAACGAAGTAAAACCCTTTTTCTCTCTCTGTACGTGTGTGGAAATTACACACATTGTAGGTGCTTCGGATCCGTGAATTCAATATTGAAGATTGGTGTACTGGGAGGGACAAGAAGCAGTCCCGCCTGTTTCTTCTTGTTTGAAGGTTTCTCCGCAATTTATCTCTTGATTTTTGTGGGATTGATGTGCATTTTTGTTTGTGTTTGTGTAATCGTGTGGGTTTGCGATATGGGTTCGTTTATGCGAGTGAAATGATTTTTCTTGTTGAATGAACTAAAGGGTATCGTCTTGGTTGAATTTGGAAATGGATTTGAAAACTGTTGTGGGGATATGATTCTTGGACATTGGAGAGGATTTCGGTGATATGGGTTTGCTTATCAGTTATCACTTGATCTTGAAATTTAATCTGCTAATTTCTTGCGGAAGATTTCGTTTGGCTGCTGGATTGCTGAAGCATGTTGAATTGTGTGTTGTAAAAGATTGAATTTTGCATACGCTGATCACTTTATCGTGGAATTTTGGCTTGGATTACATTTAATTTACTAAAGGGAAGAATGCAGAGAAGTTTAAGTATGGGTTGCTTTTTAATCTTCCACATAATTAAGGATCTTGGAAGAAAGAAAGATCAGAACTTCACATGCTTGTTGAATTTCATCATTCTGTATCTTCATTTTGGTTTTCTGATTCTGTAGTTTCCTTGGAGAAAAATCAAGGAGAGTTCTAATTAGAAGATTTAGAATGAAGAATAATGAGCGTCTTGCCAATTTGGCCCTAGCAGGTATGAATTTCCTATTATGCGAGTTCTTTTGTTTTTAGGATAGTGAATTTGTTTCTGCTCTTGGAATGAAATTGTTTGTGGTTTTCGCCTAACTCAGTTATGCTATTAATCGAGTTCCTTACTGCTCTCATGAAACTTGATTTACAATTCTTGTGAGTACTGAATTTGCTGATGGTTTGGAATGCGTACGAATTGATGTAGACAAATCAGTCATTGACCTAGCTAATAAATATATACTCATATGCACAGAATGTTTCTAGTAATCTAAGTTCTTGGTGCAGTAGCTAGGTTATAACATAACACGGTTTTGTTAAGTTTCCTCTGGATTCAGTAATCATGGATGTAGCAGTCATTCTTCTTGTTGATTTCTGCTCCCATTTCGTTTGCCCACCTAACATTTTAATAATATAGGGAGGTCGAGTATATGTAGGTTGGACACAGTTTATAATATTGTCGCTGACTAAATACATTCTGACCACACACTTTATCATTGGCTACAGGTTTGACCCTAGCCCCACTTGTTGTGAAAGTAGACCCGAATTTAAATGTCATTTTGACAGCATGTCTGACTGTCTATGTTGGGTGCCACCGCTCTGTTAAGCCAACTCCTCCATCGGTGAGTTAACCTTGTAATAATTTCCAGGAATAAATTATGTGCATTTAGGACTCTGTATTGATTTTTTCTTTTGTCAATCTATTGTCTTTTCAGGAGACGATGTCCAATGAACATGCCATGCGATTTCCATTTGTTGGGAGCGCCATGTTGCTGTCACTGTTTTTGCTTTTCAAATTTCTATCAAAAGACTTGGTTAATGCTGTACTGACATGCTACTTTTTCGTACTTGGGATCGTTGCTCTTTCGTATGTTTTTTGATATGTGCTATTCTAATACTTCATTTGGCAGAGTTATATTTCATGGCCTTACTGGAGGAAACTTTGTATACCTCTATTAATCTTGCTTATTTCATGTCAACTTTGCAGGGCAACATTGCTTCCTGCAATTAAACGGTTCCTGCCCGACACATGGAATGATAACCTCATTATATGGTGTTTCCCATATTTCCGATGTATGGACCCTCCAATACCTCTTTGTCTTGATCATCTTATTTTTCTTCATGTTTTCAGGTCTTAGGTGCTTTATTTCTCTTTGTTGCTTGTGTTATTCTGATGGGAAGAAAAATATTAAGGCTTATTTAACAGGATTCTTCAATTTTCCTTTTGGGATGACCATCTTTGTTGTTTCATTATGTTGCATAATTATATTTCTCAGTTTGGTTAAATATCATGGACTATGATTCTCAACTATTTCATGGATTTGGAAAAGTAAAGTTGATAATGATGTTTTCCTTTGCATCATTCTTGTGCAGCTTTGGAGGTGGAGTTTACAAAATCACAGATTATTGCTTCGATTCCTGGGACCTTCTTTTGTGTCTGGTATGCTTCAAAAAAGCATTGGCTAGCTAATAATATACTGGGGCTTGCATTCTGCATTCAGGTTCGATAAGCACAGAGACTTTCTTGTTTACCTGAACCCCTAATCTGAACTCTCCAACCCCTTTAATCTCAGAAATTTCATTGCAATCATCTGTTTTCCTTTGTCTTTTTTATATTCATTTTCCTTCTTGAAATGATTTCAGGGAATTGAAATGCTTTCACTTGGCTCGTTTAAGACTGGTGCTATTCTCTTGGTAATAAGACATTTTTTTATTTTACCAATGCATTTTCTCAAGTTATTTCTTTATCAGCTGACGGGATTAATTTTTGGGCTTAGATTATGATTAACACTTTTGTTTAGCTAATTAATGAATATTTTTGCAAATTGTAGGCTGGGCTTTTTGTATATGACATATTCTGGGTCTTTTTTACCCCAGTTATGGTTAGTGTAGCTAAATCTTTTGATGCTCCAATAAAGGTCAGTACCTGCAGTCCATAACTCATCTCTTTATGCTGCTTGTTATTTCAAATATATCTAATGTATCACGCTTCATTATTTGCAGCTTTTGTTCCCAACAGCAGATTCTGCACGCCCGTTTTCGATGCTAGGACTTGGTGATATAGTAATTCCTGGTATGAACTATAGGTTTAAATTTCAGGTTTATAGTTCTTTTTCAGTTACTATCCAGAAATACGCCTAACTCTTTTTATACTCTACATGTTTTATAGATAAGTATAAATAATTGTGGTTTTACTACTTCAGGAATTTTCGTTGCACTGGCACTAAGATTCGATGTTTCCAGAGGGAAAGAGAGCCATTATTTTAAGAGCGCTTTTGTAGGATATACTGCTGGTTTGGTTGCCACAATCATTGTAATGAACTGGTTCCAAGCTGCACAGGTAACATTTCTCAACAAGATTGAATTGCGGAAACATATACTCCTGTTTTCTGTGTTAGTACCCTAATCTTCTGCATCATTGGGTCTTAATCTTCGTCAGCCTGCTCTTCTGTATATCGTGCCTGGTGTCATTGGATTTTTGGCCGCACATTGCCTATGGAACGGGGAAGTCAAACCCGTGAGTCAATTTTCCTTTTCATCGCAATACTTACATTCCGTTTGTGGGAACGAAATGCATATATTAATACATTATTATCGTTCTTTTGCAGTTATTAGCATTTGACGAGGCCAAAACTAGCAGCAGCTCTGAAGAAACCGAAGCAGCAGACTCGAACAAGAAAGCAGACTGACACCTTTGAGCAAAGTAGTCAAATTTACTTAGAAACATGAAAAGCTGTTTTTAGCAGTTGACTAACTTGTGCACCACAGATTGTTGTACCAGATTTTGGTGATTAGCAAAAACAATATTAAGATTTCTGCAGTTTCGACTCTTGTTAATGAAAGAAAAATATATATAGTTTCAAGAAATGTTGTCTACATTCAAATTTCATGTATTTTCTTAAGCTGCTGCTGCCTCAACCAGGACTTTATACAGCTCGGACGGAGTTGAGAAGAAAGGGCTGTGATCGCTTTCAACAGCCACGACTTTTGACGGCCTCCACTGCTCGATCATCTTGTCTTGGCTCTCCTGCGTCATGAAAGCGTCCTTCATCGTCCTCACGTAAACACGTTTTATGGTATCAACTTTGGTGTTTTCACTGAAACGCGAGCCAATAGCCATCGGCCAAATTGGGTGCGGTCGTAACAACATGGACGCCAGTGTCGAGTCCTCAACGGGGGTCGAACTGTACAAAAGCTTTAGCTGACATTCGGGTTTTAATATCAGGCTCGTCGGAATCGGGATCAGTCCCAAATGCTGCCAGAACAACTTGTAGCAGTCGAGGTTGGATGCTAACTGTCTTTCTTGATACTCATACTACACACATAAAACAAATTTTCTGGACAAATTAATCAGGGTTAATAATGAACAATCCAAATCAAGGTACATTGCCCCAAATTTAAAGAAACTTTCTTGATTAGACACTCAAATTTTAAAAAAGTTAGGGGAAAAATCACACAAATTCATAAGTCGGGACACTTCAAGAAGTAACCATACGCTCTCTTTCTGAGTAAGCCCGATGCCATTCCTCATCATAATCGCTGCAATGTAAACCGCAGCCTGGATTTTGTCGGGGAACCGGTGCAAGATGTCCGTAATGTTGAGTCCTCCGGCGCTGTGTCCCACCAATATCACCTGGATTCATCGATTCAACGGTTATTACCTCCATGGATTATACCTCTGCGTTGCGTAAAACATGAATACGTACCTTTTCGTCTGCAGGAAGCTGAGAGAAGAAGGTGATAAGCGGCTCGTTGAAATCTGGCAAACTGAAAACGGTGTTAGGATCGGTGAGATTGATCCCCTGACCTTTAAGATCGACGCAAGTAACTTTGTGTCCATCTTTTTCGAGCAGACTTCTTATCTTGTACCAGCACCAAGAACCATGGCCAGCGCCTGCAACAAACACGAAGTGATGATTCGCCATTAAAGTTTTTGGCTTAGATTTTGTGTGTGAATTATATATGATTGATTTCATGCATGCAATGCAACTATATATGGTGTCCATTTGAGCCTTATCACTTTGTTCATGAGAGGCACGATTAAAACACTTTGTGGGACCATGCCATGCACGCGAAGCAAAATCTTATCTCCAGGAAATCTTATCTTTGTCGTGATAACTCCATGATTTTCATGTGGTGTTTTTCTACTTCTGTGATTGAAGCCTACTCTTCTCATGCAACCCGCACGTGTTAATTTATAGTTATTAATGGCCGCGGAATAATGAGATTTATGATGCACCGATAGTTCTAAATTTATCATTTTCCTCAGCCGTATTACGTCTGATGTCTATCATTATACTCGTGCTGTGTCGTGTTTATATATTTTAGAATGGATTTTATTCCAGAATTAATTGGGTTGGAATACAAATTAATGTTAGGGATTCCTGATTTTTTTCCTTTCCGACTAAGAAATCACCCCGTCAATGAACTATAGTAATTAGTTCATTTGTTAAATTACAAGACGGGGATCAATGGGGTTGCGATACGAACTAATTACAGAGAAATTCTACCTTTCTTTTTCCTAACCAGATCCACCGACAAAAGGATATCGTCTTGGTTGAAAACTCGTGATGATTACTTGACTATTCCGCCCAATTTAATATCTTTGTCGTGAGAACTCATGATTTTCATGCGATGTTTGTTTCGTTCTATCGATGGAAGTCTACTCTTCTTTTGTAACCCGCACGTGGAACATGATATTGCTTTATGTGCTCGTTACTAATAGGCAAAATATGATTGTATTGTTTTGTGTTGAATATCTGTCACGTAATAACTTTTAAAAATATCCGTATCACAATGTTTGTTATTGTCATGTTTGTGCATTTCAGAATGCATTTAGATTAAGATTATTTGGGTAGTAATACAAACTAATTTTAGAGATTTTTCGACTTTTATCTATACGACTAAGGCATCACCTATAATCGGAATGGAATACAAACTAATTTTATAAATTCATAACTTTTTCATTTCCGATTACGCATTACTCCATTGATAACTAAAGTGATTAGTTCCCTAGTGAATTGACATCACCTATAATCCAAATAAAATATAAACTAATTTTAAAAATTTCGAACTTTTTCTTTTCCGACTATGCATTACTTCATCGATGACCGAAATCATTAGTTCCCTCATTGAATTGGAAGTAAAGTTGTGCAATATCTTTCATTAATGATATATTGATATGCGAAGGACCAACACAAGTTTTGAATTCAATGTCAACCCATTTTGTAAGCAATAACCTAAGAAATGTATGCGCCAATTTTTATATACGAACACTTCTAAAAGTACTATTTTGCCGTATTATATTGTGTCAGACATTTGTACCCAACATTGTATCCAATGCTCCTCACAGAAAAAAATATTCAAAACACATTTCATATCGTCAAATCCGTGTCCGATCTATGCATCAAGTTGCCAATCTAAGTCAATTGCTACTTCTTTTCACCATCAAAAACTAATTCTAGCTTGGCCATCAGGTAACCACACAAAAATTATATTCCTCAAATGGATTTGTAGGAAAAGCTGCTTCTGTACAAAGCAAAATAAATAACCTTCGAATCATTCGCACAAGGCCATGACAAAATCACCAGTCCTAGGTAACTAGGGTGTTCCTACAAGAGCTTTGCTACATTTACAATGCTAGAATAACACATCAATCCAACTGTACATATTTCGAGCAACTCTCCGTTGATGCATTGGAGTCGCAAACTTTAATTGAAACGTTTTTGCTCCGACTGGAGAGCCAGGCATTTCTTAATCCATGGAAGAACTCGTTTCTGCACTTTCATCGTCTTCACTAAAACTAGATGGCATCTCTGCTGCAGACCTACAACACACAAATCGAAACAATGGTCGGTTCAACATTCTCCGACAAGAAACATAAAACAACACAAAGGTTCTTAGAGTAATGATTTTATTCAACTTCGCAATCACTAAGAGGGTTTCTGGCTAAAAGCTTATTTTAAAGAGCTTATAAGATGTTAAATCGTATTTTAAAATAAGATCATCACTTTTGGAGTTTAGGTGCTAAAAGGTCCTAAATAGCTTCTTATTAGCTTATCTAGAAGAGCTTATAAGCTCAGCCGAACACCCTCTAAAACACCAAAATAGAGAGCATTTCATTTTGTAATAATAAATTAGGCCAAACCTCATAATTTGATAGCTCTGTGGTAGGTTATCCACAACTGACGAGGCTTTCAGGTGTCGCTGCTGAGGGAAGTCTTCCCTTAATCTTTTTGGAGGCTACAAAACAGAAAACATATCAACGGAAAGTACATATATGGTGACAGAATCAACCTGAAATTACCACAAACTTACAGGTAAATCATTCTTGATTGGAACCTTCACTCGATTATCATTAATTATCCTCCTATCAGGGTGGTACGTTTTGCCATCCTGCAAGAACCATTATTAAAGCACATAATCAGCACACCATAGTCACAGACAGCGAAAATCTATACATGTGACGAAGAAAACTCATATTATAACCTTAATAACTCGTCTGGAGATCACTTTGTCCCCAGAATTGTGATATTCCTGTCCTTTCGCGATCAAATTGGGATACTCATTCTCAATACTTTCCTTTGTGCCCACATCGTTATACTTGTGCAACCAGGGTTCTGCTCGCTCGTCTCTGACTTTGCCACCGTAAGGTTGAAGATTATGATGGCTTGAAACAGAACCCATTCTCATAACTTCAACACCAGCAGAACCTTCAGGCAGTTCTGCAGAAGAGCTGCTCCTGGGGTAATAAGCACCACTGTTGGGCAAAGAAGACTTATGTCTGAACTTTTGGTTAATGTAGCCATCAGCAATATCACGCTCCCGCCTCTTTTTAAAACCCGTGCGATCAATGTTAGAATTATAAGAAGCCATGCTGGACTTGAATTCATATCCCTGTAATGATTGAGATTATAAGAAATACAAAAATGCACACACTCATAGGAACAAGAAAGCAATATAGAGAGGCAACTGCAAGTGCCACCTAACAGAGAAAGAGATAAAGAGTCAGGTAGACATAAAAGAACATAAAACCGACAAAACTAGCACGTCCCTATTTAATGACAAGTCAAATACGTGTCTGCTGAAGAAACTTTATATTACTCTTTAGATTGCAGAATTGGTTAACAAAAGTAAACTATACTACAAGGCCAGATGCAACCTCATAAATATAGATAGACGAGTGCTATACAAAAATCAACAGCAACGACTAAAAATTAAATCACCTTGTCAAACTTGGGATTCTGGTGGATTTGAGGAGGAACAGGAGATTCGGGAAAAACAGCATCTCCAGCATATTGGGCTTCTGAAACAATTCAAAATCGAAACAAGCAAGCATCAGAATGGTGAACAAACACTGCAAAACCTAGCATGAGACATAAGCACTTTGCAGGATGTAAACGAATACTTCCGAACAACTATAAATAGCTTTTTTCGAACAAGAAGGGTGAAGTTGTTAGAGATTTATGAAACAAAATTAACATCCTAAATAATACCAGCATTATTAAACTCACCTTCAACTGGTTCCTGCATCGTGGACTCAAATGCACCAGGAGGAAGTGGGTCAAATTCAACACCTAGCGGTGGACCATCCTCCCTATAATGCTTTCCCAGCTGCCTCTTAACTGCAGTTATAGCAGGATTCTCAGCTTGACGCCCCTTTACTTTTAAGTAACCCGAGGGGCCAGACCTAGGTTTCAAACCCTTTACATCTGTCGGAAATTTCGGTATTAGGTATCTTGAGGTTGCTGCATCAAAAGGATCCCCATTCTGATCATTTTCCATATCCCTTAACGAAGAACTACTTCCAGAAGATGTCTTTTCCACGCGATTGTAATTTCCTGCATAATTACTGCCATGCTCATATGTGACATCTGCAGCAGAATATTCTTTCGGAGTTAATATTCCACTCTCGACTTCTCGGGTATCGAAATTCCTATCATCTCCCTGTTTTGTGCTGCCACATGAATCTTGTCTGAGGCCACTTCCACGATCTTGTATGACCACACTTGACTTCTCTTGCCTTCCAGTGGCATTATTTTCCCCATTCATCAACTTCTTGTCCTTCAACCTTCTGTGACAGAACCATCCGGAAACTTGTTTCTCTGTCAAACCTATGGACTCAGCAAGCTGTATTTTCATTGGTTCAGTAGGGTATTTATGTTCTGTGGAGATAAAATAAAGACAAAAAGAAGTGATGAATTTTAGTCAACAACCGCGTTGATGTTAGAGAAATGGAACCAAAATAAGGCATTATATTACAAGTGAAGGAAGCTACCATTGTAGAACTTTTCCAGTGCTTCAACTTGAGCACGTGTCTTGACGATCCTTTTCTTGTTCTTCTCCAGAAGGGCCTTGTCATCTTCAGAGTGCATCTCTGATGATTCTGAATGATTAAGAACAGAACGCAAAGATAGCAAGCACCATGTGAATCTACTAAAAGGGGCACGAACATTTCACATAATAATCCTCGATTGTCATGGAGGCACAAACATGCCCATCTTAAAAATAAGAAAGCTGTGAAGATGCAATCAAATTTAAGGTTCAGCTCATGTTAGATGATAACAAATGTTAACAACTACATCTCGTAAGGCTGGATGGTTTGAGCAGTTTATGGTCCAGCAAAATTATTTCAGAGAGCTTTGATGCAATGCACTTCTTTACCATTCTTATTTCTGAAAAAATTTATACCCAACAGCAGCAAAATTGATTGTTAACATCTAAATCATCTGCAACACATCCAAAATGACAAATTTCTCAACATTCTGAAACATCAAACATAACACTGCAAGAGGAGTTTCCTCCAGCAGAAGCAGCACAATCTTTACCACTTTCAGATGAATTGTTCAAAGCAATTGAAACCTAAACAAAACCCCAATTCCTAAAAGTGAACAAACACAGAAACAAGAAGCCAGATCCAGAGATCCCAGAAATTAATCCACACAAACAAACAACCCCAAATCCAGAATCTCCACGAAAATACCCAAAAACTGAAAACCCTCTCCCAGCATCAAATCCAAGAAACCAAATTCCAAAAATCGCAAAAGTCAATCATGATCTTCTACAAAAGAACCAAATTAAAAAAAAAAACAAAATTACTTCATACCCTCTCCCATGATTCCTCCGATGCGCCTTTTTCCGGGGTTTTCTCCTCGATTACTTCGGTACCCTTTCTCTGTTTTCTTCGCTATTGACCCCTCAACACATCATCCCCACTAAACTTTGCGGAGAATTCAAGAAATCCCACAAATCTTTGTGGGCTACATGAGAAGTCTTCTCAAGTTGATGTATATCAAAAAGAATAGGAGAGAGAAAGAGAGAGAGATGGAGAGAGATGGAGAGAATTGGGATTTCTTCTTCTGGGCTACAATAATTCTCTCTCCAATTGTCAATTTCGCAATCTTTCTGCTCTGATTTGCATCCCTCCCCAGTATATCTCGATTATTCTGTCAATTTTTTTTCCTGGTCTTTTGCAATAACTGCATCTATACTATTAAAAATCTCACCTTTATTGCCCAAATTAATAGGCTTTTCAAACCCCTTAATTACAGCAATTTTTTTTGATAATTATTTTCCAGAAATATTGAGTCTTGCAAAGGATCAAGACTCCATTAATAACAGTTATTAAATATCAAATCTGACGTATTGTGATGAAGGATTCTTCCTTACGTTTGTATATTGTATAGTCTTGGCCCGTTTTCCCCTTTTCCATTTTTTTTTTGTTTTCTTGCTTTCTTGGATTTTCTGGGTTGCTTATTCCACCCCATTCTTTCTTATGCAGAAAATATTTAATAAAATTTAAATATGTTCCTTTTTTCTGAAAATTTCGATTTGGTTCCCACTTTTATTTATTTTCAATGTTTGAGCATACAACGCAAAAAATAATAGCGGTAATAATATTCACTTTTTTTCAATTATTTAAATAGTATTGATGTATACGAATTCTTATCGTGTTTTATTGTATGGTATAATTATATCGTATATTTGTTTTATGGCAAAATTCGAAACAAAATATGCTTTGGTTGTATGGATCTATATTGTATTCGCGTATAGTATCGATCTATATAGTTGTATATCCGGGCATGAAACATATTGCACAAGGTTTTAGGGTTTAAAGAAGCAAATTTGCAATGTTCTTCACATCTTTAAAGTAATTTAAAATGATTAATTACTCTTGTTTCTTGCTGGCTTGATATGATAGAATTTAGATTGAATATGTAATTTCACATGATTATCTCATATTAAACATATAAAAATTTTATGTGAAACTCGAGATAAATAGATGGTTTAGTAATGAATATTCGCATCAATAATCAATAGGTCATAGGACAGGTTTCTGGGATGGTCAGGAAGCAGCAACAATTTTCTTAAAGAAAAAAGAACTTTATGTGAAATTTTTTAAAAAAACAGAAAGAACTTTATGTGAAATCCAACATGGCATTAAAGCTTGTTATTTAATTGTCCAGTTTTATTTGGCAGGAAAAAAGAAAAAAGGCTTAAGTATTTTGGTTTAAATTAATTAACTTTTTTTTTTTCTTATTTGAACAATGTGTTAGTTTTGGGGTTTTTTAAAATTCCTTTTATACTCTTCCTCCTACATTTTTTTTTTTAAGATTTTGATTTTAAGAATGAATTCTTTGATCTTATATAAATAAGAAAGAAAATTATATCCGACCCTCAAACATTTTTAATCCCCTTGAGAAACAATCTTGGATTCTGGAATCGTCCCTAGTTAAAATAATACGAATATATATTAATGCGATAACTTTTATGAACGTATAATTTAATGATATTATGTTATAATGTACACGTTTGTTACTAGTATTTATGATTTTTCCTATTAACTTCTCAAAATAATATTTTCACCCTCTTGTCTTTATCCCATCGTGGTCTGCTGAACTTTGGGGCTCTGAGGAAAGATATTGGGCCATTGTCATGTAAAAACTAGGGCCTAAAATGTGTGAGTTTCGGATTGGATTAGAAAATTTTTACCCGATTATCGAACAATTGAGTCTAATTTAGTAACATCGAATTTGAATCTAATCCCATAAAAATATCCGATCCGTTTAATTATAAAATAAAATAAAGTGAATAATAAATAAGTAATATCTTCTTATTTTTAACGAATCAAATTGCTCGATTTTATATTTTGGATTATGAATTCGACTCGAATCAAATCGGAGCATCGGGCCAACCAAAAGCCCCGGTAGAAAGCTACTTTCTCCTTTTAGGTAGTGTGTGTCAAACATCTGGGCCTTCTTTTCAGGCTTCTGCTGCATTGATGGGAAATGGGAAGATGTATTTGTTCATTTGAAAGAGAGAGTTAATTAGTCATTGTCCATCATCCCATGACTGTTGAATTTTGCATGAAGTTCGTAATTAATGAAATTCATGTAAAGCCTATAATCAATATATTTATATATGGATTCTCTTAGTTTTGAAATTACACTTTCTTTTTTTGGTTTGGTTTGAAATTACACTTTCACCTCATATGGTTTGTTAATTGATGGCGAACTCCTCATTCTATGAAGCTTTTTTGGGTGCTTAAATATTTTTCGTTAAATACCTTATTAAAATGGGGTTATCGACACCTATGATGATACTCAAAACTTACATTTATGTAGTCATTATTCATTAGTGGCACCGGAATTTTTTCAAACGACTCAGTATGACTCGTATTATATAAAGTGAGATTGTTCGATCTTATTAAATTTAATATAAAAAATATTGCAACCAATGAAACGTATGAAATTAGAACTCATAGAGTTAATGGTGAGATGACCGTGACACTACATGCTAATATTTTGACAGAACATGGTCTTTTCTTTAAGACCTTAACCAACCCTAATGGATGGAGTATTTGTACCCTATTAGAAAAGGTAAAAGTGTGATTAATCAAGAGGAGTACACCTGTAAATATTCTTTAAGAATGTAATTTCTTTCGAATCCAACATTTTATTCAGATATCACTTTAAGCTGTAGCACCTCCCCTAATACTACAATCCCTGCACCGCAACACTTCCCAAGTAAATGATAGACTCTTTACCCAAGAAATAATACGGCGAACGGTTAGGTAATATTTAAGTAGAGTGCATGAAACAATGCAACGGAAGCTAGAGATTGAAAACTTTGCCAATAAATGGGGATGGTAACACAATTGATGCAACAGAAAGTGTAACGTGATAATGTAGATATGTGAAAGTTAAGATTAATTGATTTGGAACATGGCGTGATTAAGATCATGAATCTTAGAGTCAACCGCTTACTAAACATGACACCTTAATATTTCAAGATATCGCTAGTTGTCGCTCCTTGGAACCCTGAAATCATGCAGTTAAAACAGGCAAGGAGTTAGTCAAAGTGACTAAGTGAGGGGATATTAGGTTTGTAGATATATGTATATATAGGTATTTTGATATAGGATCAAGATGATCTTGATCTTAAAACAATAGAAATAAGATATAACAAATATGAAACGGTTCATGATAATTGTTAAAGTAGGGATATGGGTAATGTGGAATATTAGTAGAAATATGAACCGTTGTAATAATAAACTTTAATTCTCGCAAGCTAGGCCTCTTCACCCGAACTCCTTAAAATATTTGGTAAGACAACACCGAGCTGATCAAGGCTCTGATACTTTAATAAAACCAATATGATAATATCTCCTTATTCCAGTGCCATTGGGGAGCTACCCCTAGTGGCAATAACATGAATTCGGGAGCTCATACCACTCCCAGGAATCTCATACCACTCCCTTTTAACTTGGCGTGGAATAACTAACCTCCAATTAAACCACTTCCAAGAGTGTAAGTGGCAGTCTGCAACACCAACAACATCCTCGGCCCGATACCTTTCGGGTAATTGCTCGATACGGATACAACCGGGGCCCATAATAATGTATCAAGAAATAATATTTTGCTTGCTTGGTCGGGAATCCATTCTTAGTAATAATAGGACTAGAGTATATAATATCCAGATAAGATCCTGATTCCGATATAAAAGTATTTTCTTCATAAAGAGGGATATTGTAGTATGATAGTATGTATATAGGATACTAAATCATAAATACTGGGTAGGCTTCGAAAATAGTTTTTATATAGATATATAAGTATAAGCATGATTCCAGTTGAAAATAATTTTATCCTCACCTATACCAGTAGTCAGAAATAGGTACGTAGATTCCACTGCTCGATCTTAATTCGCCTGAAAGTAATACGACTATAGGCTTAGGACTATGATCTTATTATTCTAATCATATAAACACATAAGGTACATAATGTTCACACATAGAAGAATAATATGTTAGGAAATCCGATAATCCCGATAAATCCTAATTTTAACTATTTAAGTGAAATTAAATAATTTAACTAATTAGGTATTTATTAGTCACATTATTATCTTATCATCATTTGAAAATAATAACTACCATGGACTTAGAACTAAGTTCTTAATCAAAGAATCACATAATATGTAACATGTTAAGGAATTGTCGGTCAACTCTAATTTAATTATTTTATGGGAATTTAATTAATAAGTTAGGGTTTTTGAGGTCTTTAGATAATAAAATATTTATTAATCATTTTATGATCCTAATTATGAATTTTAAAATAATTTCTAGGATTTAATTAGGCAATGTAGATCATATTTTGAAAATAGTTCACAATTTACCGACTTTGGAAAATCTGGGTAAAAATCCTTCTTTAAAAATTCCAAAAATATTTTTATAATTATTTTAATATTAATTTCGAAATTATCATAATTAATGTTGACCAAAAAGTCAAAATTACTATTGA
>JBBMKE010000001.1:2268063-2283335 GCA_037834125.1 Lippia alba | reverse complement strand
GGGTCATTCGGTAATTATGACATTTTGAGTCCTTAGGTCGTTTCTTGAGCTAGGGAACTCGAATCCGAGTTCCGACACCTTCGTTGAGTTCGATTCGATGAATGGGACTTAATGAGATTAACCTTGTATTTTTCTGATTTCGTTTCGACCCCTAAATCGAGTCACGTACGCAAATACACACCTAAACCCTAGTGTGGGACCCCCTTGGACACCCTTGGAGATTTTCTCTCCCTTTTCTTTCCCATTTTCAGATTTCCATCCCTTTCATCTCTCTCTCCCTCACGTTTAGTACCCATGAAAGAAAGGAAGAAGCCCCAACCTCTCAAGACTCCATTTTTGCTCCTAAGCCCAATCACAAGACCTCGATTTCTTGCATTTCTCTTCTTGGTAAGCATGTTTTCGGATTCCTTATGTCTTGGTGATCTTAAATATGTGTATATTTCATGAATTTCATGGTGGGAAGTTTGGGATTAGAAATGGCATGAATTAGGAGGGTTTTGGGCATATGATGTATCCTTGAATTCCTATGGCTCTTGTTGCATTTATATGAATATTTGGAGTGAATTGAATATTATTCCTTGGTCATTAATTGAATCCTTGGCATGATAGTTATGTTGGGAGGTTTTGGCATGTATGATGAATATGGGTTTTTGGGGATGTGCTTGTAGCACCTGCCAGTACTACAACCCCAGCACTGCTGCACTTTCCAAGTAAAGGATAGGTTCTTTACCCGAGAAATACTACGGCGAATGGTTAGGTAATATTTAAGTAGAGTGCATGAAAACAATGTAACGGAAGATAAGGATTGAAAACTTTGCCAATAAATGGGGATAGTAACATGATAAAACAAAAGTTATTAAATTAGGGCAAATGACACAATAGAAAGTGCAACATGATAATGTAAAGGTATAAAAGATAAGACCCTTTGTTTTGGAACAGGGCATGATTATAGTTATGAACCTTAGAGTCAATGGCTTACTAAGCATGACACTTTAATACTTCAAGATATCGCTAGCTGTCGTTCCTGAAATCATGCATTTCAAAAGGCGAGGAGTTAGTCAAAGTGACTAAGTGAGGGCATATTAGGGTTTATAGATATATGTATATATATATATATATAGGTATTTTGATATAGGATCAAGATGATCTTGATCTTAAACAATAGAAATAAGATATAACAAATATGAAACGGTTCATAATAATTGTTAAAGTAGGGATATGGGTCATGTGGAATATTTATTGAAATATGAACCATTTGTAATAGTAAACATGAATGCCCGCAAGCTAGGCCTCTTCACCCGAACTCCTTAAAATATTTGGTAAAACAGTACCGAACTCCTTCCGGGTAATTGCTCGATACGGATACAGCCGGGGCCCATAATAATGATGATGATAAAATAATTTGCTTGCTTAGTCAGGAATCAATTCTTAGTAATAATTGGACTAGAATATATAATGTCCGGATAAGATCCTGATTCCGACATAAAAGTATTTTCCTCATAAAGAGGGATAGTGTAGTATCATATAGATACTATAAGTATATAGGCTAATGAATCATAAATACTGGGTAGGCTTTGAAAATAATTTTATATATAGATACATATGTATAGTCATGATTCCAGTTGAAAATATTTTAACCCTCACCTATACCGGTAGTCAGAAATAGGTACGTGGATTCCACTGTTCGATCCTAATTCGCCTGAAAGTAATAAATACTATAGGTTTAGGACTACGATCTTATTATTCTAATCACATAAGCACATAAGGTACATAATGTTTACACATAAAAGAGTAATACTTTTAGGAAGTTCAGTAAACCCTAATTTACTCGGTAAATCTTAATTTAACCGTTTAAGGGAAATTAATTAATTAGAATTCATGAGATCTTTAACTAATTAAGTATTTATTAGTCACATTATGATCCTATAATCATTTGAAAGTAATAACTACCTCAGACTAAGTTCTTAATCAAACAATCACATAATAAATATTTCATTAGTTAAAGACTTCATAAACCCTAATTCATTAATTAAATTCCCTTAAAATAATTAAATTAGAGTTTATCGACAATTTTTTAACATGTTACATATTATATATCAACATACTGGTCTCGTAAAATCAAAACACTTTATTCTCCATTAAATTTTCAGAATCATGCCATGTTTGTGCCTCAAATTAAAACAACAAACATAAACACTTCCCAGTGAACTAAAATCAGACACGACAAAAATTACAAAAAGTTAAACGCATTTTACATGATTCGTTTCAAATAATCCGAAAATCATGGAACTGTAATAAGTGATTATTAAAGACTAGCTAATAATCAAAGCTCACACATTCAAGAATTCACAATATACATTAGTGATTAAAGCAAGAATGTAACTAAAAGTGAGCACGTGAAGAGTGCATAGGTAAGCAAAGACTCAAAGAGCAGTGAGGACCACATAATATTGATCCATCCCTTATTAGCTAGGGTTAGTCCAGCAAAAGAAACATGATATTGATTAGTTAATGGGAATGCATGGTTGGTCATAAGCACATGATACTATTGCAACAACAAGTGTAGTAGGACCATTCATCTCATGCACTCACTGACCAGGAGATAATGAGATTAATAAAGCCAACACATGATTTTGACTTGTGCCTAATTCCTCTTTCCCTAAAGTGCACTGCTCTTGGTGTTGGTCCTTGTCATTTTCATCCTTTTTTCTTTTCTTCAAAGAAAATTTCTCGTGGTCGTTGTCGTTGAGATGCGAAGGTTCAATTTTCTTGTTATGTTTGTTCTGAGGGTGTTTTCGTCTATAGGTTCAATTTTCTTGTTATGTTTGATCTAAGGGTGTTTTCGTTTATGGGGATGTGATTAGAAATCTGGAGTGCTGGAAATGCCATATTTTCTAAAAAAACTTTTGGGTTGCACGCCGCCATTAGCTCATCTTCTCCTTCTCTCTTATGATGTACGAGTCCTTTCTTTTTTTTTTGGTCCGAAAAATTTAGACGAGTACTTCTAAACATATAATGTTGTCATGCGGCGGATAATGTGGAAAATTCAAGAAAAATTTTGTATTACCATATTTATGTCATGTTCGTATCTCTGTATCTATATATGTGTACCATAGTCTCTCACTATCTATCCAGTTATATTTATTTTAGAAAAAGTCATAAAATTTTAGAGAGTATTAAGGTATATTAATTACATATTTCAACGCATAAAATTTGGGAAATAGATTTGATGAAGGTTGTTTATTTTATTATGATATTTGCAATCTTGTTATGGTTGAATCTTAAAAATCTTTTACTACAAATTTACGAAATAGTTGATTAGATTTTATTAATAAAATTACCACCAAATGTAAGTAGTAGGCTAGTGGCAACCCTAGAAAGCTTGGATTGAGAAATATCATCAAAGCAACCATTTAGTCATTTCTTATCTCATCATTATTACGATTAAATAATAGAGTTTAGAAGTTTAACCTATATTAGGTGGTCCATTAACTTTTTGCCCATCTTATACATACCATGTATTTTTTAAAAAAAGAATACAAAAAATTTCCTTAAAACTTATAACCTTTTATATTTCATCTTCGGTCCTTTGAAATTCCTGAGATTTATTTTATTAATCTCGACCCTTTCGGATAAAATCATTGACTAAAGCGATAATATTCAAGCAATGATTTCTCTTTATATAGAGGTTCTGATTATCTAGATTTTTTTTATAAATAATTAATTATAATTTTTTCTCTTATCTTACATAGATAATTTTCTTTTAAATAGTGACTTATATTATCCATTTACTTATCTCACACACATTCCTAAGATTTTTTCTCACGATCATTTTTTTTTCCTCATTGATAATTCTTTCTTAAACATAGGTTACGTAAAAATAGAACCAAAATTATTAACATTATCATAAAAACTTCAATAATTTTCAAAATTTACGAATATAAAATAATAATGAGGAAAATAGAATTATTAAATTCCTAGAATTCGACTAAAATCCAAATATAAAAAATAAAATAAAATATTTTCCAAAACTCAAAACAAAATCAAAAGTAAATTAAAAATTTCACTGCAAAATCACTAAATAATAAATCATAACGTACAAAAAATAAAGAATACAACAAAAATTTTCATTATTATATAATCATCAGGGAGAATTACATCTGGCTCCCCTGACGATAGGTAAAATTACAAATCAGGACCTGCACTTTGAAAAATTACATATTAACCCCTAAAAATATTGTTTCAATTACAAATCAGTCATTCTGTAGGGGTTAATATGTAATTGAAATAATATTTTTAGGGGTTAATATGTAATTTTTCAAAGTGCAGATCCTGATTTATAATTTTACCTATCGTCAGACGAGTCAGATGTAATTTACCCATAATCATAATTGAGTTTAACGCAGCAATATGAAAGTTGACAAAACATTAAATATTACTAGTTTATAGCGTCAAATCGTAAATACAAAATTAGAGGAAAATATACAATACAATACAATATCCATAATCTTCATCATTTTTCCCAACTTTACTAAATTAAAAAGAATAGTCCACGCACTTTCCTCTCTCTCCAATATTCTCCCCTTTTCCCTCTCTCTCTTCATATCTGCTCACGCCACAGAAATATACTGCTGCTATACACACACACACACACTCTGCTGCCAAAGAGCTCTTGATCATCGGATTCTTCTCATTCAACTCCAATTTTCCCCGATCTCCGATGAAGAACAGCTCCAATCTCCGCTGAAATCGCCGTATTTTGCATTTCCGGTCACTCTACTGCCGTCACTCTCCGACGTTGTTGGAAAAAAAAATCTGGTTTTCGAGCTGATTGGGAGGGTCTGCGGTTGTATTGGGTGCAATTTGTGAGGTTGTAGTCTCCGCGGCCAATGCGGGTTGACTGGGAAGGAGGAGTATTGGGTGGGTTTTAGATGGTGAATTGGGGGTTTGGATTTAGGGCTTGTTTGGGGAACGGGGAATTGGGTCGCTGATGTCGCGGAACGGTGATAGGATGAGTAATCCCGATGTCAGCAGAGCTGGTGGCCCGGTGGAGAGAGACATCGAGCAGGTAATGGTGTTGTTTTTGGGATTTTTTTGTGTGCATCTTGACTTTAAAGTCATTCGTTTTAGCTGTGATCAATTTAATTTCGCTTGTTGTTCGTTGGCTTTCTGTTGTGTTTGGTTCAGCTGATGGAATTTGATCATGACCTATTTGCTAGATTTTGTTTTCGGGTATTGCCTGTTAAATTGGTGGCGCAAATTAGTAAGATGTCTTCTTTGGGATTAGAGTCGTTTTACCTTGTTCTTGGAGGTGTTAGGATCATAATTTTACTGTCTGAAATAGAGTGATTTTAAATTTCTGGAGAGCTATTTATTGACGTTTCCACACATAGTTTTGAATTGTATTGGTCCACTAGGAGAATGGTTTTCTCATATTGCAAATACTTTCATGTCATGTTGATGTTCTTAACTAATGCAAATGCATGAGCAATGAGTGAGATCGCAGCTCGTAGAAAAATAAGGGGGATGTGTTTTAATGGTAGTTTCAACAGGTGATCTGGTTTAATTCTGTAATTTCATTCAAAGTAGGCCGTCAAGCTTGTGATCCGAATTTAGTGTCTGAAAGCACTCCTTTTGAGCTGGTCAATGCTTATGAGTAATGTAATGGGCAATGTCAATACTACTTGACACTTTTTTTTGTAAGCCGTACAATTACTTCTGAGGACCCTCAGACTGGACTCCAGAATAAATCATGTTCCTGAATCTTGGCTTTGGTTTCATGACATTTTTGAATATTTTTGCTATGATTTCTTGTGTGAATATTTCTGACTTTGGCTTTGGTTTTGCTGTGATTATGTTATTAAACTTTTTGCTTGTATTCTCGACTCAAGTTTTTAGATTATTTGTTTTGCTTAACTTTCATTATTTGCTTAATTTGTTTCTTGCAAAACATGGTGCTGTTTTTAATCTAGGACTTACTCACTTTACAGGCAATCACCGCTCTGAAAAAAGGAGCGCACTTACTCAAATACGGAAGAAGGGGAAAGCCTAAATTTTGTCCGTTCCGCCTGGCAAATGTAAGACCCTGAA
This sequence comes from Lippia alba, assembly GCA_037834125.1. Lineage (NCBI taxonomy): Eukaryota > Viridiplantae > Streptophyta > Magnoliopsida > Lamiales > Verbenaceae > Lippia > Lippia alba. Next base: position 2,277,245 of record JBBMKE010000001.1, on the reverse strand, counting down.
TTTCTACTTTCTTGTGCTTTTGGGCTGTTATTTGCTCTCCTATTCTTGTGCTGTAAGATAAGTCTGTGGTGGGTTTTCTTCTGCTCTGGTCATCTTTTCTGTTCTGAAATGGTCGTCAATGTTATGATGACCTTTATTGTTGGTAAGCAGTAATGATACATGTTATGCTGCTAACTATGTAACTTCTCAATAATCGTGCACAAGTGTTGCGGAATATGAATACTCTATAAAATGCTGCTTGACATTCCAGTGACTGATATTGTTACCATCTATTGTCTTAAAGGCTAAACTGAAAAAAGTTATGCACGGCAATGATTTTCTCGATGAATGTTTAAGCATTATAATTAAAATCGCGGAGCATAGATTTTCTGAGTCTGGATGCATGTATGGAATGGACAGGGAGAGTTTGAGTTAACAATTGATTAAGTCATTGAGAGCTAGTTTGTCATTTCTCGAGAAAGAAAAGCAAATTTTGAGGCGTAGTTTCAGCGCTATGAATTCTCATTCGCGCCTGCTACAGCTTGCCTCAGTCCAACATCGAGGAGGTTTAATCATGTCCCTTGCATTTAGCATGAAGAACTCTTCATTTCCCTGCTGAAAGATGCAGTATATTGTGAAAGATGACAAGTGCATTTCAGTGATTTTACATATTTCATGAAGCTTGACAACTTCCTTTAGTATGTTTTGGCATTTTTCATGCACTTACTGGAGATTAATTTATGACCCTTTCTGCCATATAAAAGATCGAGTGTGCCTGAAACATAATTATTGAACGTGCTTGATTGCAGGATGAGTCTGTTCTGATATGGTTCTCGGGTAAAGAAGAGAAACACCTTAAACTTAGTCACGTAACCAGGATTATATCTGGTCAGCGCACTGTAAGTCTCCTGCTGCTTAATAACGAGTTTTTAATGTGCTTCCCATCTATCTAGTCTGTGGAAAATGGATAGATGGTAAAAGCTGTCAAAACTGTTCTTTCTGTTCAACCGTTAACAGTAACTGAAGTAACATTTTGTGTCTCAAATCTATCCCTCCAATTACTTTTGTTTATATATGTTCTCATTTAATTTAATTATTTTATTCCCAGCCAATATTTCAAAGGTATCCACGGCCTGAGAAGGAGTACCAGTCTTTTTCTCTTATATACAATGACAGATCGCTCGACTTGGTGAGAGTCCATTTGTTATCTCCAAGATCCTTGAGAAACAATCTTTTGGCCCTTGTTTGTTCACTGCACCTGTTATCATCATGTTGGTGGTATAATATTCTTTTCCTTCTGGTAGATATGCAAGGACAAGGAAGAGGCAGAGGTATGGTTTAGTGGGCTTAAGGCATTGATTTCCCGCGGCCATCAGCGTAAGTGGAGAACAGAGTCAAGGAGTGATGGAATTTCATCCGGAGCTAACAGTCCCAGAACATATACTCGAAGAAGTTCTCCTCTGAATTCCCCATTTGGAACTGGTGATAGCTTTCAGAAGGTGAACTGCGTTTGTCTTCATTTAGGAGCCACGTGTTTTCCTTTTTTCAGATTGTGGACCAGAATTCTTCTGAGTAAATTTTTCTTCTTAAAACTGTTTATATAAATCTCATTTCACCTCAGCAGGATGGTGCCGGGCAACTTCGCCTCCATAGTCCATATGATAGTCCTCCAAAAAATGGTCTGGATAAGGCATTTTCAGATGTTATATTGTATTCTGTACCGCCCAAGAGTTTCTTCCCTTCAGATTCAGCCAGCGTTTCCGTTCATTCAATTTCATCTGGAGGTTCAGATGGCATGCATAATCACACTAAAGGTATGGGAGTGGATGCTTTCAGAGTAAGCCTTTCCAGCGCTGTGAGCTCGTCAAGTCAAGGTTCTGGTCATGATGATGGTGATGCTCTGGGGGATGTTTTCTTTTGGGGAGAAGGAACTGGTGATGGTGTTATGGGGGGTGGAGCACACAGAGTAGGAAGTAATTTAGGTGTCAAAATGGATTCACTGCTGCCCAAGGCATTGGAGTCTGCAGTTGTATTAGATGTTCAGAATATAGCTTGTGGCGGACGGCATGCTGCCCTAGTGACCAAGCAAGGAGAGATATTCTCGTGGGGTGAAGAATTGGGGGGTAGACTTGGTCATGGTGTCGATTCAGATGTCTTGCATCCAAAGCTAATTGATGCCCTTAGCAATACTAATATTGAACTTGTTGCATGCGGCGAGTATCATTCTTGTGCTGTTACACTTTCTGGAGATTTGTACACTTGGGGTGATGGTCATTTTGGCCGTCTAGGGCATGGGAATGAAGTTAGCCATTGGGTTCCTAAAAGAGTTAATGGGCCACTGGAGGGGATTCACGTATCGTCCATTTCATGTGGGCCTTGGCATACTGCTGTTGTGACATCTGCTGGGCAGTTGTTTACTTTCGGTGATGGAACTTTCGGGGTTCTTGGTCATGGGGATAGACAAAGTGTTTCAAAGCCAAGAGAAGTGGAGTCCCTGAAGGGTCTCCGCACTGTACGGGCAGCATGTGGCGTTTGGCATACTGCTGCAGTTGTTGAAGTTATGGTTGGAAGCTCAAGTTCCAGTAATTGTTCTTCAGGCAAACTTTTTACATGGGGAGATGGCGACAAAGGTCGACTTGGACATGGGGACAAGGAATCAAAACTTGTTCCAACCTGTGTTGCTGCTCTGGTGGAACCAAACTTTTGCCAGGTTGCTTGTGGACACAGCTTAACAGTTGCTCTTACAACCTCTGGTCACGTATACAGCATGGGAAGTCCAGTTTATGGTCAGCTAGGGAACCCTCAAGCTGATGGGAAGCTCCCTTCTCGTGTCGAAGGAAAACTTGCTAAGAGTTTCGTAGAGGAGATAGCTTGTGGTGCCTATCATGTGGCTGTGTTGACATCACGAACTGAGGTTTATACATGGGGGAAGGGAACAAATGGTCGTTTGGGTCATGGGGATGCAGATGATAGAAATTCTCCAACTTTGGTAGAAGCTTTAAAGGACAAGCAAGTAAAGAGTATTGCTTGTGGTACAAATTTCACCGCAGCTATCTGCCTTCATAAGTGGGTTTCAGGGGTTGATCAGTCCATGTGTTCTGGCTGTCGTCTACCTTTTAATTTCAAAAGAAAGCGTCACAACTGTTACAACTGTGGACTTGTGTTTTGTCATTCATGCAGCAGCAAGAAGTCATTAAGGGCTTCCATGGCTCCAAATCCCAATAAACCATATCGTGTTTGTGATAATTGTTTCAGTAAATTGAAAAAAGCTATTGAAACTGATGCATCATCTCATTCATCTGTGAGCAGACGAGGAAGTCTGAATCCAGGGATGAGTGATATTATAGAGAAAGATGAGAAGTTGGATGCTAGATCTCGTCCCCAGCTGGCTAGGTTCTCTTCAATGGAATCCTTGAAACAAGGTGAGCCCCGCACTTCAAAGAGGAACAAAAAGCTGGAATTCAGTAGCAGTCGTGTATCGCCTATCCCAAATGGAAGTTCTCAATGGGGTGCGCCTAATATTTCTAAGTCCTTCAATCCCGTTTTCGGATCGTCCAAAAAGTTCTTTTCAGCTTCAGTTCCTGGATCAAGAATTGTTTCTCGAGCAACATCACCAATATCAAGACGCACCAGTCCTCCCCGTTCAACAACACCAACGCCCACATTGGGAGGACTTACATCACCCAAGGTTGCGTTGGATGATGCAAAAATGACAAATGATAACCTCAGCCAGGAAGTTATAAAATTAAGAGCGCAGGTAATTCATCTTGTTCCACCGTTCTAAGACTTAATCTACAGTTCTACATTTTTCTGCTTTCTCCAATCTATTTTATCTAGTGCGGTATATCTGTATGGTTGGGGAAATCAGTATATGCTAGAAGTGGTGGTGAAAACACTTTTGAATGATCAGCAGTACTATAATTTTCTTGAACAAGCGAGCACTCACACAAATTTTAACATGATGTTAAATTCTTTTTTATTTTGCATTTTTTCATAATTGAGGACATGACAGGATAGCTTTATTTTCTACCAAAGCATAAGGCTCAGTCTGTGGTTCCTGAAATAATGCTTTTCCGTGCCATGCTTATGACCTGATGATATCATATTGAGTCTGAATGTCTGAACCTTTTTTGTACAGGTGGAAGATCTTACTCGCAAGGCCAAACTTCAAGAGGTAGAGCTAGAAAGAACAACTAAACAGCTGAAAGAGGCAATAGCAATTGCAGGGGATGAGACTGCCAAATGCAAAGCAGCAAAAGAAGTGATCAAGTCACTTACTGCACAAGTAAGACAAATACTTCAGAATATCATTCCTGCCTGATAACACAATTGCAACCTTTTCAAATAGAGTAATTCACATTCTTATATTTTCGGACTAATGATAACTTTTTTGTTGCAGCTGAAAGAAATGGCTGAAAGGCTTCCCGTGGGATCAGCCAGAAACATTAAATCTCCTCCCCCCTTGACTCCTCTTGGTCCAATTTTATCTACTGATGTCTCAACCGATCGTCTGAATGGTCAAGCAAATGGGCTGGAACTGGAATCATACGAATCAAACAACCTGTTGCTTTCTAATGGATCTAACACAGCAAATAATCGCAGTTTGGTGCCCCATAACAACAGGCAAGGTCACACGGAAGCAACGATGAGAAATGGTAATAGAACAAAAGAAAGTGATTCCCGTACTGAAAGTGAATGGGTTGAGCAAGATGAGCCTGGAGTTTATATTACTCTTACCTCCCTACCTGGTGGCCTCAAAGATCTCAAACGAGTTCGTTTCAGGTATGTTGCAATTCAGTTTTTAACCTTTCTCGAGTAAAATGTAGTTAAAAATCTTGAAATTGTTTGAGAAAATGATGTTTGTAAATGATTGAATGCAGTCGGAAGCGATTTAGTGAGAAGCAAGCAGAACAATGGTGGGCAGAGAACCGGGCTAGAGTATATGAACAGTACAATGTACGGATGGTTGACAAATCGAGTGTTGGTGTAGGAAGCGAGGACTTAGGACACTGACGTCGTATGTATATGAGATTCGTGGTTTTCCTTCTACCCCCAACACGTTTCTGCTTCAGTCGCAGGAAATATCCTAGTAACCAACCGGAAGCCTGGATTTGCCACACCAAGAAAAGAATAGAGGATCTCCTAGAGCTTTTATTGGGATTTTTCTAATCCTTCTTTCTCCTTTTGTTTTTGGTTTTTAACCCTCTATTATTCGCTTTTATCATTTTTTTCCCTAAGATACGCCTTGTGTGAGGGGGTTGAGGGTGAGAAATGTAAATTCTTGCTAAGGTGTTGTCTCTGCTTGTGAGCATGGCTTTCTTCCTAATTTCCTAATGTTTTTAGTTGCTCTTGGTTTGTCTATAATGTTCCCAATACCGCTATATATAGCTCTTCTTTTGCATCCTAATTTGTTGCTCAACATTCAGATTTACTCACCTTTTCTTGAAGTATCAATTTCATGGTATAACTTTGCAATCTGCTTCAAGACTTTCCCCAGTATTGGATAGTTTTGTGATGTTCAACAAATATAATGCATTGTTATTAGTAGCATCCAATAAACAGAAAGCAGGTTTGATTAGTTTCAGCTGAGCAGATCCATCAAGGGCAGTTTTGGATCTTAAAAAGGGACAAGTGTACTTTGAGCAGAGAACAACAGGAAAAATTTATCAACAAGATCCAATAGCAGGTTTGTGTTGAGTAACATATCCTTCATGCCGTCAGCTGGGACTGGAGTTTCCTAATAAGATTTCTCCTCAGGAAGTGGGCTAAATCGCAGCGCCCCCTTAGCATCGGTGTGGTAAGCCAAGAGAAGTTGCTAAATCGCAGCGCCCCTTTAGCATCGGTGTGGTAAGCCGAGAGAAGTTGCTAAATTGCAGCGCCCCCTTAGCATCGGTGTATGGGATTTTCAGAACCCCTTAAACCGGCATGTTAACAAGGCACAGATAACTCGCGCCTCAATGTAGAACAGAGATTAATAAATGGTGTGTTTTTGCACATGTTTTGTGGATTGATAATTTTACTGTTCCATAAGATTAAGACGAACAAAGCACTAAGCTAGGTAACAAGGACATCAAGAGAAACAGAACCATAAGTTGTATTGTACATGTACTCGCAAGAAGCAGAGTGTACTGGTGATAGGTCAATAAAGAGCAACATTATGAGACTAGATGAAAGAGCGATGATTCACGGACATAGACATGGTGGTACACGAATATGACGATACGTTTTTTTTTTTTTTTGAAATTTTCAGTTGAGTACAGTGTCCGACACGATATGACACGACAAAATAATATTTTTAAAAGTGTCTGTACGTCATAAGGAAATAGAGCAATAAAAAGCAAAAAAGAGTCCATAAAATAAAATTATATAATATATCTAAAATATGATAAATAATTATTTTCTCTCAATATATAATTTCATATACTTCTAATTCTTACTAATGTGAAAGAATACACCGGAATAATTTAAATGGAGTTTGTGTAGAATGAACTATGGGAGGTGGAATTGAAATGATTTATGAGAAAATAGACTAAAGTATTTAAACTGAATGAACAAGTTCAATAATTTTTTTTTTTCCGTTTGTTTTTTCTCTTACCACACAGGATGAGATTAGGATTCTTGAAAAAACATTTTATTTTAGAAAAAATTATTTTATCCCTCTAATTTTAGTTTTTGTCCCTCCTAATTATAAATTTTATCCCTTTAATTTTAAAATAAATTAAGGTTTCACCACTTTTAAAAATAATATTATTTATATTTTTTATATTATAAATTTTCGTCCCTCATCGTAAATCCTGATTCTGTCCCTGACTCCCTGCAAACACCAGTCCGCGTTTGAGTTCGGATTGGAATTCTGGAAGTGAGCTAAAAACTGATTTTTTCCATATGAAATGTAACTTGTATTATACTGATATTTTTTGCTCATATCAGAATCATGTAACTTGTATAATACTGATATTTTTTGCTGATATGCGATGGCATAAAATAGAAACTATATGAAGGAAGAAGAAGCTTCATTTGGACACAAAGTTTTAGGTACAACAGAGTCCATGAAAGAACACTTAACCAAATACAAAACCAGAGATGAAATAAAAGTAGATTGTGCAGTTTTTACAGTATAAAACCATATAACAGACAAGTAACACAGATTTGTAACAACAAATCAAATCCTTGAAGGGATCAAAGGGGTGGAGTTCTGCAAGAATGCAGAAGCAGCCGCCACTCCGCTTCCCAGCTTCACCGGATAACCGACATCCTTCAGCACCATCTCCACACCGGCAAGACACCCCAACAGTTGCAACTACACGAAAAAAGACCATAAAAATTGAATCTTTAAACTTGAGTATATTCAAACTAAGTCATGTAATGGAAGAAAGAACAGCAGAAGTACCTCATTAAGGTTTCCAAGATGGCCTATTCTGAAAACCTTTCCAGCAACCTTGTTAAGACCAAGTCCTAAGCTAAGGTTGTAACGCTTCCACGCCCTTCTAACGATTTCAGAGCTGTCGATGTATGGCGGAACAACCACAGCCGTGACTGTGTCACTGAACCATTCCTCCTTCTGAGTGCAGTTCTTCAAGCCCCATGCCTCCACTGCAAGCCTGCATTTTCCAAACTTATCAATCAATACTTACTGCTTTTTCCAAAATCACTTAAATTAAGCAATTTGAAAAAGCAGAAGCTCTTGCGAAAATCATACCTTGTTGCCTTGCCGAGGCGAGCGTGCCTAGCAATTACATTATCTAGACCTTCCTCAAAGAGGAGATCCAAAGCAGCTCGTAGCCCGTAAAGAAGCTGAATGGAAGGAGTGTAAGGCCAATAAGTTCCCAGGTTGTAGAACTTCAAATAATCCTTCCAATCAAAGAAAACCCTGACAGATTTGGCAGTCTTTGAAGCTTCAAGAGCTTTCGGGCTAGCGCACACAATCCCCATCCCGGTTGGCAGAGAGAGCGCTTTCTGTGAGCCGGTTAGAGCAACGTCTACACCCCACTCATCCATGCGAAAATCAAGCGCACATATCGAGGAAACACCATCGACAAGAAGCAGCGCCGGATGCTGATAATGATCTGAAAAGTTCATATAAACAATGATTTAACATATCCAATTCGGTAAAGATGCAAAATTAGTCTTATAAACTCGGATAACGCTGTAGTGATGCTTGCCAAGTAATTTTCTGACAGTTGCCAAGTTGTTAGTAACTCCAGTTGCTGTCTCGTTGTGGACAATGCAGATGGCCTTAATGGTGTGAGCTTTGTCCTCTGCTAGCTTTGAGGCCAAAACATCAAGCTTGGCACCTTGACCCCATTCACTTTCAACAACATCAACGTCGAAGTTGAGACGTTGTTGCTGATCAATCCAAAGCAAACTGAATTGCCCGATCAGGAAAGTGACAATCCGATCACCGGGCGATAAAGTGTTTGTGAGTGCACTTTCCCATGCACCAGTTCCTGTCACAACGCAAAAACTTCCATTAGAATACTTTTTGGATGAGATCAAAAAAATAGCCTACAATATATAAACGACGTATCATTTTGGGAAGCGAAAAGTTTTAGATTCTAATTGAAGTAACTGTATATGCAAATTTCTTACTGACATGGAAAAATAAGATTTTTATTGAACTTGATGACATGAGCAAACTCCATTCAAAATCTTAACAGTTGGACCCAAGTGTAATATATGTCCAAACCTTAAGGGGTATAGATGTAATTATCTGTACTTGGTAGGTACTGTTACTTCGGCCACTTGGGTCTACTTTTATTAGCTCTAATACTAGGCAAATGGATAATACTACTGCTTATTTCTTAAATTCAAAAAAACCATCTGGATTAAGTCATATTATCATCAGAATTCATTCGAAGCACGGCGTATAAGATAATAACCGTAAACTAATTATACTCGCATAACTATACATAACAAACGAGGCATCATAATCGAATTTAGTACCAGTGGTTGGAATGAGGAAAGGAGTTCCAGAAGTGGTCTTGAAAATCTTCTTGACATCCTCTAGCAGGACCTTTGTCAGTGCTGGAACGGCTGGAGAACGGTAATCCTCGTTATTTCTGTTCATGGCACGAAGAACCTGTTCCGGGATGTTGACAGGCCCCGGAACAAACAGGTGGTTCCTTCCTGGTCCATTAACATAGTCCATCTTGTCTCAACTTTGCAAGACAAGGGAAAAACCCCTGCAAGATTTGCAAGAAAAC
>JBBMKE010000001.1:2238962-2267649 GCA_037834125.1 Lippia alba | reverse complement strand
CTGGTCCATTAACATAGTCCATCTTGTCTCAACTTTGCAAGACAAGGGAAAAACCCCTGCAAGATTTGCAAGAAAACTAATGATTCAAATAGGAATTGAAGAGCATAACTTCTGTTTGCAAGAAATTTGGATTCTGAAATCAGAACAAAAGATTTTTCTGTAATTTTTTAACATAAAATCATAACAATCAAAACTTTTGCATACTCGAATATACAAAGACATAGACCATGCAGATTTATTAAAGAAAGTCCATCTCCTGATCTTATTTTCTCATGAAAACATAACTTTCACGATTGTTTCAAATGAACAGTATCAATTAAGCCTGCCCTCGACGTACAAATACTTTTGCAAACTAGCGTACTACGTACCCGTACACCAGGGAGTACTGCATATTACGTAACTATAGTATACATATAGAGACACATACAAACGGTAAAGAACAGAATAAAATCAAGAAACTGAGATGAATATTTACCTCTTTAGAAGCTGTTGAACGAAGGAGGGCCTTCCCCTCTTTAGAAAGAAAAATGGAGAAAGAATGAAAATGCCAAAGGGAATTACTACAAAATTTTATAAGAGCGCGGGAGACCAATCACCTCTAAGTCGGTCCCACATCGAACTTCTAACGTGGCAGATAAGAGCTATGCCAACGTCAATCCTGCGGTCAAGAATGAATGACATCACACACAGAGTGAGAAGCTTTGGAACTCACTTTGTCTTTTCTTTTCTGATAATAATTAAATGTTAGTGTTTTTTGCACTTATGCCCATTGATTTCCAAATTTATTTCTCTGGCCTACACTTCTTTCAGTTTGTGAGTTCTTTAAACTATATAAACCTCTTGTAAACATACCAATGCTAAATAAGAATCAATTTTTCTTCACGATCATAGTTTGTGTGACATGTTCAATACTTCAGTTTGTGACTTTAACGTTGTTCTGTCCTAGCCTTTCGCGAGGACGGAAATGAAAGAATATAGACTATTCGTCGACCCTTTTGCAAATAAGTAGGAATACGGTTGCGTGCTTGCAAATATAACAAAAATGGGGTGCAGAAATACAAAAGGCTGCTAGAAAAAAAAAATACAAAAGCCTAATACACACCATAGAAAAGGTTTGAAAAGCTTGAGGTGGAAAATCATATAAGAAGGATAACGTGATAAAGGGCTTTCAACCACACCCTTGTCTACGGAAACACAAGCCACACAGCAAATATGATTTTTGATTTTGTTTTTATCCTTGCTTTCTATTCACAACCCTTGTTTTTGTCACTTGCTTATATGGATTTTAATGTCTTCTTTACCTGAGTAGCATGTGATATTCTTGCATGGCTCCAATATTAACAAGGTGCAAGAGATTTTGAGACTAATGTAAAATCTAGGAAGAACAAGGACAGTTGCTAAAACTTGAGAACTCTATATAAGCAAGCCAACTAAGTTGGTTACAATTTTAGTACAATAGCAATAGTGTAACTCCTATATGAAGCTACTCGGTGCGAAGTTCCTTGGCACGAACTCATGATCCTCAACGTGAAGCCTGGGACGAAAGGATGATCCTCAACACGACGACTTCATACTGCGACATTACGAGGAACTTGAGCAACTAAGAAAGTGGAATTTAACTGAAAATTCTAATTTCTGTTACCTTCAATGTTTTACTGCAGTAGATAATCTTCCTGCAAGAAGACCAAAGCCAAATGGACGAAATCAGTTCAAAACACCACCACCACTATAAATAAGATAAAGATCCAAATACATATACAGAAGGCAGACATACACGTTGCAGACATTCATATGCACGTGTATGAGAGAGAAAGAGAAGAGAGCCAACATGCATGAAAACGTTAACTTACAAATTATTGAAGCGGCAAACCCTGATTCAATAAGGATTCCAAACAACACAAAAAAGAAATAACATAACCAGGCTAAATAAATAAATGCAAAACTGGAAACTGCATTCATAATGTTAAGTCTATAGAGCAAAATTGTGCCATTTACACTTTATAGAAGTCATTGTACATACAAAATGTCTTTCTGCGTGGTGCATCACAAATGACCCCCATCTCATCCTTTCAGCTATCCTCTATATACGTAAAGAAATTTGAAACTAAATTAATATGTGAAGAAACAAAGCCAAAAATAATTTGTTATAGAGGATTTGCGCGTATATCCCTTTTATCATGTCAGCCTCCCAACATCATCAAGGTGATATTCAGAATTTTCTGAATCCCCCTATTTCAAGAGACTGTCTCTCGTATTTCAAGCAGCAGCTTCAGATCAACTATAACTCTGAAAGGATGTTACAGCAAACTCGGCATTCTCGTAATCTGAAACTTACAGAGAATGATATATAGATTACCGGAGCTGCCGAAGCCATCGAGAAAGAATATATGGGCTTTCCACAAGCAATTGGCTAAGCCCATTGGCCATTCAGAAATGTCCCGATAACTACTTGATACCAGATGAGAAACCCGGTTTTGGAGGAAAGCCAGCTTGTTGCGTTCGGTACGGCCTCCCGTTACTGAATTGTCTGCCATCAGATGGTGGTGGGCCGAGAATGCCGGAAGAGTTCGGATCAGCTAACCATGTACCGTTACTCGAATGTCTTTGATATGGATGTTGAACATGGGAAGCATCGGCTTCAGCTCTTTTCCTTCGTTTCCAAGCTTCGAATTTTTCGACATCAAGATCTCTATGCAAAAATGCTGCCGTCCCGGTACCATTGATGTGGGATGGTCCCACACCAGCTGCTTGTTGCTCTTGTTTAAGTTTAGTGTAAATTTGTTGAAGTCCCTCACCAGATAAATTTGAGAAGGTGGAGACATAATTCCATAATCTTGTGGTCATCCCTGCAACAATCCAAACAAAAGAAAAAGGGTACATCCATAACAAATCATTTTGGCCCAGAAAAGGTCATAATAACAGATGTGTGTTTATCGTTCACTCAAACAATTCCCCGAGTATCAACACTTTTCGGCTAATCATGCAGGCATGTCGACATCCAATTAATAAGGAAATAATGAGTCAGAGCCAAAACATAAAACGGAATAATATACAGATGAAAATCACTTACTTTCTTGCCTGTAAGACTCTTGCTCATACCCTGTAACAATTTGGTCAATCCTCCGACCAATAAGTTGCAAGTAATTCCGAATTTTTGAAAGCACCTGAAATTACAAATCACTTAGGAGCAAACGAAAGAACCAAAGCAATAGAGTTAATATGGTAGGTGATACTCAAACTCACCTTTTCCTTAGGCAACTCTGCACTTGTAGATTGCAATTTCTGGAGACGTTTCAGAGTCTTTTCTTCATCTATCATGACATCTTCACACCACTCCATCCATTTTACTTCCTTAAACTGCTCGTAAACTTCTTCATTATCGGACATTTCACCTTCTTCTTTAACTAAAGGCTCAATCTTCTGGGATTTTGAAGCCCTTCTCTTGTTCATTTGAACATTCACACTAGCAGAATCAGGTTTACCTTGTCTACCCTTTCCACGTGGCACTATAACAGTTTCTTTCTGTCTCTTTGTATTCTTACGGCCAGCCTTCACATTAGGATTCTTCCCCCCAGCAGCCACCACTTCCTGAGGATAGATAATGCAGAGAATGATTTAAAGGTTATAAATCTGGAGAGTCAAGATAACGAACTCAAGAATGGCATCAAATTCCAGTGTTCCACACACACACACACAAAAGGAGAAAACCAAAAATAGTAAAAGAAGATATTTGAATGTTACTCAACACAGCTGCTATTGGTGGTAAACAAAGTCGAGGCTTACACTTCACCAAGTACAATGCAAAGCAGTCAACTTTACAGTCATAGTAAATATACATTGGAGTGAACGGCTAACGTTCAAGTAAAGACTAGTTGAAAAAAACTAAGATGAGAGATCTATTTCCTAATTTGAAATCACATCTTGAAATTTAACCTAAAAAGTTGGAAGCCATGGTTAATAACTTGAACAGGTATCCACATTTCATGCTATGCGATTTACAGCCACCCTGGAAATCGAATTTGGATATAATCCAACAAAACATTCAATTCATTCCTCCGCATATTGCATTGCATACTACTATTTCATAGAAAAAAGAGTAATCATGAGCTACAGAAATTACCTAGGGTTCTCAGTCCAGTAAAGCACATCTCAACTTATAAGATAACAGAATAGAAAATTTTATAACTTCAGGGCGTGAGGAAAGTTCACTATGAATCCATTTAGCCTACCATTTCCAGAAGTTGTGAAGCTCGTTCTTTCAATTGTGGAGCTCGAGGTAAGAAAGTTTCATGGTGCTGAAGTTCAACAGGAGCTATCTTCTTAGTAAGACCAAGTCTTTCATCTAGTCTTATCTGTTCCCAATTGCCAAATCCGTGATAGTGAATTCCAAGCAGCAGCCTCCCATCATCCTCTGATGGTCCGAATAAGAAAAAGTAATATAATTAATCATTAGTAGAAGCATAGTAACATTTATACCCAAGGAAGATTATCAAAAAAATATATTAGGAGATTCCATATCATATAAACAGCAGAGAGAGGAAAAAGATGCCCATAAAACCAAAATATTATCTACTTACTCTGATTCCAGCCACAGCCTTTAGACCAAGTGGATGGTTTGAGATATGAAATTGCTCTGAATTGAGAGATGGGGTCTTCATATCTGCTAATCCGCTTGGCAAGGAGCTGAAGTTCTTCAACACGGGTTAACACTTCATCCGCCTTTACAGGTACACCAAAAAAGTCCAAAAGCGGACCCTAAACAGATAGTAGTAGCAAACATTTCAGCTGTGGTAACAGCATTATCTCCAACTCTACGGACTAGTCAATACACAGAAAGTAACAAACCTTAGGGTCCAACGTCTCTCCTTTAACCGCTTCTCTACAACCATCAATTAAAGCATCATAAAGCTCAATCTGAGAATCAATTGGAGCAGCTTCAACTGCACCACCAACTTCTGCAGCTATCAAGCTTATCTGACTATCGTTTCCGAACTTCTTAACCTAATTCAGGTCAGTAACATTAAGAAAGAGATCAAATTCGACAAAAATATAAAATAAATGGAAATATTTAAGAATAAACTTTTGGATTTGTTTAATGACAGCAGAAAAAGTTATTGTTCTGAATGTTTGCTTTGAGTTCACATACATTTGAATGGCTCGAAAGAAGTTAACTCATGTAGAAATAACTGTGATTGTTTTACAGGGGTAGCCAACCATTAAACTTGTTAGATTTATCATATTATTAACTGATACTGTATTGAGATTTTGTCAGACATCGGTGGAATTTCCTTTTATTTATTGTGTTCTTCTCAATTGGAGTTGGCATACTGGGGGCAGGTTTGGAATTCATAGATGGGTTGGGTGTTCAAATAGAACTTATGCTATTTTCTTCATCTTCACCTTTCTCCCTCCACAGTCAATGTTTTTTTTTCCCTAATATCTGAAATAGTAATTTCTCTTCCAGAGCAAACCAAAACATGTCAATTTGTATAAAGAGGTTTCACCCCCAACCTTGACGAATAGTAATAGCAGACAGACAATTATATGATTGAATTCCTCTATTAAAACATCACATGCCAGAGTCCACAAGTAGCACCTAAATGTTCCCTTTTCAGTGATACTAATAGGTTGCTTTTTATCATTGTGCTATCCACACTTAGATTAGAAATAAAAGTTATCTTTTCACTTGAATTAAGAGTTGAATGAAAACTAGGAACGAAAAATTAAGGATCAGAAAGAAATGGCAGTTTCTAACTCCTCCCACTAAGCCATATATCAAGAAGTCCATTTATGCTCAGATTTATGTTTAATACATTGATGAAAGTAACTTTACCGCACGAGAAAATCGTGTAGCGTCTCGTTTTGGTAAGTTCCCATAAGACCATCCTCTCACTTGTGCTGTAGCACCCTCAAGCACAGGGATGGAGTAAACCGCATCTGCCCTCCGTCGCTTTGATACTCTGTCCTGGGGTTCAGCTCCTTTCTTCTTTCTTTTATTGACCCTTTCAGGAGGTAAAGCCTCTGCATAGCTTTTGATACTCCGTGCCGCTCGAGGAGCTAAAGCATCCTAGAATATAAAAGGAACACCAAAAGAAGAATTACCACACTGAATTATTAATTAGCAAAATATTTACAAGAGACTGCTTGCATCAGATCAGGGCAATTAGCATACTTCAGCTTGTGCAATAGCCTCCGGTTTTATCATACGGCTCCAGAAAGTTCCATCATCTTCAGCACTACAGAAATTTGCCACCTGAATTGTGAAAAGGGATAACTCAGTTCACAAGGGCAATAGCACAAGCAACAGACAGCAACACTACTCATTCAGAACCACCAAAATTAATAATGAAGAGAAGGCGGCCAGGCAGACAAAAGGTGGTAATACTTCAGAAACGTAAAAAATGCAGATTAATGAAAGCTGGAAAACAGAATAAACCACAATTCCACAGACTAGTCATGATATGCTAACCTTAAATGCACTCAACAATTCATGCCCTTCCTCCGCCCCTTCAGTTATTTTGTCTTCAACTTTCTCTGCCCTCTCAAGAATCTCATCTATGTCCATACCTAGAAGCCTTTTCTTGCTTTCCTCATCATTTTTATCTTCCTTGAATAGCTCTTCTGCCCCAAACCGCAAAATTGCCGAAAGCTCATTCTACATAACAATATCTAGAAATTAGGAAACCAGAGTAACAGGATAAAATGTAAAATGAATTGGTATCTAAAAGTCAAAGCAGATGAGCACCATTGATGCGCAGAGTCATCTTCAAATGGACACAATGGTTATATTTTTTACACTTACTTTATCAAAAGTACTTCCCTTTTTCGCTTCCTTCTTCTCCAGTTTGCCCTCAGCATTCAATTTTTGGATAACTAAATGGTCAAGAACCTAAAAGACAAAATCATGAAGTGAGAACATGCACAAGAATTATCCATTACCTTCAAAGAAAGACTAGCCGATAAATTAAAATACGAGTTGGTACTTATATATTAACTCAAAGATTTCATTAACATGTAAATGAACCACTTTGCAAGACTCAAATTTCTATGATGGCCCCCACATAAAAAATGAGTATGTATAACTATGAACATGCAAAATCTTGGCTATATAGCATACCATCTTCTTCTTAGCCCGCTCTAAGATATCTTCCTCCACACTTTTGCTAGTAACAAACCGGTATATGTTGACAACTTCTTGCTGCCCAATCCTATGCGCTCGACTCATTGCCTTATTTAGTAAAACAATATTAAGTAGAAAGGCAAAATCAATATAATTTAATGCATCACATAATTTATAGACCCAGGGGTTTGTGGAACTGAAATCATCTAAAGCAAACCTGCAAATCATTCTGGGGATTCCAATCTGAATCAAATATGATAACTGTGTCTGCAGTTGCAAGATTAATACCCAAGCCACCTGCACGAGTGGAAAGAAGAAAGCAAAAGTCTTCGCTACCAGGAGCATTAAAATGCTCCATAGCCTGTTGCCGCAACTCAGCCTTTGTACTCCCATCAAGTCTCTGAAACTGGAAACCTTTGAGAGAGAGGTATTCTGCCAGTAAATCCAACATCCTAACCATCTGTGATCAAGTAGAACTGGTTATTGTCCTATATACACAGCGACGAAATAAGGGCAAGACTTCAAATTCAGATGCCAAAACTTAATATTCACTCAAACATTGGAAGTTCACGATCCGGAATCTTGAGTATTATTACAAACCAAAAATATGCCATCATTGAGTGCAGTTAGACTCAGTTGACCCACTTTTTAAGCAGCAACTATGGAAGCCAATTTTCAGGCGGTACTCTGCAGCTACTACAAATTGAAAGGATTGAATGTCTAGGCATGATAAATGATGTGATGGAGGAACTAAATGCCAGTAAGGACTAAGGACGTGATAAGAACATGCATGCCAGCTTAGAACTCACTATCATATATTATTTTGCCAGATAAAGATACCAAGGGTAAATAGTGGAAATTGAACACTTAATATGTAGGGGACAAATGATATACAAATTGAAAAGTTAATAGATCAGGGGCAAACAACAAACTGCCGTCAAACATATTTTCATTAAGATATCAGGTTCAACTTGCATATGTGACAAGTTCCAAGCACCTTCACAGTGTCTTCTAGGCTGGACAAGAAAAATCAAAGTATAAACTCATTCGCCTACCTAAGATGTCAACAATTATGATAAAAAAGATAGAAAAGAGACTCATGCTCATGCTAAGCTTTTGAAGTCCAAGTCTGTAACTGACGTACTTCTAAGCATGACAAAAAAGGAAACAGCAGATCAAAGCTCACTAAGGTACCACACCATACCACAATAATGAGGAAAGGTTGCAAACCTGAGAAAATATCAAAACGCGGTGTTTTGTCTCATGCAACCTATTGAGCAATTTATCCAGTATGACCAACTTCCCGCTACTTAAAATAAAACGTTCCAGCTTACTGCTACCAAGGAAATTTGTATCCCCACCATAACCATGATCGGCACTTTCAAACAAAAATGGATGATTGCAGCATTTCTTCAACTCCACCACAATATTTAAAAGCGAAACCTGCATAATTGTTTGGGATGATTGAACTGGAACAAATAACTAACAGCCACATCAAAAAATTTCCACTAAGTTGCATGAATGCTACAACGAGTGGTATATTTTTACCAGAGGGACAGAGTTAATTCCTATCTATGATTGAGAAGAATATTTGTGGTAATGAAGCCCCAAATGGGAGTATCAAATGATGCTCAAACAGCAAGTCAATTTTAGCAGAGAGCTTAAAACGAAACGATCTATATTAAAAGCAGATCAGTACTAACCTGATTCCCTCGGACTCCTTTATTCAAATCATGGAAATTACGTTCCAAAATCCATTTATAATACCTGAAAGAAGGATCATCATATTATGAAGATTAAGGTAATGAAATAGAAAATACAAAAGCAAATAGTAGCTTTTTTTAGGTCACAAAAGAACACTCACTGTTTCTGAAGTGGTGACATCTCAACCCTAAGGATGCGTTCAATTTTAGGGGGCAAAGACTTTTCCACATCTTTTATGACTCTCCTGAGAATGTGAGGTCTCAATTCCATGTGAAGATTCGTTAGCTACAGAAAAACAAGAAAACAAATTCACTACAAAACATCCAACACTGATCTTCACAGAAGAACAGACCCAGGAAAGCAGATGATGTGTACACCAACAAAGAGGAAGAAAGGGAGGCCACTACCTCCTTTTCATTGAACGAACTAAGATTCTTGTACTTCTGAACAAAGTCATCCTTACTCTTGAACTTGTCACGATCCAGAAAATGAAGTAAAGCCCTGAAATTTGTATAAAACATAAACACATCCTCCAGTGCCCAATCACAAAAGAAGTAGAATTTAAATCTGTCCAGAATAATTTATCATTAACTACACAAAACCAACCACAATACAACAGAAAGATGCCTTCCATTCTTGGAACTCCATCACTACACACACCAGGTAACACCACCACACCAAAAAATAGATAATTGAACAAATAACACTTTCTCCAAGGCCGTGAAAGAAATCCAGAGAAACATCACATAAGCAGTCAAGCAAAAGGGAAACAAAGGGTGCTGAAGGCAACTCTATCACATGGAAAGAAATGCATAACCAAATCAATCAGAACATCACTGAACAGTCACTCCAAAAGCTTTGCCAGCAACAACCAATCCTCAGTATTCCTTAGGCAAACTAACACATTATTGTGTGCCGGGAGAGATATAGACTTCAGCTAAAATAATAAAATTAATTAAAATTATGTATATGTGAGGTCAAAAAACAATCAGTTTCTAACGACAGACATATTGTGGGAAAAGCAGAGACAAAAATATATCACCATAGCTCCTCCACGCTGTTTTGCAGGGGAGTGCCAGTAATCAACAGCTTGTTCTTTGTGCTAAAATCCTGAAAATATAGAATCATTTGTCAGAATAGAGAAAGGACTTTAAGCCTAAGCAGTATACGTTAGCTTAGAAACTGATCGTACGGATAATGTTGTATACAGAGAGGCCTCGCTGTTCTTCAACCTATGTGCTTCATCAACCATAAGATAGTTCCATTTAATCTTCGAGAGAACAGCCTTATCCTTTAATAACACCTCATACGTAGTTAAGAGAGCATCAAATTTTGTACTCCTGCCTGTTTTCTTATCGTTGTAAAATTCATATTGCTGGCAGACCTGCAATTAGATGGAGGCCATCATTGAAAAACAAAAATTAAATAACAAGATAGTTATAACAATTACAACTCCATAAACATTGAAACCCAGAAACTCCTGAAATAATAGGTTAGAACCAAAGGTCACCAATGCAAAGCTAACTAACAGCTAAGATACATGTATCTCATCCTCCTTAAAATAGATATCATCGACACAAAAGTAACCTATGCCACCAATTCTCTTCAATTTAAACACACCAAATAACTGAGCATTTGTTTGATTCAGACAATATGTAAGGATCCATGAGGCAGTTAGTGAACCGTGCTATTCACTTGAAAAGTAACAAATCAGATTGGAATCCACAAAGCCGATCCGAAAGTTACTCCACCAGGTTGTAATTCCATTTCTCAACCCGCTTTTCAAAGATTCATATATTGAATGGAATATCCTTGGCGATTTACAAGCCCACAGCAGTATTTATGCCAGTTTTATGTATACAGAATGTAAAGATGCAGAAACTGACAAGAAAGAGAATTTACATAAAGCACATATTTGAAGAATAACAATATGCAGTGAAAGAACTATAACAGAACAGGAGAATTCGTCAAAGTAGATGCAGATGAACGCTGGACAAAACCAGAAAGCATTATCTACTATCTGATTAAAAAAAGGAAGCCCTGGAAAAACAGTACTTCCTTTCAATAAAATAGAGAATAAACTACATTCATTGTTAAGAAAGGCACACATTTTTCAGGGAAAAAAAGTCAATCAGACGTTACATAATCAAGTTGGGATCACAAAAACTACAATCCACCAATCATGCTTGCAAAACAACAAAAAGCTCGAGACAAGTAAATAAAGTGTCTAACAATTACAATGGATGCAAAACCACTAATCTAGGTGCCCAAAATTCAACATGAACCAACATATATCTTGAACGAAAAGAGAAATTGCACCTACCTCACGGCTAGAACGAGCTCCAACATATATAATTACATTCATGTCAGGCAACCACTTTCTGAATTCTTTTGCCCAATTTGACAATGTAGACAGTGGAACAACAACTAGGAATGGTCCTTGAATTTGTTGAGCATTCTGTTGAAATTATTAAGGATGAGTGCACACTCAAAAACTTTCACATTTCAATAGCAACGTGAGGTACCTGCAAGAAACCAAGCATTGAAACTGACTGAACAGTTTTACCAAGGCCCATTTCATCAGCTAAAATTACATTTGTATCATTTCTCCAGCTGCACTGCAAAAGAGTCATTGATCAGCACTAATCGAGTAAAGCCTAAACAAAGAACCTATTATAAATGACACCCAGCAAGAATCAATCTCGCACCTGTTAACTAGAAAGTTCAGACCTTCAAGCTGATAATCTCGAAGTTTGCCCCCTCTCAACCACTCAGGTTGCTCATCAAGCTTCCTCAGACTACCTGAGAGAGGAAGCATCCATTATTATATGAAAATATGGACTAGAATCTTTGATTCAATTGGCATAAATGTTCAAAGAGTAAACTAAATATAACTCAAAGAAAGAGCTAAAAATTGTTCTGTTCCAAATATCTTTTAGCAGTTCATAAAACTGTTGCCAGGAAGCTTAAGGGAATTCTGTTACTAATGCACAAAAACAAGCAGGATATTTAAGTGCAAATAGCTAACCAGAAATGAGGAGACAAGAGGAGGAATTACAAACCTTTGCTTTTCTTACGCTGAAAATCAACAGTTTTCCCTTGAACCATAGCTGCAGCCTCCCGAGCCTGCTCAGATAATAGGAACATGATGACGATAAGCTAATGATATTTGAAACATTAACGCAAAGAAAACAAAAATGAATGGAAGTGAGAGGACCAACTCCTTTGGGAACATAATGTGGACAGCCAACTGAACCTAATGGACAAGATCATGATATAATTAACCAAAAACATGCAAATTTTTATGGAAATTGAGAAGTTTAGTACCTAAAATCTCTACCCTTGCTTTAAAATGAATATGAACATTCCTGTTCTCGAGATCAGTGTAATGTCACATAACTCATAACCTTCTACTCAAGAAGAAAGTGGGGAAGATGGGACGCAAGCTTATGAGAGACATCATTAGCCCCATGCTCTAAGAATCATGACCTCTCTCTTCCCCAGTCTGCCATTACCGCACGGCAAGCAGTCCCACACTACTATCCACCTACCTGCTAGTGTCAAATCAACAGAGGAACTGCTGAACTAACCCAATTCACACCAGAACAGCTACGATTTGATCTAATAGGTTCCCAGATGATTAAATCAAATTTGCACCGGGATCACTTCATCTTCTTATAAATAGCGCCTACAAATATCTACTTGTATACACAAATCTATGTGATACGTATGTAGTTTTTAAAATTCTAAGTTGACTACATTCACCAATTGCATTTGCAAAATATATTATCCACTAAAGTTTTAACACTAACATGTCTGAAACACCCTTGGATATGATACAGGAATAAAATGAAATGAGATGTTGCCATATTAGTGATACCAGTTATTTCTCCCCAAAAATCCTGATCATTTCACTCTCTTATTCCCGATGAAGTTTTTCACGAAAATAAATTGAAACTCAGTCCAGACATGATATAAGGAAAAAGGACAGGCATACATGCAATAGAAAAATTAAATAAAAGTCCATAAAGCTCAATTTAAAACATTTTCTGCTTATATATGAAACAGATGTCCCCATATTAGAGAAATTAAATCAGAAAGAGGGTTCCACGAAATTTAGCTTAAAAACTTGTAAAAAAGAGATTCATTGCAGCAAAGCAACCCAGCTCATGCCATAAAGATCATCAAGCATGCAATGGCCAAAAACAAAGTCATAAATGATACCTTGAACTCATCAATAGCATCTTGCGCAAATGAAATATCAGTGTCCTTTTCCCTGCAAAACATGGCAGATAATAGACATTATATTTGAGAAAAAAAAAAGATGTCGATAATTAACATACCAATTCAACCAATGGATGGACACCATAAAATGGTTATACATGTCAAATGACCTTAAAAGGGAAAACAAAACAAAATCATGCTAGAAGTAAAGCAAACCAGATTATTCAAAGTACTTGGGATTACCATGTAGCTTCAGCATAAGACAGTCCTTGCCACTTGACCAAATATTCTGGCACTACATCACCCGAATTATCTTTAACAAGTCTCTCTGCTATCACTCTCTCCACCTGATGAATTGCACCAGAAAGGGTTTTACACAATGCTGTAAAGTTAACTGGTAAATAGAGTAACTAAAAAGATCATCGTAACAGAAACAAACCAGGCTATTTTGTTTTATGATATCCAGGTCCATCTCCTTGCTGACATCATTTACCTCAATCTAGTTCACATATGATAAAGTGAAAATTTAAGAATAATCAATTGAGCCATCAACATTGTCTAGAGATAAAAATATATATATGAAAAATATATATGGTTTGTATAGAAGTAAAGGAATTCACAACACATCAAAGACATGAAGAAAAATACGCAGGTTCAGCTCTCTAGTAAGCATAGTTGATAGTTACATCTCAATTCTTCATATCAGTTTCAGTTCCAAGAAGTTCAAAATCAACTGTTTTCAATTGAATAACAACAATTATTGATAGTTCTCATATTTAGTCATTCAGAGAAAGATTAATATGCTCCAACTTCTAACTATAAGATACATATTCACAAAAACGCAATCTATACATCTCAACAAATTATTCTCACTCTGCAAACTCAAAAAACAACAGTTTGAGAAAACATATTTCTTGCATTGCAAATGTATTTGCAAATTGCAAGTACTTGAAAGATCACATAATAAGCATTGCTTATCATACAAAACGAGAGGGTATCAAGCACAATTTCTTATGTTAGCCCAAGAAGGTGGGGACAATATTAACAGCATTTAAAAGGGTAATGTTTTTCATCAAATAGATTGATAAAAATTTCAAAACATCTTATATTCACGGAGCTTCAAAATGAAAAAGCAAAATTCAACACATCAGATTTCAGTGCCACCGTCTACCAAAATATCAGCCTCAAATTATGAAAAAAAAAACTAGGTTTTTATGCCAGGGGCTTCAATAACAAGATATGAGCAAGACCATATTTGAGTGCCACTGTCATCCATATTATTGCGGGCAAGACTTTAGGTAACTCATGTCCGACTAGATAGGGGCTAGTATCTAGGCTCACAAAAAGGCCTTCATTACTCAACACTCAACAAATTAGTAACAAAGGATATTGCCTTACTGTCAAAGACCAAATAATATCAAAACAGCCATGATACAGCACGGAATAGTTTCAAGAATCTTCTAAGGTCTTTCTAGAGATCATCTGTCTTAATTCAGATACATCTACAAACGTGACTCAAGTACTTTGGCTCATTTTCTGTATCTTATCTTAGTAAACATAAACAGATAAAGAAACATGAGGCCTCATTGTATACACATCAACAAATCATGCACACAGAGTTTCAAAGATTTATTACAATTATATTGTAAATTACCTCTTCTCGAGAGACCATCTTCCGATACCTTACATCGTCCATCACTTTTTTGGTATAATTCAAAACCTTCTTAAAACCACTGAGCTGAAAATCAGAGAGATTATTAGTTTTCCTTCTGCCACGAGTGGAAAAGTTGACAAGATAACTGATACTTGATGGTAGAGCATATACTCTCAGAACTTACATTGTGCAACTCCGAAAATGATTTCCATTGACAATGTAAGTGTGACTGGCCTTTCCATTTTATTAAAAACTCCATCTCGTTCCAATCTGGTTCTGAATCGAACAAGTGGCTCAGCAACACAGGAGCAGTTGATTTATTGTTCCTCAAAGCTTCTTCAGCAGTGCCCCTTGGTTGATGCCACAATACCTTCTCAATAGCATCCCCATCTTCTTCTTCAATCTCTTCCTTCTTGAAAATAGAATTATCAAAAAAAAAAAAATCAGTAGAAGTAAGAATAACAAAAGCAGAGCATTTAGAACAACTAAGCATAAATTTGTAACAGATGCGGAAGAAAGACAAAACTAAATGGTGGAGATCATCTTAGAGGAGTGACATTCCACTCCATTATGGCTTCTTCATATACAATCAATTTTGCAAAGCTTATAGATTACTTCAACTAATAGGAATTACTGTAGAAGCCAGAATCATAAAGCAGCTCATTGTAATTCATGAGATAAATAGCATCACTGAATTAACGGATGCAACCACACAAATCAGCATGATCTAAACATATGGAATAGCACATGTGGCCTGGTAAAGCTGTTCCAATTTACACAGGGCAGAATTTTTAACCACAAAAATATTCTCTTAATAATAAAGGGGAAAAATAGTCATATAAAAATAGGACCTATATGCCGGAGAAAAATGAAAATCCCATGACACAAACACACCTTCTGGCTCTTTTTGCCTTCATCAATATCTTCACTACCATCGCTCTCAACATATGATACTTTCCTAACTGACCGACCTGAAGTTCGTAGTTCATTGCTCCTACTAAAAGCATTAGCAGAAGTAGATCGGCCTCCATTCTTCCTGTTGGCTGCTCTCTTTGTACTTCTAAAGTCATCATCACTGCCATTTTCCGAGTCCTCAGCAGAAGATTCTTCTTCATCTTCTTCGTACGGGGCTCTGGATTTCTTTCGCCGGGTGGATGATGCAATTGATTTAGGTTCCCTCGTAGACTTCAAATTACGACTGCTCTTACCCGATTGTTTGCCTCTGTTTTTCTTCAAGTAGACATCTTCATCTGATATATCCAATTCATCGTCAACATTATCTTCATCTTCGGATTCTTCAGCATCCCAATCGTCATCTTTATCCTGCAAATATATGGAAACAGTACTCCACTTTACTTCATATAGACTACAGTACAACAAAAATTTTCCACCATTACCCAATCAAACACAACATCCTACACAATACAAATTGTCAAGCCTTCATCTAAGAAGCCAGACACCTTTTCACATAGTTCGTTCAAAAGAATTAGAGGAAAAGGTAACCCTTTTTTGAGAAAGAATAACAGTTATGAAAGATGTTTTTTTGGCATGGTGGGGGGATTAAAAAAAAACTGAGACACGTGCATTAAGAAAATAGGGGGAGGAAGAAGGGTGAGGAGTATTGAACTAGGGCATGAGATAAGAAGGCACAAGTTAGTGAAAATTTTTCATATATACCCATACAACAGAGTAAAAGTTAGTATTTCCTATGGGGAAGGTAATGACCCAATTGCGTGATAGGTGGTGTCCACAAAATTCTTCCACAATAAACTAGTGCAGTTTATCTATATAACTTTTCTAAGCACGAAATGGCTGCACATGTATACTCCGCTTTGAGACATCACAGAGGTAGGCATTGCTTTCTTAGTATGTCACCTAACCACTGGCAAAAGACTAACAAGTTTCTTCCATAGGATCAATCAAAAAGATAAAAATTTTATTTTCTCACTTCTCTCCTCTAACCTGCACCAATTTTCTCTTTCTAGCTTTCTCAATTGCTTTTCTCTTTCCTCATTATATTTTTTTATCTGAAAGTTAAAATGAAGATACGTTTGTTTTATCATACATTTCAAACAACAAACTAGAATACTTCTAATTTTCAATACAATATCATTGCTCTAGCAAATGACAGACCAAAAATAAGTGACTGAATCAAAACCTAGATTCTGGTATCAAAAATACACACACAAATTAACTCTCCCCGAAATGAGTGCAAACCAACAAACAATTTATCATAGCTATGTTTTGACTACAGAAATTAATCATAAAAGACCTTCATTCCTTTTCGCCCGCTTGACGCCCCATATTCAGGATCAAAGTCAGCATCATCAGGGTCATCTTCTGCAAGCACGAAAAAACACGCTAATTTTGGTAAAGATCATATTGTTGACCGAATGGCACATCTGCCATAGTTCATGATGTGCAGTAAAATTGCCCTGATCAGACAAATTTTAAAATGAATAAAAACCAAAATTACCATCTTCGTCGTCATCATCGTCTTCTTCTTCTTCGTAGTCAGCCTCTTCCCCACGGTATCTGTTGGCTTTAAAGCCTTTCGACTTCCTTGAGATACCACTAGCAGCAGAAGGCCTAGGTGGTGGCTTTGAACTATACCCACTTGAATGGTTCACTGCTCGATGATGGCTCTTCATAGGCTCGCTCTGATCATCGCCATCCTGCTCGTAATACTCATCAGACAACATCTCATCAGCTGTAACCATCTGATGTCCCTTTCTATTTACATCTTTATGCATCTCATCATTTTCATATTCCATCCTATCCTCAGCTCCATCGGATTCCACCTCCACTTCAGACCCTTTATATTCTGACTCGCTCTTAGACTCTTCTCCCGAATCAGAGGCTCCATTTGACATTGTTGTAGGCTGGCAATCCTTCCAAAAAGTTGAACCCCATTTCCCACTCGCAGTTGTTCCCCTCATAGGAGGGAGTGTATCTCCTCCTGTCTCTTCTCTGGAATTATGACTAGGAGAAGGCCCCGGTATTTCCTCATTATTGGTTGAAATATTCTCCTTAAATCTACTGTTATTCATGGTCAGCTGCTGTGAGTGGCTTGTCTCATTCAATTCAATCTGCTCAGCGGCCTCGTCCGATAGTTTTCTCAAAAAGGCCATGCACTATTATTTGCATGAAATTGTTTTTCGAGTCCCCAAAACTCGTACGTGATCAACCAATAGAAGCAGCGAAAGCGTGAAATGACTTTCCAAAGCCCCCTCCAAAGGCCTTTACTACGAACATCAAACTTCTATACATCAGTAGTCGGATATGCAAATAAAAAATATTAGAAACACCAACAAAATTCAAGAAACACAAACTATTTAAAGCCTTTGAAATTGATTTAACATAATGTTAATCGACCAATTAAGTCAATGCAAATAATTTAACACGTTTCACACCAATACACATGGATCGGTTTACGAACACTCATAATCCATCCCCTATAACACTACAGAAAAGCCACAATTCCTCGACACCGCAATCAATTTTTAAAAAAAAACCCTAAATTCAAAATGCCGAAAACCCTAATCGAACTCAAAAACGGCACGTGGGTCGGAACACAGAGGGCGATTGTTCATTCAATTCCTTTTTCAGAGAAACTAACCTCAGCGAACACAAAAAACAAAAGCGAGGGAAAAATAAAGAATCACGCAATTCGCTCGAGGGTAATTCCGTAAAATCCAGTGCGGGGGGAGGTTTAAACTTCCGGTACACCGGAGAATACTGGTTACGGCCGACCACGGCGCAGCCGGCGGCGGCGGCGGGAAAAGGATGGGTTTCAAAAAACGGTACCGTTTGACAGAGGCTTTTCTGTACAAATTTGGGTCGGGTTTGAAGAAAAAGAAACACGGGAATTCGCTTGGGGGAAGCAGAATCGACGAATCCAAGGTTTCGATTGGATTGATTGTAGCAGTGATGTTGTCCGATGATGTACCCAGAAGGGGAAAGGAAAATACTTTCTAGAGAGAGAAAATCTTAGGGTGTGTGTATTGTATGTATGTATGTATGTATTTTCGAGATTATTTTTAGAGAGAGAGATAATCAGATAGGAAATTTGGGTTTGTGAGAGGTTACTTTTTCCTAAGGCCAGATTGATATATAGATACAGAAATGGGGGGTGGTTAAATTTTGGGGAAATTGTAAATGTGGGGTAGTTTTGGTATTTCATGTCGGATGTACCATCATTGATGGACGTGGTACTACTTGAATTTAATGGGATTACAAAATGCTTTTTAAGGCAAATGCGATTTAAGGTGAATCAAACGGGGATTACTGATACGCTTTCAGGAAATGAATGCAATTTAAGTGAAGTTTTGGGAAACTCAAAAATATGTTTTAGAAAATGGTAAATATGCTGGATGTTTAGAAAATAAGATCTAAATCAGTGTTTTTTTTGCTTTTCTATGATGCCGTTAAGTTTGTGTGTTGATTAACAACTAAGAAAATCAAGTGGATTTCTTGCTTGTGTTGATAAATTTTGTAGGTTAAGTACAATTATATGAAATCGAGTTAGATTTCTACATTTATGATGGCAACTTGCCCTATGCAGTATATATAGAGGTTGAGTTGTTATGCTTGTGAGACCTTCAAGCCAAATATTATATAGTAAACAAATTTCTGGGTAAATAATTCGGAATTTTGATTGTTGAAAAATAGATTGTATTTTTACGTGTCAAATTATGTAGTTAATCCTAGCTAAAATAAATATTTGCTAGGTTAATAAGTATAAAGTGTTATTTATAAGATTTACATGTTGAGATAGGTGTGCACATATTTGTTCTTTTATCATGTGTACATTTGTTCAAAATATATTCGTGTGTGTG
This sequence comes from Lippia alba, assembly GCA_037834125.1. NCBI lineage: Eukaryota > Viridiplantae > Streptophyta > Magnoliopsida > Lamiales > Verbenaceae > Lippia > Lippia alba. The sequence goes on along the minus strand of JBBMKE010000001.1, from coordinate 2,248,109 downwards.
TGTGCAAGTCGCGACCAATAAAACTAAAAAAACAAAAAGAAAAGAGAAAACGAATAAAATTAAACAAGACGGTGAGCCATCATTAGCGGTGATTCACTTCAATCCACATGTTTAAGTAGACAATTATAGCCAAATTGTTAGCGACCGTGTTGCATTCTCGAAGGGTTTATTGCAATTTGCAATTCCAAACGGTATACAAGATAACAAACATTCTCAACAATATAAATAATGAGATTGAATATTGTTGTTTAACACTATGAATGAAGTAGATAACTACTTTAGAATCAACTCTCACATTATATTTGCAATCCATATACTCCATATCAGATTAAGACTCTCCCAAAAAACCAAGAGTTGAGCAATTGTACTAGATATGTTGCTCGGATTCATGGTGAATCCATCAACTCATGACTCTCGCCAATTAAAAAATATTTTATTATGAGTGCAAGTTAAATTATATTATTGAGGTGTAAAAATCATCATATCAATACTACTTGTGTAAAGTAAAGCCATTAAGATCAAACTTACAATTTATATATAGGCAAGCTGCTATAAATCTAATAATGTATTTAATAGACTGTGAATCAAATTGATTCAAAATGAATTTTCAAATAAGAAATGGTTTTAATAACATATTTGTGCAGAGGAAATCGCAAACCGGTAACTAATTGATCATAATAAAACGAGACATATTGCTGGGGAAGATTTTCAAAATTATCCAACTCCGATGAAATTATTATATTCCATTCACTAGGAATACGAAATAGTTTTTTGAGGCTTTGTGGGTTTATAGTTTTGCGAGTTGTTGCCACGGAATCTACAAGAGAGAACAAGAAAAAGAAGACAGTTTGATCAATTAAATTAGTTAGTAAGGAAGAAATTTGCCTCTTTGTGTTTGTGTTTGTCTTTATATGCAAGTGAATTTGTAAATAATAGAAAAAAGGTAAGTTGGACGTTGAGATGAAACTTTGGAAGTTGTTGTTTAAAAGAAATTGGTCCTGGAGGAAATGAAGTGGTTAAAAGGAACTTAATGGTTAAAAGGGGGAAATGTACAAGGAGAACAAGACACTGGCTCAGCGTTAGCCGACTAACGTGGAAGAAGAAAGTGGTGGCTCAGTGTCGGCAGAGTGGCAATGGGGAACAAGGTGAGTTGTCTTATAGGCCTGTATATAACATGGTTGAGTAGTTGAGTGAGTAAAGAAAATGATAGACGTTGAGCCACATTTTTGAATTTAAATTCTAAATCAAATGTCTTGTACTCCTTGTACTTTTCCCCCTTTTAACCATTAAGCCCCTTTTAACCACTTCATTTCTTTCGGCACCAACTTCTTTTGAACAATAACTTCCAAAGTTTCATCTCAAAGCCCAACTTACCTTCTTCTATTATTTACAATTTCACTTGCACACAAAGACAAAGACAAAGAGGTAAAATTTATCCTTATTACCTAATTTATTACTTTATAACTAATTTAATTGATCAAAATGTTTTCTTCTTCTTCTTGTATATTCCATGGCAACAACTGGCAAAACTATAAGCCCACAAAGCCTCGAAAAACTATTCAGTATTCCTAGTGAATGGAATATAATAATTCCATCAGAGTTGGATAATTTTGAAGATCCTCCCCAGCAATATGTCTCATTTTATTATAATCAATTAGCTGTCGGTTTGACATTTCCTCTGCACAAAGATTTTGTTAAAATCATTTCTTATTTGAAAATTCATTTGAATCAATTTGATTCACGGTCTATTAAATACATTATTAGATTTATAGCAGCTTGCCTATATAATAACCTTGATGCTTCTCCCATACTAAGATGTTAAACTATTTATATGAACCATATTTGTGTTAAATGGAGACCATTAAAACATAAAAATCTTACGATTTATAATAGTTATGCTCTTAATGACTCGAATATAGCTTAATCATAAATAAATTGTTCACAAATTCACATTAATCACATCAGTTCATTTACTTTGGCTTTCTACTTTTTCCTTTACTATGTTTGTCGGGGAAATTAGGAAGAAAAAAAGAAAGCCAAACTTTTCTCTCATCTTCCTCACTAAATTCCGAGGAAAGTTAATTTTCTATCACATCATACTATACCGAGAAAAGGGCAAAATGATACAAATTCCAAACTAACGGGGCCTACGCAGAATTACGAAATCCTGAAAACTGACAAAATGGAATAATCCCTTTTTTACAGACCCCAAACCTGAAATTCCGATAATTCTCTCTTTTCACAGACACCAAAGTCGTGTTCCGTGTTCTGCCAAAATCGTGTCCCCTTTGTATGCGACTTCATCGATTCTCTCTCTCTCTCTCCAACACAGAATGTAGCGTACAGGTGTAGATTAACGCAACTTCTTCGCCACCAAAATTCATCAATGGAGACCTGTCCGTACAATCTTCGCTTGCAGAAAACTGTTCCAACTCTCACGAAGCCTTGTTCTCAGCTGAGAAGCACAATCATCACTTCCATCCGTATGATTAATGGTAATAGTACAAGAAATTGTGCTATTACCAGTATCACGAGGGCCTCAGTGGGTGAAGCAACTTCCGCCTTTTCCTACGGAGATTTTGTTGAATTTGCTCTGGAAGAAACTGGAAAACACGCACAGTTAACTCCTTCTCCGCTGCAGGTATGGCGGAATTAATCCAGCATTATCGCGTAATGTTTATGTTTATTGTGGAGTGTGTGTTAGTGAATGTATCCACGTATCCGTGTGTGCGGCAACATGCCGTTTTCTGCTCATAGTTGCCTTGTTAGCATTTGAAGACCGGTTTGAGATGGCTAAGATTGGAAATGCTAATTGTGAGGGAGCTCGTATCTGGAGGAATTGAAATCCAATATATGGAATGAACTTGAGCGATTATATAAATTATGAATTTCAGCTAGTAGATGCCATTTTATGTGTATATTAGGTTGAACAATGGGGTAATTATGCTATTATTGATGCTCTGCAGGAGAAATTCAACTACCTGGCTGCTGCTGATGGGAAAGCAGAACTTCTAATGCATTCGTTTGAATCACCGAAGATTAGGCTACTCCGGAGTTTGTCGGTTGAAGGGAGTGATGGGATGCAGGTTCAATTATGTGCCTATAAACATTTCATTCTTTCTTTTTCTCATGGATTTCAAAGTTGTTGGTAGAATAGCAAGCATATCAAAAAATTGGTGTGATTGAAATGTTCAGAAATGAGTTGCTTCTTCCTCAGTAGATTTATGTAGAATGTCTACCCAAGTGATTTTTGAGGTTTGGTTGTTTACTTCTTATGCCAAGTTGTTGATTATGTTGTTGTTGGCTGGTTTATGCAGGTGTTAGATTTTGCCATTTTCCCCAGACCAGAGCTTGATCTTCCAATTTTCTGTGCCAATTTTTTCACCACTGCAGTCATGAATATAGTTGTATTGTAAGCTATGTTATTCCCTTCTACTTAAGTGGACAGATTGTATTACATATATTTCTTTGCATTATACTGAGAAAAAAGTTAATAACCTTGTTCATGGTTGCGGAATAGAGAGTAGCACTTCTATGCAGTGCTATGTTAAATTATTGTTATGACCAGATAAAGTCACACGTAGAATTCTCAACTCATGACTGTAGTATAGATGATTTGTTAATCTAGGTAATTTCTGCCCTCTGTTTTACATTGCTTTAGAGACAACATCTGACAAATTGCTAGAGCAAATCTCTGTTTTCTGTTGCTTCAGAAACAAAGCTTGGCCATTCAATGTTCAACACGAAATCTAGTTTTCCTTTCTTTCTATCTAGCTGTCAGTCTTCTTTTCCTCTGTGAAAAGTTTAAGTATTTAGTCACAATATGAAAATTTGTCCATTCAAATACTTCTGACTACTGTTGAGAAAATTAAACTGCCGACCAAAAGTCGGCAGTAGGCCAGTAGATATGTCGTTGTTCATTAAATTAAGTCTATTTAATCATATTGATACAGCATCTCCTATAACATCACTACAAAAAGGGGGGAAAAAAAAAAAGAACATAAAAACTAAAATTAGCTCAATATTGATCTCATTCCTTAGCTAAATTTGATTGAGATTTAGATGTTTTGTGTTTGGCAGGCTTATCTCCTTTTCACAACCTCCCCCTAAGCTTGAACAATAGACCAAATAATTCATAGAAATAGCTGAATTTATCTCATGTCATTCACATAAATCTAGTTTACCTTAACTTTGGTTGCTCATGACTTGAGGGTTTTCAACATTTTCAGAGACCTCAACCCGTTACATGATGTCATCAATAATCGGGATTACAAGGAAAAGTACTTCAGACACTTGATTCCACTTGGACTTAAGTATGCTGAGGTGAGCAAAGTTTTTGTACTTTATAACCTGAATTATGAACACAGAGTTTTTGTTTTGATAATTATAGCTGCCATCTAAAAGGAGATATGGTGATTTAACACAGATTTCATGCAGCTTTTGCCATGGGGAGGAAAGATTACCTCTGAGTCTATGAAATTTTTCTCACCAATTGTAATATGGACCAAGTTCCCTACGAGCCAGCAGAAGCATCATGCTTTACGTTCTGCTTTCAAGGAGTATCTCAAGGTATATGTCTAGTTGACAAAATAGTATCATATCTAGGTCTCATAGATACTCTTAAACAAGAATGTTATCCAGCTTAAAAGTAAATCTTTAACAACCATAAGACTTATGCTTTTGTCCTTCATTGTGAGTTCCCAGTCATGGCTTGAGCTGATGGACCATGCATCAGAGGAAACTGATGTTTCTCGGATTGTGGTTAATCGTGAATCACAGCACAGATATTTGACATGGAGAGCTGAAAAGGTTGGTGATGCTGTTCATTATTCTGCTACGTGTTTAATTCATTCTGGCCATATTTCTGAGCAAAAGTACAGTTGCTGATGTTTTTTATGCTGCAATTTTTTGGTTTCACCTTTTTAATCACAGAGTAATTGCAATACCTCACAGTTTGATAATCATTAAGGTGTTCCTGTAAACCGATGTTATATTACATTAAGACGATCTTTAGGCATGATTCCTATTAGTGGCATCTGATGAAAAACGAAAAGCTACGCCCTATAGTTGTATCTTCAGTCGTATTTCAAAAGCAACATAGAGCCCGCATTTTTAGCAGAGTAGCTGTGTGAACTCGAACATAAGTTTCACCAGTAATATGGTTCTATGATATTACCCCTAGGCTTTGAAGACTATTCTCAAATGGAATGTGCAAGGAGAATATATGTCTATTCCTAATCTTAATATATGCGCAACACATGCAGTATAACTTTGACTACATCACTACTTGCATTTTACTTTAAAATTTATGATTAAAATTCTGACAAATCAGGATCCAGGCCATCAACTTCTGAGAAGACTAGTTGGCGAGACTCTTACAAAGGTATCTTCCCGTTTCCTTTTATTTGTCTACCAAAGCTGCAAATTTGTTTGCTAAGAAATTGCTCTTGCAGGAAATAATCACAAGTTTCCTCTTCAACGGAGTTGATGAACTGGGCAGCAAAACATTCACAGACTATTTTCCAGAGTACAAGTGTGCTGACGGGACTGTAAATAAAAAACGCAGTATGATCGGAAAATCGTTCGAAACTCGTCCGTGGGATGCAACAGGAGAATTTACTGGTAACAGTTTACGATAGAATGCATGCTATAGTATACCCTTTTCAGTATCCTCACGTTTCAATCTTTTCTCGCCCCTTCTCCCATATGCAACATATATTTTCTTTAATTTATTATGTAGCTGGCAATGGTAATGCCAAAGTTTTTGAATGATTAACTAGACTACTAGAGCATGGATCACTTAGTTTCTTGTTGCATGAATTGCTGAAAGTGTTAATGACCATCCTATATAAGCTTCCCCCAATTGATGTAATCATGCTTGAAAAGTGTACAGGAAGAGGGTAATTTGATGGTTAACTTTTGCCGCATAAATCCCACTTAGAGAACTCTCCATTGATAAATGATAATAACAATAAAATTATCAAACATTAAACTGATTCTTATTAATGTTTGCTGGTGACAAATGAAGAAATGGGAGATTAGTTATTAATTATGATGTGATCATGGGCATTTTGGTCCACCCTTTTTGGTCTTCCAGTTGTTGTAGCAAGGGCAGACTTGCTTGTTGCCTTGAGTGCCTGGGGGCACACACAAACACTTTGCACAGCATTTTTGGCAGAAGAACATGCATGGCTTCCTGTGCGACGTCTTCGAGCATCGATGAACGCATCTTGGGTGACAATCTGCAAAAAGAATATGCACTTTCATGAGGCATGATACAAATTGCCTTAACCCTGTTCTTTTCCGAGCTCAGGTACAGTAGAATTTGAATCATAAACCTTGATTAACTGATCTAGAATCTTGCCCCGTTAGAACAACTGAACTTGGTAAATCGGTCTTTACTACCAAATGTTGAACTAGTTCGTAATAAAAGTCGGAAGTATCTAGCGTAAACTATAGAAGGTTGACAATTTAAAACCCACCTTGAGGCCGAAGTTTTCCCTCCGGTTTGAACTCAGAAGCCGGTACTCGGTCACCGAAGACCTACCAAAAACGATTCAAATGTATAACGTTAGAACGTCCACGAGGAAAACGACACATTAAGAAGAAACTGTCCCATTACCTGATGGATGGTGAGAATAAAGATTAGACAGAAGAGGATGGTTAGTTTTGCAGGCATTTTCTTTCTTGTGATGGTTTTGAGTCAAAAGTGCAAGCATAAAATGGAGTGTATATGAGCTCTGTGGCAGGTTAAAAATGCAAGACATATGTTGGCATGTATTTATAGTAGACTGTAAAGTGTGTGAAGCAAGGGGACAAACTTGACACATGAATCATGATACAACAACTCAAAGCCACTTGAAATGACCAATTTGCCCTCGCCCTTTAGGCTTGTATTGCGGATCACAAGGATGTGCAATAGGTCAATAATCTGAAAATATTATGGCCTGTAATGTGGGAATAGTAGTTAATTTTGACCTGGCTGTTTAGGATAAGTCCCCATTGACAACTTCAAAAATATTTGCATTTATAGCATTGGTATTGTTTATGGATTTGAGTTTGAATCGGGTCGTATTATTTAGGTGTAAAATTCGGCATACAAATAGTATTTGTGTTTATAGAGACTCAAAGACAAAATTTTTGACTAAGTTAGTGTAGCGAACCGTTAAGTTATACCTGTGATGGTGGGTGTTTGCACTTTACTAGTAAAGAACTACAAGTAAAATCTAGGGTCGTAACAAGTTTGAAATGATAAAAATGGCTGGAAAAAAGAAAAGTGAAAAAATGAACAAGAAAAGATGGAGTGATTGGAAAAGAAAATGTGAAAATAAATGGAAATTTTGATTTGCATGTTCATCAAATTTCCGATTGTTTTACGGAAATAACATATAAATTAGTCTCAAGTAAAAAACCTGTATCCATGTACTTGTAATATAATTATAGGATTATAGTTAGAAATTAGTCTTTACTGCTTTGGGCTGTGGGCATGAGTAGGCCCAGTTGAACTCCGCAATGATCCAAAGTCAGCGATTAACATCGAGGCCCATTAAAGCACATTGATAGGGCTAAACTGGAACCTTACTAGGAAATGAAAATCTCAAATGGGCCAATTCAAACAAACGGCCCACTTTTAGAACTTTAGTTTAACATACTTGTTTGGGGGGATGTGGATGAGTCGGGTTTTAATACAAATCCGGTTCGATTTTTAGTATATTTGTCTGATAGAAATATGCGAGGGATAATATCCGATCATAAATATTCGTTATCTGAAAAAAATGAGCTAAATATGAAATTAAGAAGTTCTATCCATTAAGAATTTGTATCCGATTTTATATATAATATTTTAATGGGCGATTTACATTTGACTATCCTGCTATTTGGGGTAATTACAACGCAGTTTATCTATTTCAAGAAATTACAATATAGTCCCTATAATTTATGTTCCGTTTGCAGTCCCTCATTCTAGGGTTCCGTCTATATTTTGGGCCGTGATTACGAAAATACCCTTTACTATTCCCCTCAAGGGCTGTATTGTTGATTGCACAAATTGAAAGGTCGTTTTGTTAGAATAATTAATAGTTAGGGATGTTTTTGTAATAGTCATCGGTCAATTACATTATTAATTTATTTTTGTTTTATTTTTAAATGAGAACAACGGAAATCGTCAGGGGCATTAAAGTATTTTCGCACTTTCCGTTAAGGACCTCATATAAAAATGATATTATGGGGACTATTTTGTAATTTTTGAAAATAGGTGGACTGCATTGTAATTACCTCAAATAGCAGGGTAGTCAGATATAAATCGCCCTATTTTAATTAGATAAATTATTTACTAGTAAATAATATTAAATAAAATGATTAAAATTAAAATTTTCACATCTCTTTAGATAATAATAAATTTTTGAATTGTTTATTCTATAAAATATATTTTTTTATTAATAAGTTTAAATTAATCTATTTTAAATAAATATAAACAAAATCATCAAACAATAATTTTTTTAAATATCGTTCAATTGTATTTTTTAAATATAATTTATTGTTATGGACTAAAACTTTTATCGAATTTGATCTAATTCGATTACGAATGGATTCAAAATCAATTAATCTAAATCCTATGGGATTCAAATTTGGTTATCGATTTTTCTTATTGATTTTGGTTCCAAAATCTCTCAACCTAGTCCGAGGATCTGACACGTTGACTACCTTAGTTTTAATAAGTTCATTATCCAAATTCCAATGCAAGGTTCTGCTTCGATTCATGTTTGGGTGTACATGTATTAAAAAAACATGTTACTTTTTGGGATAAGAATTTGATTTTTGCTTATTTTTATTGGTTTAGTATATGCTAGGGAAGAACTCACTAGGTCATTCCCCTTAAATTTCGACATTTGTCATTTTCCTCTCTCTTTTTTATTTCTTATGCATCACTTTCTCTCTCTTCTTTATTTTTATGCATATTTCTTGTTACGTTTAGTTTTTTCTTACTTTATCTTTTCTATTTCGTTAGATTATTATCTTTTATAAAATATATTGTTTATTTTCAATTTTGACATGTATAAAAAATTTAATAATTTATATTACTTTGTTTATCTAATAAAATATTATATATGAAAAATTAATTAATTCTTTTTATCTACAAATTAATTT
>JBBMKE010000001.1:2224850-2235103 GCA_037834125.1 Lippia alba | reverse complement strand
TTTTTATATATAATAATATATATTTATTGAATATATATAATAAATATATTATTTTTTATTAATTTTGTATAAAAAATCAATAAATATATATTTAATATTATATATTAATAAAATATTTATATATATAAAAATTAAAATATTATTTTTTAATTAAATATGCCGGCTCGCGAGCCACGAGCCAGACTAAAAAGGGCTTGACTTCGGGCTTGGTTCGAGCTTGCTCGCCAGACTCGCAAGCCGGCTCGGCTCGTTTACATGCCTATTCCTGATGTACTCATGGAAAACGGTCAACATTCTTGGAAATAATTGACGTTCCTCTGCCTCTGTATGATGATCGAGGAAGCTGAAGTGAAGACTTCGCCTCTCTATATTTCATTTACCTTTCTTATTTGGAAAAATTTTCTATATACCTGCTTTTGTTGCATTGCATTGATTAATTTTTTGCAAAAGTTAGTTTCTCGTTAATGGTAGAACGAGAAAAATAGTTACTTGCATCATGTTATTATGCATGAATCAATGTGGTTTATGAGTGTGCTTGCATTACTCTCTGACCACTTCCATTTGTTAGACATAAACCAATGTATATGTACGATTGCAGGTAGTACCCTGACCTGTCTTGTTGGTTTAAAACTCTAAGCGGGTTTGGAAAGGGTCTCGGGTTCTAATTTAGGACCTGGACCCACCTCAAACACCTTGTTAAAATTTCATCTATGTACATGCATAATTTGTGAACATATATTCGTATGATATGTACTTGTATTTTATGCAAGTGATGTATTATAATATACCAACTGTAAAAATGATACTCTTGTATGTTATATATTATGGTATCAATAAATATAAAAAATTAAACATTTGAGTAGCAATGATGTTACTTATATTTAGAAATACTTCTTAAAAATATAAAATGGGTCAACCAGGTCATCCAACCCCGAAGTCGGGTTGGCATCGAATAAAAAATAAATAATGGGTTAACCGAGTTTAACCCACAGTCGAGTGTGGCATCCAATAAAGTTTAGATATATATATTAGAGGGGGAATAGTAGGAAAAAGACCAAGGAGAATTATGTGGTTTGGCAACTTCAAACAAGATCTCCATTGTACTTATAATATATATGCCTTACAACCCCATGCTGCTGATGTTGGCCATGTCTAGCACAAGATGTTTGTATTCGACGGCGATTTCTCCTATTCGACCTAGTGGTAAGGAATTAGCGATAATTGAAGTGATGAATCTCATTCACACTTTAAACAAGCAAGGACTGGCCACTGCCTGAGATCAAGACCGAACACCATAAATTTGGTAGAGTAGTGCAACCTTATATTTTGGTTAAGAAAGTGGAACCTGTGCACTCTAAATGCCGTTGCTGGGGCAATTCAAAATGACATTGTCCTGATTTACTTTTTTGAGCAAGACACTATTCAATGGTGGAATGGCCGTCATCCAATGTATAAGTTACTTTATGGATAACATACTTATCTTTCCTAGAGCTCATGATCGTATCTTAGATTCGTACAACTTATGTTGCTTAATGCTCGAGGGGTGGAAAACAAATCGCCACTGCAAGCTCTGGCGAATTTGGACTAGGAGAGCTACATACTTAGCACGGTGTTAGAACCTTTTCAGCTTGATGAGGTAGCATCACTATGTGTGACGATCAAGGGTTTCTCATATCACATGTGATAAATACAATCCAAATTAAGCACCGTATTTGAATGACTCCATCCGATAGCATTGGTCAGTAGGGAACTTTCACAAATGAGTAAGTATATCCACTCTTGATATGAGATCACAATGACCGCCTATTATCGGTGAATTATAGTGAATGGAGAAGATCACTCCAAATCTAGTAAAAAATATCACAACTATTAATTAGGAATAGATTATTGTGATCTTGTATATGTACCAACCTTTGATTCTTAACAATTTGAGATTCACATTAAGTTTAGTGATTGCGATGCATAAATTTTCTGTCATAAACATCTTTTATATGCGATCCTATAGGTTCCTCTTTCGGATCTATCTTATAAAAATTTTCAAATATAAGTTAACTAAAGATCATATTTCTCCAACTACAACTATCATTGTTCAGAACGCAGAGCGCATTACTACTTATATAGTAGTATAAAGCGTGCGTCTCACCAAAATAAGTGCGTTGGATGAAAAAACCTATGGACAATTACACATAAAGATGATAGGGAAACCAATTTAATTTGGTTAATAAACGTGAAAAAAACTCCAATTCATGGACCTCATCAATTCGAGCTTGATTATCAGTACACCCAAATTGAGTTGTTCTATTTGGACTTGCTGCCCCACCGTGATTAAATGAGAACCCATAAGAGGCTCGTGGGATTGACGTGATGGGGGATATGTGGATTGCTATGAGCCAGCTCGACCCTGACATATAATGCATGGATACAAGTTATGCCTTGTAATGAAAGTCAAATTTAAATATGCCTTGATTACAAACAATGAAAGACTTAAAACATTCATCACATCTCTTCCTCCTACTTCTTTAGGCCATTAAAGGCAAAACTTTCCTCTTTCCATTGCACCAATGTCGTAATAGATAAGAAGATGGTTTTCCTGTTGTTGGTATTGTTTATATGCTCTTAGAAGCAGTTGCCCTGGCTCTAGTGCAGTTGGTCTCCTCGACGGAATTAAATCCAATTGTGAATTGATTAAAAAGTTTATGAATCGTTGTTAATCCTTGTATCATTTGAAGCATCTTGCTAAGCAAAATGGTCATGATCAAGAAATGGGAGCATCCTTCCATCTTAAACACTATATTACTCAAATGTCCAACCGATCATTCACTAGTATCATTCATTTATTAAGATCTAAGGTGATACGATCAATCATATCACACTTGTGATTTAATAAGATCGATTTTATAATTTGAAATGATTGTGATTTTCTAAATATACTTCGGAGAAAATGGTGTTTTAGGATGAATGAAGATGGCATACTTGGACCAACGATGCATAAACACAACCACGACCAAACACACATGACACGACACAACCACCAGTGGCACTATGCTAGCTTAACCAGATATCTCATGTTTGGTTCTTGGGAATGCAACCACCATTGGTAGGGAAAACTTTACACCTAGGCGGTCCGATCTCAAATAAATGAGCTATAGAACACAAAAAATAATAAAATGACATCACACAAATACAATGATATGATGTTTCTTTCTTTTTTTTTGAAATTCCAACATGACACGTGCCTACACTGTGTCATACACGACACAACATGGAGATATTTTAGAAGTGTCCGTGATTTTTTGGCCTAGTTTAAATTCATTCGCCAATTTATTATGGGAGAATGTCGCAATTAACACATGTTAATTTATATCTTCACATCATGCTATTTACATATCACTTGCATCTTGATGACTATCTATGATTAGATTTTCCTATGAATTGATTTAGGATGCCATGTATCTAACTACATGTATAATTCATTTTTGTAGGTTGGAGTCATGCGATGATGTAAACTCATCTTGGTTCTACAAGAGAAATGATTTGCCTGCCGTTGTTGAAGCACTAGCATCATCCCCTTCTCTATATGGGAACATAATAACTGCTATCTGCATTCATTGGAATATAACTCATGGAGTTAGTGGTTCGGGATATGATTTACCTTATAGTTCCTATTTCACTCTGAACACATATTCTTGTGATCGGAGCTTTGGTCACGGGCCTTCATCATCCAGCATCGGTTCTGGAGGAATTATGCCTGATGTACCTCGTGGGGCACATTATGTCAACCTCTATGAATTTGCTCAAACAGCATCATTGATTCTTAAAGATTTGACAGATAAGTCATCTGAAGGAGTTACAAGGTCTGTTGACGAGATTACTGCATGGGAGATGAAGGATAAATCAAAGAAATTTGCTGAATTTTTTTGGTCAAACATGCAAAATACAAAATTAAATTCCAGGAAGGAAAAATGTGGTTGGTGTTTATATTGTAAAGTTCCTGAAGATGAAAGGGATTGCATTTTAGTTGTGAATGATAGCACTCCAGCATTAGAAAAATTTACTAGTGAAATTTTGGGTATTAAGTTGGCAGAGAGCTGGAAAAGACATCTCATTGATGTCATATGCATTGTCATATGCATTGAGGATCGTCTCCAGGGACTTCTTTTGGGACCTTGGTTAAATCCGCATTACTCCGAGCTTTGGCGTAAGAGTGTTCTTGAAGTGGCCGACCTTGGTTTATTGAAAAATTCGCTCCTTCAGGTTTGTTCCATATGTTGGATTTATGTTTTTTAGCTAGACGTTACACTGTGTTTATAATTTGGGGATATACAAATTTGATCACATTTATTAGGGAGAAATCTAAAGCTGCCCAGGAAGCTCTTTCTTGCTTTCTTTAAGTGTCACAGAAAAAAATCTGTGTGTTAAATCTTGGCTGGAAGTTCCAGATTTGGAAATTTATGATCAACTTATTTTGCTTTGCTTTCCAGATAGTGGATGAGGTTTCTTGACTTCCATGAACTTTTCTTTTCTAAGATGGTTAAAAGACAATCTGTCCTGAAGTTCAATGTCATGAAATTTCATTTAGTGGTGAAGCGTCTGCCTTTTTTTTTTCCCTAATTGCTGATAAAATTATTTCCAAGACACATGAATGAATGCTTGTGTGTGGATAATGTGATAAATATTGAATGAATAGAACAAAAAAACATGCATACCTCGTGGTACCAATAAAAGCGTAGATGTAACTGAACTTTATAATTCTACCCTTTCAAGGAAATTCCTTTTGTGCTTTAATTTTTACTGCTATCTGTTTATACTATGTACTAGTTATCTGATTAGCAACGACTTCTGGCACCAGCTGGAGTCGAATTTGCATCATCTGGCACTTTCTGCAGATTGGAGAAAGCATGTGGATTCTGTACCTGCAAAAGGTTCTGCTTCTCATATTGTGAGAAATACTGCACGAGTGTCTTTAAATCAAACAACTGAAGGGAGAAAAGGCGAGCGCTCAAAGAGGAAGGTCACACCACCTTCGAAAGTCAAGGAGGGGCTGAGATTATTCTGGTGGAGGGGTGGAAAGGCTTCACGTGAGCTCTTCAATTGCAAGGTTTTACCTCACTCTTTGGCTTCCAAAGCTGGACGACAAGGTTCAAAGTTCCCATTATTCTTAATCTGTAGAAAGATTCTTGTGACTGTGCAGTTATCTGAATATGTTTTTAAGTTTGCGCTGGTGCAGGTGGTTTTAAGAAGATACTAGGCGTACACTACCCTGATAGTGGAGAATACGCAAAGAGGATGAGATACGTTGCTTGGAGAGCTGCTGTTGAAAGTTCGAGAAGTGTGGATGAACTTGCTCTCCAGGCAAGTATCTCTTGTCATATTATTCTATTTATATTCTAGAAAGAGTGTGGCCTAATATGTGGAATAAAATATGCTGTTTTTATCATACATGTATGTAGGTTACTTTCTACAGTTCTACTAATGGCCTAATTGAGCTGTTTGTTTTCAATGTAATGTGAAAATGTACATAAATATTTCCATACTTGCAGGTCAGGGAACTTGATGCTAATATCAGATGGGATCATATTGGGAGTGACTCGAAAAAAACCATCAAATCATTTAAAAATGTTACAATTCGTAAGAAGTGTTGTGAAGGAAAAGTGGTTAAGTACCTACTTGATTTTGGCAAGAAAAAAAGATCTATTCCTGATGTTGTTGTGAAACATGGATCCCTGCTCCAAGATTCCTCAGGAGAGAAGAGGAAATACTGGGTGCCGGAGGGGCACGTTCCGTTGCATCTCTTGAAAGCTTTTGAAGAGAGACGAATTGCTCGTAAACACAGCAAGATTACTTCTGGAGAACTTTGTGAGAGCAGTACAGTGAAGAGGAAGCCGTTGAAGAAAAAGGGATTCCTGTACCTTTTCTCGAGAGCAGAGAGGTCAGAAACTTATCAATTGGGGCACTGCAGCAAAGATGTCCTCATCAGGTAATATTGGATACAAATTGTTACTATAATTATGTTCCTGAGAAAAGGGTAAAATCTTATCATTTTTATGCTTTCCTAATTCCATGATGTATTTAATGAAATTAATATCCCATGGTTCGTTCTTGTAGGCATTTTTTTTCCCTTTAAATTGTCTTCAGTTAACCTGATTGCTCAATAGTTTACATTTTGATTCCAATTGATTCTTTGGTATACGAATTTATAATGTTATTGATCACCTTGCTTGTGTTGATTTTCAGGAAAGCAGTGAGCTGCCAGCATTGCAAAGGTAAAAAGCTCTTGTTAAATTTTCTTATGATAGACTAATCAATTGATTTAAAATGTCTATGCTCAACTCACTTTGATAGACTAGTCAAAATACCAAAATTCATAGGTATTGAGTGGGCTATCCCTCGGGGCTCGTTTGGTTTACTTGATTTTCTTTAATTTGGTACTTGAATCAATCTCAGGTTTTTTCCATAAAAGACATGCTCGGAAATCCGCAGGCACCTCTCGTAAGTGCATGTATACTTGCTATAAATGCGAAACGTAAGAGTAAGAGTAAGAAGGCATTGAAAGCCTTCCCAGAGGAAAAATCGGGGAAGCAGATTCTAAAAAGGAAAGAGGAGATCCCTTGGTTGAATGTAAAGCTGAAAGTGTTTTGAACGTGTCTTCTTTGGATACAAAGGGTAGCAAACGGAAGAGGGGAAGACCAGCTAAACCAAGAAAGGTCGAGCTAAATAAGCTAAATAAGATATTTGGTAGTATATGGAAGAAGAAAAGAGCACCTCGCAGAAGTAGTTACTGGTTGAATGGTTTACGGTTTTCAAGAAAGGAAAACGACGAAAGATTGGTGCAATTTAGGCATAGAATGCTTCTAGTGCTTTCTGGAGAGGATACTTTGATCCGCGATGAACCAAGTTGCAGTCTTTGCAGCGAAATGAAATATACATCTACGCTGAACTATGTGGCTTGTGAAATCTGTAGAGGTAAATCTTGGAACTCAATTCGTGCATTCGTCCCATTTATGCAAACTAACATGTTGACTATAAGTAGTAGGCTTGACTTGCTTGGAAACTAGCCCTGTAATGGAAATATTATTTTTTAACTGACGGAGTATGATATTCCGTATTAATGTTGTAGTGATTCTCTTGACCTTTACATCGTAAGTTTCTCCAGTGTTGATTATTTTTCCTCGTGTCACAACTGGCAGTTTGGTTACATTTAGATGCTTTGGATCTTGGCGCTGGTGAAATCAGAAACATCATCGGATTTAAGTGCCACAACTGTCTCAAGAAGAGGCACCCCGTCTGCCCTCATCGTGTCGTCGCTGGAAGCAGCAATGTTGCGACTGGATCCGTCATGGAAAATGATGAATCCGAGGGTATGCGTTTGACTTATAATAGAGAGAAGACTCCGTCATCAGGATCCGAGGGCCAAGACGGCACAAGGTTGGCATTTTACGAGAGGATCTTACTAAAAAAATGATTTTGTTGAAGTGGGATTGCAGGACGCGATGCTAAATTCTGGTTCATATGGAAATGCAGGAAGGTAAAGTCTAAAGACGATGAATTTCAGCATTGATGGATCTCGTGAAATGATTTGGCGAAGAGTACAGCGTATCTGGAGTCTGTAAGAAGTAGAGCTCTCTTCACTCCAAAGATGACTGCTCAAACAATTCTATTTTCAGGTGATTTTGTTGTATGTTGGGAGAGGATCCCCCCTATTAGACTTTTTAATTTATGCCTTTTTCCTTTCGCGATGTTGTTGTGCTATAGGTAGTCGGTATAGATGTTGAAACCATTTTCAAAACTTGAAATGTCAGTTGAAAGAGTTCATCTGTGGCTTTTTTTCTTTCAGCTGAGTATGTAAGCTATTGCTTGATTAGAATTTGCTCTAGTACACATTGTTTTTGATGTTGAAAGTAAGCTGAACTTCTGAATGAAAACTTTTGGGGCTATTTGATGTGTTGTTCTATATTCTTCTTTTCTGATCACATTATTTCTGGGATAGATTCATCAGGATGCCATCTGATTCGCCTTCACTAACACGTTCTGCCTGCATCCAAAGCGCTGGCAGAAAAACTATCGTGTCCTGCGTGCGAATCTTTGGCCCAACTACGTATTTTGGCGCTCGGTTAACTGTGATTGACCATGTAAATATTATTGACTGGTGTTCTGATAGTGTCTCCAGCAAGCCCCTGAGATTTATACAGGCTTGGAATGTAAGCAGTTAAAGCCAAACCAAATTCTAATGCTTATCCGTACACAGAGGTTAGTTCTTATTCCTACTTAACAAGTTTATCAGTTATATATCAGTGTTTTTTGGTACTTGGAACATGAACTTGACCCTCAGAGGTAAGGATTTAGCGTTATGTTAGTTTAATCAGAGGTCATTGTATTCGAGTTGATATATACGCCTTCAATACTGTTAAAGAAACCTTGACATCTTGATCATATAATACGGGTCGAACCCCGTAATAAATGAGATATAGTACCAACTCAGTATATAGGTAGATAAGTGAGTGTATCTTGAGTTTTTTTTTTTTTAAAGACAAATGCATATACTTCAGGCATAAAAGTCACTGTGGAATATGGACCCCGTTTTGGATATATCTACTGACCTCGGACCCACCAAGAAACACAACCATAGAAGCCCAAGTTGCCACGTGGCGCCCTAAAATACATCACTTTTTTTTCCAATTATTTAAAAAGGAAAAAAAGAAAGAAAGAAAGAATGAGTAGGTACATTAAATATAAAAATTGAGTCTCAAAAACTTTTAAACTTGCTCATGTATATGTGTGTGTATATATA
Organism: Lippia alba; assembly: GCA_037834125.1. Classification (NCBI taxonomy): domain Eukaryota; kingdom Viridiplantae; phylum Streptophyta; class Magnoliopsida; order Lamiales; family Verbenaceae; genus Lippia; species Lippia alba. Next base: position 2,226,315 of record JBBMKE010000001.1, on the reverse strand, counting down.
TATATAGCAATCTCAAGCCACGCTCCATTATAAGAAGCCAAAAAAATATAAAAAATAGTCTTACTCCACATCAGGATAGATGGCTGATGATCACTTCTTTCCAGGCCTGGAAAACCTTAAACATTCTTTCTCTTTAGCAGACTGTGATCCAAATCTCGATCTCATAAACCATTTTCCAGGGATAATTCCAGGCCATCAGTACCCTTCTGCAGGCTTAAGCATCCATAACCCGAAAGGGTTTCCCCTGGATAATGTTTTCTCCGAGTTTCCTGATCAATTCCCTGGATTATCCATCCAAGAGGATAATAACACTGTCATCCCTCCTTTTGCTGATGATAGCATCATCTCCATTGATAATGATCATGTTGACAGGAAACGGAAAGCGATGGCAATCAGCACCGGCTCGACTAGTTCGTCTCCTCAAGCTTCTGATAATGGTATTACAAAGAAAAATGTAAGTTTCTGAATCTCAACATTTATATATACATATATGTATGTATATATAATTCGTATTTAAATTTTGACAGGGTGGTGGAAGAGGAAAGAAACTTAGAAACAATGAGAAGAAAGACAAAAAGTCAAGAGAAGTGGTGCATGTTAGAGCCAAGAGGGGTCAAGCCACTGATAGTCACAGTTTAGCAGAAAGGGTAAATCCAAATTCATTACTGTTTTTCAGATTATTTCACCATTAATATTTTCAGAAAAGAAAAAAGTTAAAAAATCGTTGCTTGTTTCCCGACTACTCATGCGATTCAACTGCTCCTTATTTTCATGATGTTTCTCTTCATCAGGTGAGAAGAGAAAAAATTAATGAGAGATTAAGATGCTTGCAGGACTTGGTTCCAGGATGCTACAAGGTGATTATTATTGATTTTTCGAGATGTTTTTCGGCCTAATCGTACTTATGAACGCTGATTAACTAGATTAATGAACAGACAATGGGAATGTCAGTCATGTTGGATGAGATAATCAATTATGTGCAGTCCTTGCAGAAGCAAGTTGAGGTGAGTAATTCATTGCATAATCAACTAATTTGCAAGAAATATACTTTGTCTGTGAAAAAATATTGACCAGAACTTGATGCAATTCTGCCTGCTGTGTGTTTCTGTGCAGTTTCTTTCGATGAAGCTAACAGCGGCAAGCACGTTTTACGATTTTAACACGGAGACTGATGCCTTGGAGACAATACAAGTGAGTAAAACACGTTTTCGTTCCATTGTTCTTTCTCTTTTTTCTCTTTTTTCATGGGTTCGAGTCCCTTGAGGGTAGTTGGGAAACCAGACGGGAAAAAAGAAAAAGAAAAAGAAACCATCCCTTTTTTCATTTTCTCAATCTATGTTTGAACCTGTATTTTTTTAAAATTACAAATACACCCCTGTAATTGTAGGAATTTATACAAAACCTCTATTTAAATCTAAGAAATTAATTCAGCACCAACTATGTCTTGATTTGGATCTTTTCTGTT
>JBBMKE010000001.1:2176552-2206562 GCA_037834125.1 Lippia alba | reverse complement strand
GCAATAATGTTGCAGATATGCTAGCTAAGCGCGGACAAAGCATGAAGGATGCTTACTGCCGCTGGGATCATCCGCCGGCAGACATGGACTAATGCGAGCTTTGGCTCGCCTAGAGCACCAAAAAAAAAAAACTTCAGGATGACCAAGAGAACTTATTTATGCATTTAGATTCAAAATACGCCCCATTAAATGTAGGAACCGTAAAAGTTCATAGATCACGGAAATTAGCCGCGGGCATATGAAATTCAATAGCATTAACGGCTAGTTTCATATTTGCTCTTCACATATCTACCTATGTACGATTATTTCCTTTTCTTTTCAGTTTTGTTCTCTTTTTTTTTATATATATGCTTTTCAATTTTGTTTAAGACTTTTACTGTTGCTATTTACCCTATGCCAAAATAGAAATTAACGATCCTTCCCCTTCTGAAGAAGTACTCATCATATTATAGTTCTTGCATTAGAAAAAAAAGGAAATTGGAACATATTTTCCAGCGTTGATTTGTATCAACGTTAACATTGACGTATTCCCTCAGCTTTTATCTTATTAATTTATTAAATTATTATTAGTAGTAATATCTTATAAGCCCGTGTTCTAATAATTTTCATCAAAATAGATGGAAACCTTTATTATGTTGGTAGATTTCGGAATTCAAAATAATTAATGAAATAATACATCTGATAATCAACAATGTGTGATGTCTCATTGCTTGTTCATGGTGTAGGAACAATGATAAGATATCTGGCAAAAATAAGAGGTGCATAATGCATATACAAATAATGATAAGGATTATTAATTAGGACAGAGGGCAGCCACACTCTTTAGTCTTTCCAGTCCTTTTTTCTTGACCTTTGGATACGTTATAATATGTATGCAAACTTGACTCTTATTTTCCAGTTGGAAAAGTGATGCCACGACCAAGACTACAAATAGTATTGTCGATATTGGCATATTTCTTAGTCTGTCTCGTCTTCTTTGGGCTACTGGCTTTTGTCTCCTATCAATTATGAGTTGAGTTGAGTCGTGTTGAGTATATTAATTACATACAAGTCTACAGACATGGTTTCGGCAAAATCAGTAAAATAAAAAGGTTAGCATATAATATATCAATCAGTTATGCAAAAAAGCCAACCAATAATAATATGGTCTTAAGTCTTCTGGCATTTATTAGGATTTAGGCATTGACATCCGATGGTTCCTAAATACACTTATGTGAAAGGTAACATATTATATATCAACAAACAATAATCAACATACGTTTCAATTCCAAGGCATTGCAAAATATGACGATGATGATGAGTAGTCGTTCAAGGCCAATCCCCTGTACTACTCTGTTTTTCTCAGTTATTTTATTCTCACACATGGCTTCCTTCAAATTATGCTATTGTACGACTGAGAATCCCTTTAGCCATGATGTTCAATGTTCCGAAATTGAAAAGCAGGCTCTTCTAAGCTTCAAGCAATCTCTGGAAGATCCCTTTGGTCTACTCTCTTCATGGAATAATCGCACCGAAGTTAATTGTTGCATTTGGAAAGGCGTTGTTTGCAACAACTTCACTGGCCATGTCGAACAGCTCCATCTTCAAAATAATTATGATCCTTATTCTATCGAAGATTCTTCAGCTCTTTTGGGTGGCAAAATAAGTCATTCCCTGGTGAATTTAACGCAGTTGAGGTATCTTGACCTTAGCTATAACAACTTCACTGGAAGAATCCCTTCCTTCATTGGGTCGTTGACAAGTCTCCGCTATTTGAATTTATCAATAGCTGGATTTCATGGAGTCGTTCCCCATTCTATCGGAAACCTTTCAAATTTACACACTTTGACTTTGGAATGGGAATTCAGCCTTTATGTCGACGGTCTTGAATGGTTGTCAGGGCTTTCTCGTTTGGAGCACCTCAACATGAATGGTGTGGACCTCAGCAAAACTGTAGCAAACTGGGCACCGGCGATCAACTCACTCCCTTCTTTGGTAGAGCTTCATTTCTCAAAATGCAGTCTTAATTTCATCACTGATTACGTGATGAATGGGGTTATGGTTAATGTTTCTTCTTCTCTTGCTGTCATTGATCTTTATGATAGTACAGATTTCTATAGTTCTATTTTCGTCTCAAGATGGATTTTTCAGCTCAGCAACCTTATTTTTCTTGATTTGAGTTTCAACAATTTTGAAGGGTCAATTCCAAGTATTAGCAATATCACAAAACTTCAACACATTGACCTCTCTATCAATGATTTCAATTCCACCATTCCAGATTGGCTCTATTCTTGCAAAGACCTTCAATCTGTTGATTTGAATTACAACCATCTGCAGGGTACAATTTCCAGTGCCATAGCAAATCTAAGCTCTCTCAATACCCTCTATTTAGCCAGAAACGAGCTTTCTGGAAAAATACCAAGAGAAATTGGCAACTTGTGCGAAATGCAAAGGTTGGACTTGTCTTCTAATAAGCTGCAAGGAGAATTATCAGATTCATTTGATAATATATCCGATTGCTTCTTCGATTCACTGCAAGAGTTAAGTCTAGCTGACAATCAACTTTCTGGTCACCTAACTGCTCAATTTATAGAAATTGCTAAATTGTGCAAACTGCAAATGTTGAGCTTAGGAGGCAATAAGTTTCAAGGAGAATTATCAGGTTTATTTGGTCATATGCCTGATTGTTTCTTTGATTCTTTGCAAGAATTGGATATAGCTAACAATCAATTTTCCGGCCATATAACTGATGAATTTGAAAATTTTAAGAGGCTAAGATTCCTTGATCTAAGCAGAAACTTATTATCAGGTGCAATCCCTCGCAACCTAGGAAAGGTTATGTCCTTGGAAGTGCTAGATCTTTCTGACAACAAACTGAGTGGAAATCTTCCAGAGAGTTTGGGGCAACTGTTCAACTTGGATACTCTTATTATTACAAATAACAAGTTGGAAGGGGTCGTGACTGAAAGCCATTTTGCCAATCTTACAAAATTAACAGCCTTAGATGCCTCTGATAACCATCAATTGACTTTGAAAGTGAATTCAAACTGGATTCCGCCATTCCAACTTGAGTTCTTGCAGCTGGCTTCGTGGGACTTAGGCACTGAGAATATTCCCTCATGGCTCAAGACACAGAAGGATCTTTATTTTCTAGATTTATCTAGTACTGGAATCTCAGGCGGTGTTCCTAATTGGGTTTAGCGGATTAGTCAATTGCGACTCTCACACAACCATCTCCATGGCAAAATTCCGGACAAATTTGGCAGTGAGAGTGTCGACTTGAGTTCCAATCAATTTAGTGGATCATTGCCTCGAGTGGGAAATAGTGTGACGGAATTGGACCTCTCCAATAACTCGTTTTCTGGAGGTCTATCTCACTTTCTTTGTGACAACATCACAAATTTGAGGTTTCTTCATCTCGGAGGAAATCAATTGACTGGAGAATTACCAGACTGCTTCTTGAAAAGCCCTTCATTAAAGAGGTTGGAGTTGGGAAATAACAATTTGTCTGGAAGCCTGCCCAATTCCTTTGGATTTCTTGCAGAATTACAGTCTTTGAATCTGCAAAGCAACAAATTTTCAGGTCGAATACATTTTTCTATGCGCAACTGCGTCGAATTAGAGAAGATCGACCTTCATGAGAATAACCTGGGTGGAAATATACCAACATGGATTGGGACAAGCCTAACCAATTTGGTGATTCTTATTCTACGCTCAAACAAGTTGAGTGGTGAAATTCTTCAGATATATGCCTCTTGAATTCTCTTCGAATTTTGGATCTATCTGATAACAACATTTCTGGAACCATACCCAAGTGCGTCAACAACTTCACAGCAATGGTTACAAAACAAGATGGGAGTATTCTCATTGCAAACATCTCTATAGTAGCTGTGGAGATGGCTACTATCTTTACAAAAGGACATATATATGAGTACAACACCATTCTTCCACTGGTTAGGAATATGGACCTTTCGAACAGCAATTTGTCTGGCGATATCCCGAAGGAGCTGACTAGTCTTGTGGAATTGGGATCACTCAACTTGTCAGGGAATCAGTTGACGGGATTAATCCCACACAACATTGGAGACATGAAGCAATTGGAATCTCTTGATTTATCAAGAAACTCTCTATCCGGTGGAATTCCCGACAGCTGCACTACTATGGCTTCTCTCAACTATTTGAATGTGTCTTACAACAAGCTAAGTGGAAGAATACCAGACAGCACACAATTCAACACCTTCAATGCTTCCAGCTTTATTGGAAACCAACTCTGCGGGCCTCCATTAACAAGAAACTGCAGTGGCGACGGTGATCCCATCCTTGCACCAGCGAACAAAGATGAGCATGAAGGCGGTAAATCAAAGATAGAGTGGCTTTACGTATTCATATCTTCAGGATTTGCCGTGGGATTTTCAATTGTTTGTTCGACATTGATTCTGAACAAGTCATGGAGGGATGCCTATTTTGGGTTTGTGGAGGACATGTGGAACAAGCTCTACGTATTTTTCTATGTCAAATGGAGAATGTTGGCACGTCGATAATCAGCCAAATGGAGAATGTTGGTACGTTCAGCTGTCGGATGCTACATTTCCTTTCTGATTTATTTTATTTTAATTACTTTTCATCTTGAATTGTCACGTTCTAGGTATGTTTTTTTGCGTCTCGTTCTGTCATCTGTGTGAAATAAAGAAAGGAAATATCCTCGGATGCTACCTTTTCATTTTGAATCGTCAAGTTTTAGGTATGTTCTCTGCGTCTGTCGTTCTAGGTATGTTTTTTTGCATCTCGTTCTGTCATCTGTGTGAAATAAAGAAAGAAAATATCCTCGGATGCTACCTTTTCATTTTGGATCGTCACGTTTTAGGTATGTTCTCTGCGTCTGTCGTTCTGTCATCTATGTGAAATAAAGAAAGGAAATATCTATTTTATTTTAATTAGTTTTCATTTTGAATCGTCACGTTTTAGATATGTTCTATGCATTTGTCGTTCTGTCATCTGTGTGAAATGAAAAAAGGAAATACCCTCAGATGCTACCTTTCCTATCTGTTTTATTTTAATAACTTTTCATTTTGAATTGTCACGTTTTAGATATGCTTTCTGCGTCTGTTGTTCCGTTATCTGTGTGAAATAAAGAAAGGAAATATCCTGTATTATAAAGGAGTACTACGTCCAAGACCAAAACACAAGCCACTGTTCTGGCATACTTATAGTCTGCATAGCCCTTGATAAATGTTTGAATTGAATAAACAAATAAATCATACACATCACAAAACAGGCATCATACAAAATCATACATGTTTAATAAATAAATGAATAAATAAAATCGAACTTAATGTTTCAACCCAATAACAGACTATACCTATTTTATGTATACAGACTGGACAAGGAGACGATGATTGACAAATTCCACAGCTTCTCCTGGGGAAATTTCTGAAATATATATAAATTGATCGACAACTTTTAAGACCTATGAGATGATTCTAGTATATGCACAACTCTTGAAGATATATAATTCTACAAATTTACAGGAGCTGTATGTAAATAAATCTATATATAAATATTGATATACCTATAGCAACTGTACCCTTTCCGCATTAGGGGATGACGCTGAATGAGATGCAGCTAGAAGGGCTGCTCCGATACCTGAACCATCTTCCGTCACATTAAAGATGACATAAGAAGCAACATCTTCGCCTAGTATTTGTCCCATGGCTTCATTTAGATATTCTCTAAACATTGCGTAATTTGTATATATACAAACCTCCTTCGACGGCAACTACTGTTCTTCTCATTTTATTCCAACTTGGGGTCCTGCTACTGGCTTCGTGGGACTTAGGCACTGAGAATATTTTCTCATGGCTTAAGACACAGAAGAATCTTTATGTTCTAGATTTATCTAGTACTGGAATTTCAGGCGTTGTTCCTAATTCGGTTTGGCGGATTACTGAATTGTGTCTCTCACACAACCATCTCCATGGAAAAATTCCGGACAAATTTGTCACTATGAATGTCTACTTGAGTTCCAATCAATTTAGTGGATCATTGCCTCGAGTGGGAGATAGTGTATGGCAGTTGGATCTCTCCAATAACTCATTTTCTGGAGGTCTATCTCACTTTCTTTGTGACAACATCCCAAATTTGTCCTTTCTTGATCTTGGGGGAAACCAATTGACTGGAGAATTATCGGACTGCTTCTTGAAAAGCCCTTCATTAATGAGGTTGGAGTTGGGAAATAACAATTTGTCTGGAAGCCTGCCCAATTCCTTTGGATTTCTTGCAGAATTACAGTTTTTGAATCTGCAAAGCAACAAATTTTCAGGTCGAATACCTTTTTCCATGCGCAATTGCGTCAAATTAGAGAGGATCGACCTTCATGAGAATAACCTGGTTGGAAATATACCAACATGGATTGGGACAAGGCTAACCAAATTGAAGATTCTTATTTTACGCTCAAACAAGTTGAGTGGTGAAATTTCTTCGGATATATGCCTCTTGAATTCTCTTCGAATTTTGGATCTATCTGATAACAACATTTCTGGAGCCATACCCAAGTGTGTCAACTTCACAGCAATGGTTTCAAAACAAGATAAGAATGGTCCGCTTCGAAACGGCTTTTCAGTTAACATGGACAGAGTTACAAGACAAGATGGGAGTATTATGATTGCAAACATCTCTACAGCAGCCTTGGAGATGGCTACTATCTTTACAAAAGGACATATATATGAGTACGACACCATTCTTCCATTGGTTACGAATATGGACCTTTCGGACAACAATTTGTCTGGCGATATCCCGAAGGAGCTGACTAGTCTTGTGGAATTGGGATCACTCAACTTGTCAGGGAATCAGTTGACGGGATTAATCCCACACAACATTGGAGACATGAAGCAATTGGAATCTCTTGATTTATCAAGAAACTCTCTATCCGGTGGAATTCCCGACAGCTGCACTACTATGGCTTCTCTCAACTATTTGAATGTGTCTTACAACAAGCTAAGTGGAAGAATACCAGACAGCACACAATTCAACACCTTCAATGCTTCCAGCTTTATTGGAAACCAACTCTGCGGGCCTCCATTAACAAGAAACTGCAGTGGCGACGGTGATCCCATCCTTGCACCAGCGAACAAAGATGAGCATGAAGGCGGTAAATCAAAGATAGAGTGGCTTTACGTATTCATATCTTCAGGATTTGCCGTGGGATTTTCAATTGTTTGTTCGACATTGATTCTGAACAAGTCATGGAGGGATGCCTATTTTGGGTTTGTGGAGGACATGTGGAACAAGCTCTACGTATTTTTCTATGTCAAATGGAGAATGTTGGCACGTCGATAATCAGCCAAATGGAGAATGTTGGTACGTTCAGCTGTCGGATGCTACATTTCCTTTCTGATTTATTTTATTTTAATTACTTTTCATCTTGAATTGTCACGTTCTAGGTATGTTTTTTTGCGTCTCGTTCTGTCATCTGTGTGAAATAAAGAAAGGAAATATCCTCGGATGCTACCTTTTCATTTTGAATCGTCAAGTTTTAGGTATGTTCTCTGCGTCTGTCGTTCTAGGTATGTTTTTTTGCATCTCGTTCTGTCATCTGTGTGAAATAAAGAAAGAAAATATCCTCGGATGCTACCTTTTCATTTTGGATCGTCACGTTTTAGGTATGTTCTCTGCGTCTGTCGTTCTGTCATCTATGTGAAATAAAGAAAGGAAATATCTATTTTATTTTAATTAGTTTTCATTTTGAATCGTCACGTTTTAGATATGTTCTATGCATTTGTCGTTCTGTCATCTGTGTGAAATGAAAAAAGGAAATACCCTCAGATGCTACCTTTCCTATCTGTTTTATTTTAATAACTTTTCATTTTGAATTGTCACGTTTTAGATATGCTTTCTGCGTCTGTTGTTCCGTTATCTGTGTGAAATAAAGAAAGGAAATATCCTGTATTATAAAGGAGTACTACGTCCAAGACCAAAACACAAGCCACTGTTCTGGCATACTTATAGTCTGCATAGCCCTTGATAAATGTTTGAATTGAATAAACAAATAAATCATACACATCACAAAACAGGCATCATACAAAATCATACATGTTTAATAAATAAATGAATAAATAAAATCGAACTTAATGTTTCAACCCAATAACAGACTATACCTATTTTATGTATACAGACTGGACAAGGAGACGATGATTGACAAATTCCACAGCTTCTCCTGGGGAAATTTCTGAAATATATATAAATTGATCGACAACTTTTAAGACCTATGAGATGATTCTAGTATATGCACAACTCTTGAAGATATATAATTCTACAAATTTACAGGAGCTGGTATGTAAATAAATCTATATATAAATATTGATATACCTATAGCAACTGTACCCTTTCCACATTAGAGGATGATGCAGAATGAGATGCAGCTAGAAGGGCTGCTCCGATACCTGAACCATCTTCTGTCACCTTGAAGATGACATGAGAAGCAACATCTTCGCCTAGTATTTGTCCCATGGCTTCATTTAGATATTCTCTGAACATTGCGTAGTTTGTATACAAACCACCTTCCACAGCAACTACAGTTCTTCTCATTTTATTCTGACTTCCAACTTTTGTCTTCCCACTTGCAATTCCACTGCTCCCGTCCCTCCCAATCTTCTTGAGTATTCCAACAATGCCCGCAGCTGCCAGCCTGGCAGCCCTGCGGGCCACTACATCACATACTTTTACAACAAGCTTTCGAATGTGAAGAGGAACATTAGGAATCTGAAAGCAAAGCCAACAAGAAATGAAACTAATAAATACGGTTAAATATACCCTTTTATTGGGATCTTGGTGGCAATTTAATAGGAAGGGACCAAAGTTGAAATGATGAAATGGTTTTGACCTCGAGCGTCTCGTTTAATATTCTGGATACCTCGCTCAAGTTGGGGGTATCATCCTCGTGCATAGCAGCCATCAATGGTGTTCTGAAAAGTTTATTAGAGCAACACATCATGTTTATTAGAGAATGAGGGAATAACCAATTTAATAAGAAAATTCCTAGATCAGCTACATCTCCAAATCCCATAGTTTCCAACTCTGAGAGTATTAAATTCTCCAAGCACCATCACTTGTTCAAATATTCAACAGATTTTCCAAAAGCTAATGATAATATTGAACCCCATATGTAAATTTGAAGATAATTTGAGTTACTTGTAACCTTTTCCCTCATAACCAAAGGGCACCACCTTTCATCAGCATGCAATATATTCCTACTGGCATTAGGGAAAAGATAAAGACCGAGAACAGAACTACACCTCAATATGAAGGGGACATGTAGCTTAGAAGAAACAGGTCCAAAGACATCCGACTCCTGTGACATATGAAGAATTACTCTTCGCACGATGTCTCCAAGGTACATTCCTGATATCATTTTCTCAAACCCCTGCAGAGAGATTCCTGCTAATCAGCCACCACAATACATTCTGGATCCAACAAACTGGTACATAAGAGTTGAATTAAGAGGGCGCACACACAAGAAATTAATCCTACCTGATCATTGGGATTAGGGCTATCAGCATCCAAATCAATATCATATGATGTTCTTGGCAAATGAGATGACCAAAAGTTTCCCCATTCCATGTTAACAACCTAATTGGATTTAAGATGACCATTAAGTAATAATTAACGATAAAACATAGCAAATATCAATATTGTTTATGATTAAAATAGACGCTAGAAAGGATACCATGCCTCCTGAACTTGTTAGTAGACCTTGGCACTTGATGATGGCATCTGCGCGCTCCAAATAACAGGCATTGGTACCCGTGCCGAAAATCACTGCAACGACTGTGTCTTCATCATGATAATGACCAAGAGCCAAAGTCCCCACAGTATCATTTATCTGCATAGGCAAAAAGAATGTATCAAATCATGCAACTGCAACACAAGATTCATAGGTCACATGCAGTGCAAATTGCCTATATTTCTTAAACATCCATTACATAATCCCACATAACCAAGATAATCGGTTACGTAAACAATTTAAATAAAACACAAAAGTATGAAAAAGTTGCCAGCATCCAAAGACATAAACAGCCTAAAGAAAAACCCAGGCGAAATGATTCTCCAAGAACGAATCAAGCATACCAATTTGCGTTCATCGGCACAGATAGTGGAGAAGAAAATAAATAGATCACATCAAATACAATTAAATTACAGCAGAAACAATAATCAAGAATAGGTAGTAACTATCAACATACCATCTGGACAATTAAATGACAATGGAATGGTGGATAAAATAGTGGGTTCAACGAACAGAAATTCAATCCTATCATTTCACGTTTGTGTAACAGATATGTCAATCTCCATTGGTAAAGGAAAATAGAAAATGACAGGAATTATCCTAACACCCATAGTCTCATAGCATAGGAAGCTCTACAAAGGCTGTCATTCACTCCCTCACCTAACAGTCATAACACAGTTCAAGACGTATAGCAATATAAACAGTACAACACTGTTGTCATTCAACTCCTCATAACCAAGTCAAATTAAAGGTATGAAAATGAGACAGAGAGCATACAAGAACAGCCACCCGCATATCCAGGCCTTTTCGTGATATTGCTTGTTGCAAGCACTCTGAAACATCTCTTCCAACCTGTAACAAAATACATCATACTACATAAGTTCTAATTTTTCACTCGTTATAATTATTCTGCTACAGTGTAGCCATCTAGTTATATGGAATCAACTCTTTGGAAAAGTAAGGCTTTTGTACCTCATCCTTAAAAATTCTAGACATCATTGATTGTTTAAGCCATAAAAGCCATAGGTTCAATGCAATCTAATCGTTGATTTCATGGCGGAAACAAAAGAAGACAATCATAATGCAACTAACCATGTCTTCAACTGAGAATCCTTTTGTCCATTTAATTAGATTTCCAGATGATGATGAGGTCTGTTTAACTGGAAACGAAAATGTGAATCCAAGTTCCCTTCTTTCTTGTCGTGATTCAGAAAAACTTTCTTCTTTTTCAACGAAATCCTTCAATGATGTTGCTATAAAATCAAAAAGCTCCTGCAAGTGGAAAACACAACAAAAAGACATCAGTGTTTCAAATCTCAAAATTCTGACATTTGATTCATGCCGCTATTTTAAGCCACCTCGCCTGTGCTCGTCATCAAATTTTGCGGAATCGGTTTTCGATCAACATCATGTCCAATTATAGCAGACCTATGGCCTCCCAACTGAACACGCAATACCCGAAAATTCGTTCCACCAAGATCTAGGGCATAATAAGTTCCTTCTTCATTCCTGGAAAAAGAATGCTGATTAAGTGAAGCATCAATTCATGTGCAACAGAATTAGTTCCAAATTTTCTAAATAATCCAACAATATACTGCCATCAATGTCTCAAATAAATCAAGGAATATCAAGTTAACACAATTAGGTGATCTCAAAGGAACTGATTAATGCAATAACCAAAAAAGAAGGCTTTCACAATCTTGATCCTTGTTGTCCATATGAAACAATAACGATAGAGTAATTGAGTAGGATAAAACATAAGTGTAAACAATCACAATCAATGATATGGTATTAATACCATGCTCCATTTGGCAAGTAATATGAAATCAACAGATATGATTCCACCAACAAACCATTACATGTCATCTCAATCAAAACCTGCTTGCAATACAAAGAAGATTTTACTCTGGGTCTAAGACTTTAAACATAACATTAACTCCTGTTTGGAAAACTATCATATTAATTTCCTGCAAATTCGCTAAAAGATTAACCATGTTCATCATTTCCTACTCTATCACAGATAAACCATCACCATAATAAAAAATGTCAACCTATTATCAATAAACACAAGGTTAAGAAGATATACAGAGAGAGAAATGTTAAACCCCACAAAACATCAAAGTGAGAAATATTAATGAGGAATAAACCAATTCATGATCATTTTAAACAATTAAGATATCCAGTCTTACAAACAGAGGAAGCATAAAAGGACAATTGCCCTAATATCTCAAAGATCGAAATTTCCATCCACCTTGCCAATGCCAGACAAAAATCTCACATTTTTACCCCACACAGCGGCATATTCGAGTATCAAACTGGAGAAAACCAAGACGAAGTCAACATAATACACACTGGCAAACAAACAGGCGCACACTAATCCACACACAAGCTCACAGACTAAAAATTACACAAAGGTACAAGCAACAAAACCATCTCTCGCATACCCGGTGGGGAGATTATGAACATAGGTCAGAAGCATCTTAAGCTTCGACCCGCCCTCCGACGCGAGGCCAGCGTGCATCTCCACCGCCATAGCATCCACAACCTGCCTCAGCCGACTCACCGGGGTGGCGCAACCCTCCTCCAGCTCCTCCAGCACACTCACCACCCTCCTCCACCCCCTCCGCCGCCTCACACTCCTCCCCACCATCACCGACGCCACCACGCACGCCGCCAGCGTGAAACCAGCCGCCAACGCCACCACCACCTTCCCCATATACGTCGCGCTTTCCTCCCTCCCCTCCCAAACACTCCTCTCTCCCTATTCCTTGACACACAAAAACAAAATTAAAATCAAATCAACCATCTCCACCAACAAAACAAGGCAAAAATCCTCCTCCGCCACCGATCAGAACACAGTAAAACGTTTCCACGATCGGATTATCCAAAAAAAAAAACACCTCCGCCGGAGAATGAAACGCCGCCGCCTTTCCAACCGGAATAAGAGGAAGTTAACGGCCGATTACGCCGCCGTGGGGGAGTAAAACGGCGCCGTCGTAGGGATTTCTCCTCGATTTTTATCCTTTTTTCCCCACTGTGGAGAACCGAAGAAGAGTTGCTCGAAGAAAAGTTGTTTTTTTTTTTTAGAGAGAGAGAGAGGGAGCAATGGTGGAAGTGTTTTGGAAAGCGAACTGTGGGTACTTATAAGGGAGATGAAATGGCGGATTTGCCCTGGACAAAATGGAAAATGCCTGATTTGTTACCTTTTTCGATGTAGCGAGGTGGATTCTGGTTTGACCGGGCGTAGACAATTGGGAAAACATCTGCCGCATGGGATTTCACCCTTTTCCCTTTCGGGGGAGGATATGTGAAATGACGGATTTGCCACTGGCTCTTGGGAGGAAGTTGGGACTTGGGATTTGGCTTCTATTTGTGTGTAGCCCTACTTAGGAGATGTGTGTTTGATTTGTTTGTGCTACTTTAATTTTGAATGGTATGGTTTTTTATTATTTGACCTATCAAAATGGTCTAGGATAGGGGTGGGCGTTTCGGATCGGATATCCGATACCCGATCCGATCTGATCGGGTAAAACCCGATCGGTTCGGATATTTTCAAGAAAATCGGGTATCGGATCGGATACTCGAAACCCGATTAGAAATATCGGATCGGATTCGGGTAGTGTTTCTCTACCCGAACTATCCGATTAACCCGAATTATATATATATATATGTCAGTATACATACACGATTAGGGATTGAGAGAAAATATTTTTGTTTTTTTTTTAATCTTACACAGAGTCTCACTCAGAAAAAACTCATCTGCATCCTCGATTCCCATTCCTTTTATCTTTGTAGTCTGACTCTCTGTACGCATCCAAATCCAGATCTGAAGGTTCTCAATCAACAGAAAAATCAATATGTGTCTCAGCCCCAAGAAAATCAGACTTGCCCAGATCTGAGGCTTCCTCAATCAACAGAAAAATCAATATTTGTCTCAGCCCCAAGAAAATCAAACTTGCCCAGATCTGAGGCTTCCTTAATCAATAGAAAAATTTTCAGAAAATCAGACTTGCCCAGATCTGAGGCTTCCTCAATCAACAGAAAAATCAATATCTGTCTCAGCCCCAAGAAAATCAGACTTGCAGACTTGCAGATACTATTGAGAGTTTTCTGACCGATTTTCTGATAGAACTTAGAAGAGAAGAAGATGAGTGTAGAGATTAGAGAGAAAAGGCCCTTTGTTAGGAAGAGAGAGGAGAAAGAACAGTTGCTGCGTTGCCTTCTTATTTGTGAAGTTTTGAATCAGAATAATGTAACCCTCATTTTCAATTTAGAAAAAAAAGGAGTTGAAAAAAATATATATAAATTATGCGGGTATCCGAACCCGATCCTATCGGATACCCGACTATTTCGGGTACCCGATAATATCGGATCGGATTCGGGTAGCAAAAAATGCTACCCGAAATTTCGGGTACCCGATCCGAATTACCCGAACCCGCAAAACCCGACCCGATGCCCACCCCTAGCCTAGGATGATGGGGGACCGTTATCTTAGGTAGGAAAGAGGATGGCGACTCAATCGTGATTTTTCTCTAAATTTAAATATTATTATAGCTAAAATATTAATAATTTGATGCACAATAGAAATACGAATATGATACAATATAAATATTATTAGATAATTTTTTTTTTCTAAAAACTGTTCGCTATCAATTACTTACAATTTATCTTTAGATTTCAATGATTTTGTAAGGTTTTATTTTTAGGAGAAAAGTTGAACTTTGTTCTTTTTTGGCAATTTCTGATTTAACTTTTGTTTTGTCAAATAGGTGTATTTGTAAAATACTGTCGTCCAAACTTCATTCTAGTAGTTTTGATAAAAATATAATTGGCGTGTATATTTTAAAAACATGTCACATATCATATTTTTCTTAATCAAAACCACTAAAAAATTAAAATTGTAATATATCATAAATATAAACATTGAATGACGGTATACAGCAAAAATTTATTAAGATGATAAATCGAAAAAATTGGAAAGTTTGAATGAAAAAATAAATAAATCTTTGTCCCTTTATTTTGAAGAAGAAGTTAGAATAAGTTAAAGTTGAAAATTGGAAGTTATAGCCAAACAAGGCAAGGGGATGTAGGAGGCAATAGTGAGAAAAGAATGGGCAAAATGGAGATTTAAAGATGGCATCCTAGTTGGATTGTACTCGTACAGAAATGTGCTGTATATATGTAGTGGGGTAGTGTGTGTGGTTATTGGGAGGAGGCAGGCACGAGAGGCAAAACGGCGACGGAGTAGCTGCGTATTCGGCCGTACAAGGGGCGTGGCATGGCAGCTGTGATCCGCTAATTCCAGCTGTGCTTCAAAAGGCAATTGCATCCAACCGTACAATTCCTATCACCATTTATTCCCCCCCATCTTGTGCCTCTCACGCGCTCCAACAACACACCATCCCACACACAGTTTGTCTTCGATGTTTTTAAAAAAATTATTTTATTATATCGTATTTATTAGAAATAAGTGTCGAACAATGTCTTAATATTTTTCATGTGAAAAATTTTAAAATAATTTATGTTATTATATCTGTATAGTATAATATTGTATCTATATTATCTATGAATCATAAGCTAACATTTTATTTTCAAACTAAGTTAAAGAAATTTTGTGTTCAAACTATCAGAAATACAAATATATATATTATTAGTAGGGGAAAAGGAAATATTTATAAAATTATTAAGGGTCTGATGCTGAGTAAACCTAAGCGAGAGCAACAGGAAATTACAAGAGAAAAAGAGGGAGAGTATAAAACTTAAAAAGATATTTGATGGGAAAACATTGTGGAATACCCAAAATACGAAATAAATTCTATATTTTAGAAATTAGTATAAAAATGAGCATTAAAAACTCTCACATTTTAATAGAGTAAATTTTTATATTTGTTTTTGGTAGTATATTGCTCTTTTTTTATATATATATTTCATCATAAATCATCTATTTTTATTTTCTAATAGAACATTCATAGTATTTATATTTTTAATTGATTTCTATTATATATCATTTCTAATATTTTCCTTTTAATTCCTTCATAATTCTCTAAGAATTTTCATATATAATTAAATAAATGTTTGTTGTCTTTTTTCACTTCTCTTTTAGTAATTTGTGTAAAAGTGTAATTTTCATATTTAAAATGAATTTTTTGGTACATATGGCTCAAAAAACTTGCTGTTCATTTTTCTAAAACACGAATTGTTTATGCAAATTTTTTAAATATAATATTTATTTTGTATTTTCAGTATTCGTAGTCCGATAATTATTTCGAAAATTATTGATAATATAAATATCATAAGGCGCTTATTGCGGGGATCCCTCCCAACATAATTTTTTACATCCACAAAGGTTCGAACTCGAGACCTTGCTTGAGTGAACTCATGCCCCTATCCACTTGAGTCAACTGCCCGTTGGTATAAATATCGTATTTAATAACATTGAAAGAAATCTATGATTTTAATCGGTTTTTAAGTTTAAATTAATTTCTCTGTTGAAGGAGTACTTTTCTACATAAAAAAAATTTGAAATTGGCCGAGTGATACTCATACGGCAGTGAAGACAACATCTGCCAAAATCGTTTCAAATTTAATTTTCCAACATTCATTAACTTCATTATGATATATTTGTAAAAGAAAGATGCTATGAAGAAAAGGATGGAGAATTTATTAAAGGAAAAAATGGTAGGTCACTTCTCACGGGCTAATTGGAAAAATCATTAAATTCCGTGTATAGTGATGGTTAAATTATTGCTTATAAACCACCTTGGTTTGTTGTTTGGTAAAATGAAAATACAATTGTATTTTCCTCATATTTTTTATTATATGTATTTTTTATTTATTCTCTTAATTTTAATAATTTTAGCATTTTAATTCGATTAATCAATATAAAGATAGATTCTTTTTTACACGCATAGTGTAATTGATTTTCTATTTAAGAGATTATGACAAATTATATAATAATTGTAAATACACTTCCTCATGTTATTTGTTGCGTTTGTGACACTTCTGTGGAACATCATAAAATTATAGTGATATGATAATGTGATGTCAAAAAGAGTTCGCAACCTGCAAACTCATCAAAAAATGTATATAAGGGAAAGAGTATAAGTATATTCAAATGATATATATTAAGTTGACGAGATGTGACAAAATAATATCGGAGTTGTTTGTTAACTCGGAAGTTGAATGTTGCGCAAGACAAAATACTATACACATGGAAATTCTCTCGAAATTACTAAACAAGTGTTATATGTGTGAGAATCACTTCATTGAAATTGAATCTATAGGATTTGAGTCATTGATAAATTAAAAAAAGAGGCCAAGTAAAACTAATTAACCTCTCCTTTTAGTTTATTATATTATCAAATTTAAGTTATATTGGATTAATTTAATTTAGAGAATTGGAAACATACTCGACAAATTTCGAAAACTTGCGATCACATCGTACATGTTTTATGAGTACAATCACTTGAAGTGAAAGTATTTTCGAGATTAAAAATTTGAACTACAATTTTACATAACACTATAATTTTATTTTACAAACATATAATATTTTATATTATTATATATGTATTATCTTGTCCATAGTACTGTATTCATATCCATTGAACCTGGCTACACCATTAAAAAGCTTGCGATCTCCATTTCATTTGCAATTTGTAATTTTATTATCTTTTATTTATGCTAATGAGCGGATATGATTCTCTACAAGTGGTTGTCAGACTGCTTTCATTTAAGATGTAACTGGAGCCGTCCGATCAGTAGAAATATGTCTGTAGCAGCACCGAAATGGTTGACTAATGTCATGTGGAGTCCCACCAATAAAGTGGAGATTCAACTCGCTTTAACCACATGCGCAACAGAGACACCTTTTTTTCTAAAAAAATTCTTATTATTTCTAATTTTTAACAATTTATTTGAATTAATCCTATGCATTATTATGTCATTCACAATAATTGAATTTAATTATTAATGTTATATATTTCGAAGATTTATATATTATTGGCGTAATTATTAGAGGAATACTATGATAAATAAATATTCTCAGTGGATCCTATTTTATTTTGTACAATTTCAGATCATAATTATTGAGTTTATGAATTCAGCCCCAATTAATTGTCGGGAAATTATGGAAAAATCCTCAATTGTGGACTCAATTTTTAGTTTGCTCTCCAGGTCAAAATTTTTTTAAGTTCACTTCCCAAATGAATTTCAAAATTTGACTTTACTCCCCAATCTGGGCAGCAAATACGACATATTGTGATTTAAATACGCGATATCACGATTTGAATACGTTATTTATGAGTTTTGATAAAATGCAGGAATCACGTATTCAAATCATGATATCGCGTATGTAAATCGCAATAATGTCGTATTTGCTGCCCAAACTGGGCAGTAAAATCAAATTTTAAAACTCATATGGGGAGTGAACTAAAAAAAATTTCAACCTAGGGAGCAAACTAAAATTTTTTCAACTCATGGAGAGTTTTATATAAATGCCCCTTAAATTATTGGTATAACTAGTTAAAATTCAATGTCAAGACACGGACTAAACGTCTAGTAATAAATTTTGTTGTTTTATATCAAATGCATTGAGTTTTATCACCATCTTTTTTTATGATTAGTATATATGTCTATTTTTATTTTTCAAATTATTATTTAATTCTTTTTAAACTATTCACCGGTTCGAGCAGATCACTTCTTATACATGATGACTGATTGTTGGTCGTCTATCTTGAAAGAGACCACATGAAGTAAGTTCTTAAAAGATATTCATAAGATCACAAGATATGCGGCCTTATGACGTACAAAACAACCTTGTACTAGTTGCTAGAAGGGATACATTGCTCCTAGCAGGTGGCCGGTAGCGCTTGTGCACTGATGTACTCGGGTGTGGTACGTTGTAATAGATTTTATCCCTTAGCGAAGGAAGCGAACTTCTAAACATCGTGGGAGGTACATCCTCGAGGATGGGTTTTCCTCTCGATGTTTGGTGTTTTTCTCGTGTTTACACATTACTCATCATACTCGATAGGAGACGACCTTAAAGTTTGAGCGAGAAAACTCAAGGGAGATATGCCCTCAAGGTTTGGTTTTCTTTCTCGAAGTTTGATGCTTTTCCTTGTTTTTAAGCGTCAATTCAGCATGCTTGGTAAGGAAATACCTCAAAATTTAAGCTATTGTCCATGGTGCTCGAGGGGCTCTCTCGAATGTCGTAGTCTTTGGGTGTGGTTTTGGAGTTATGACGTTGGTTTTTCGGTCCCTAGCTCTCATCTTCAAAGTTTGGAAAATCAATTCAACTTTTTAAGGCATACTATCAATATTTAAGATAAAAATCGAGCACATCTTTTATGCGATTAGAAAGCGGTTGGTGATGCCGCATCGACTATACTTCCAACCTCACCTTTAATTTAGCCCCTAGGTTATAACATGGCAAAATTGTATCATATTAATTGTTGTTCAATATAGTATTATTTTAGAAGTTTTAGACGTTCAAATTTCAAAATATGCATCCATACACCTTTATGATACTCGCGTATATATCTACATATATAATATTTGGTACGTACATCTTGGATGTCTAGATTTCACAATTGTTTTAAGTTAATGATTAATTAACATATGTCTATATATATACAATCATTTTCATCACCCGCAGTGCCTATATTAATTAACTATCTATCGAGTGCTTTTAATTTGATGTGTTAAAAGAGACTTTTAAATGCAGTCTTCTCTTATAAATCTGAGTTTTCTCTTTCTTATTTATTCTACTGAATGATAATAGTATTGTTTTTGTTGTTTACACACAAGGAAAAAAGTAAGGCATAAAGAAGTAACAAGGACCGCAAGGACCGATGTCCGTATTAGATTTTGTGGTTACGTACAAAAGGGGAGTGAAAATTAATGCCAATATCGTCACCTCTCTGCACCCCTTATTAATGCACCCATTTAATGCCATCTCTACTACTACTATTACTATTATTATTATTATTATTATTATTACAATTATGTTATGTTTATTAATTTATTATTTTATTTGATCTAAATAAGAACATTCATGTATGTCAATGATAATCCCAACCAAAAAAAATGTATGTCAATGATAAATATTATTAATCTTTTTTATTGAGTCGTAGTTTATGAATTCATAATTCATATTAACACGTGGCTAACTGAGATATGTAGCGTGGAATGATGAAAAGGTGGAGTTCGAGAACTTGCTATGCAGTGAGCTCGAATGGGAGGCTTAAAAAACATGATTTTTCTATAATTTGAGTGGACAATTCTGTACCAGGAATGACCATACATAAGAAAATAGAGCAATGGAAGAAATGAAATTTGATAATTTGTACTCATTATTAAATTTTACGTACCCAAAATCATGATTCGAATTTGATTTGATATTCTAGTAAAAATTGAACTAGTTAGAGTTAATAAATTACAAAAATGTATCAATTAATGTCTCGTCATCGGTGCTTAAGTTCATTATCCATGTGGGATTTAATTATCGAACTCAAACAAAAGAAAGCCGATATAAATAGGAGCTTTGTTTTATGTGCTGACTTTTATGTAGTTTTGACTAAGAAGAACAACAAATGGACAGGTAAGAAATGGGAATATTCGAGGCCTAATTCCCACAATAATAATCTACATCCATAAAACCATGATTTGTTGATATATAGTTGTATTTATCATGTTAATCATTGTTTTGCCTTCACTAAACCAATGGGAACTTCACATGCAACCAAAAACATATATGTTCAACATTCTAATTATTATGAGGAAGACTTAGGGTAGTAATTAATGGACCATTAAAGATATATAAATTAATTAGTAATATTTGTAAAAGGATGCATCTGAAATTAGTAGGATTTTATGATCTGGATTCAAATTTTATTTGAGGTGCGTGTGTTTAAAAATAAATAAATTAGGATTTATATTGTCACACATTTTATTACTTTCTCCCTCTCTTGAAGTTCTGCTCTCATTCTTTTTATTAATACTATTATATTAAGTGAGAAATTTAAATAAAAATCGTTTTGATTTCTTTGTGTGTGTGTTTTTTTTTAAATTTTATTATTTATTTAATTTAAGAAAAATTTCATCTAATTTTAAACACGTCTCTTCTAATTTTTATTTTTTAATTAGAAATGAAAATTGTTAATTTATAGAATATTAGTCCTCCCTATAAAGATTAAAAAAGGGAAAAATAAAAAAGGCAAAGTTATGAACAATGAACAAATATGACCAAACAGGAAATAAAAGACAGACAAAAAGTGAATTAATAAAGAAAGATTCTCAAAATTGCCGAAAAATGGTATGGGGAAAGTATGTGCGACCCCCTTTTGGTTTGGGTATTTACTTTATTGGCAATTAAATTTGCAAATTTATATCTACAAATAATTAATTATTTTTCTCAAATTTATCCACCTACTATAGTATAAAGTAATTAATTAATCCCAACAATATATACTGACGTGCCAAAGTTGATGTATGTTGAGTGGGTCAAGTGGATTTATGTCGACCTTGACCACCAATTCAAACGTTATATTAATTACATTTTTAAATGCTAAAAAACGTTAAAAGAGTTAAAGACAACGTTATTATATATTGTCGTGGTCAAGCAGTCATCATCATCACTCACCAAGTCACCATTCAGCTTACAATTGGAGACATCTCCATGCACATGTGACATGCCCATCAAGTGCAATTTTTTCAAAAATTTAAATTTCAATACTACCCTATATATGATAGAAAAAATGAACCAGAATATAAAATACAAATACATCACAACAAGAATAAGTTGATATATTTCTTTTTAGAATTTATTTTGTAAGAAACTTGTGCCACTCATCTGATATGATATCCAACTAGTTCATTATAAGTAAGATACATTTCCATATACATGCTCATCAAGTGCAATTTTTCAAAATTTGAAGTTTCAACTAGCCTATTTAAATGCATGAATACGAAGAGAACATGAATACGATATGATAAAAATAAAGTGATATAATTCTTTTTAGAATTTATCATGTAAGCCTTTATTTGATATTAATATCCAAATGCTCGCTATTTTTGTAAAGCTCCATCCAATTGAGGTAAATTTGTAGTATGTTCGTATTTTAGATTTTTATATATTTTAAACAAAACTAAGTAAATATGGAATGAATAAATATAACTATATATTATTTACTCATTTAATAATTTAAAATAGTTAATTTGAATTTTTGAGGGAGGGGAGTAGGGGACATGTTTGTAATTGTAAAAGATGAAAACTTAAAGAAGGAAATAGTTTGACCTAGAGCCTAGTCGTGTGTAATTGTAAAATGACTTTAATTTGTGAGATTCATGGCATTTCTGAAATTGGGTCCCATTAGATCTCCTTAAGATCTCTTGTAATCATTCTGTAACTACAAATTTCCTGCTTACCAGTTACCACAACAATGCTAATCAATCAACTCCTCTAAAATTACAAATAACCCCCACAAGAAATGTGAAGATTATTGTTACATATTGGCTGTAGATTGCCAATTTGCAATTTAACTCTTCCACAAAATGCATACTTGAAGAGTGCAAGATGATGAATTCATCAGATATTAACTAAGTTGGGGTTTATCTCCGTGTTAATATTTCGATTAACCGACGCTCAAATAAGTATAACATCCAACTACAATTGTTTTAGAAAACCGTTAGGAATACCAAAAATGACTTGGTGGAACAGCCTAAAAGAGTTTTATAGATAAGTCTACGTACAGAGGAAGAGATCAGAGCAAAGAGTTAAACCCTAATAGAATTTTGGGCCTACATAACAAGGGTTTTAGATCAATATCAAAGGAGAAATTCGACAAATACCTGTCAGATATAGAAATAAACGCGGATTACGTATCCGTGATATCATAAACATGCAATATATATTTGCATAAGTAATTCAAAGCAGTACAAGTTTATTAACTTTTGTGTTAAATAATCAACCAAAAAGTGGATGATAGCAAGAATAGTTGTCCTTAGGGTTCATTTGTGTATATGAGGAAGCGATGGGGAAAAACAAAATGAAGTAAATAAAGAATAGTGTTTTCCTAAGGATTATGAGTCTCCACGTCTCTTGCTTCCAGTTTTGTTTGTATAGTCACTTTCTTACATTAACATCACACATATTCTGCTTTTAAAGAAGATTTATATGAGTGTGAACCCTTTTATTTTGTACTTATTATCTGCAAACTAATTTAATGTAGTGTATCAACCTCACTTCCCTTTATGTGATATATTTAATTTTTGTACCAAGTGAAGATACAATATAGTGTTCCAATTAACTACATACAGTTCACTATATTTTCGGCATCAGTAATCAAAATTTTGTTATTCTTTAAATTAGATCATTAGTAACTTTAGCCTTTTAGACCTCACATGTGTCTTTGATGCTTGAGGGTGATATGAATATCGATCGAAAGTACATAAAATTTTAAGTTTGTATAAAGTTGATGAGATAGAAATACTTAATGTTAAGAGAGATATAGTAAGTACGGAAATTTTCAAGTAATGATGTTTGGGGGTCTGAACTCATTCTTATCAAACGTGATGAAAAATATTACACGAATGTCTTGGCTCATAAGGATCGTAGCACGATAAAACATAGTGTTCTTAAAGGCCGGATGAGGATTTGTAGCCAATTTTGGAGCATGTAACATAAATTCAAATATTCAATAATTTCTTTACGCTGTCATCTTTCATACTTAAAACACATTATTTTATATGAAAACAAAATAAATATTTTACACGTAACGAACATAATGACATAACAAAAATTAAAAAAAAAAACCTCTTAATGAAATTAAAAATAAATACCAAAACATGTTCCAAAATATAAAAATTTATTTTAATTCATATCTCATAGAACATCTCAAAAAGGGGCATTTTTTTAAACCTCTCCATGAGTTGAAAAAATTTTAGTTTACTTAAAAACTCAAGAATCATGTACTTAAATCATAATATTACGTACTTAAATTATAATATATCGTATGTGCTGCATAAAATGGATAACAACTCAAATTTTGATTCTCATATGAGAAGTGAATTGAAATTTTTTTCAAATTGGAGAATAAACTAAAAGTTAAGTTCATAATTAAAAAATTTTCCATAATTCCCACTCTTAAAAATGAAAATAAAAGTACATAAATATATATATAAAAAAACATTAATGTAAAAAAGTGATGAATGTGAGCTGTAACACACTAGGAGTCTAGGACTAGGGGTCTAGGACAAAGTATTATTGTCTAAAAACATAATTAATTCAAAATCACGAAAATGCCATTGGGGGGGGTCAGACTGTGGGTGGGTGTCGGCATGGGTTGTGGACTCAACACCCTGGTTGAGTGACACGTGTCGTATTCCCCATTTTGACAGCTCATGCCAATTGGTAATTTAGTGAAGTTCCCAAAATGCCCCTGGATTCTCCACCGATTCCCCGCGTAACATTTCTGTTGTCACTCATCACGTGAGATTCGACACGTCACCACCTGCATCACCCTACAACTGGGCCCCACTTCACCCCCCCTTTTGTTTGTTTATTTTCACCGCCTCCTTTTCTCATTTATCGAAATTTTATGGAGAATCCACATTTTGTTGGGTTCTTCTTGACCTAAACATAAATTTACTATTATGTTGTTCTTTTGCTAAGTTGAATGAATATGGAGGGGATAACACAAATATGGTGATGTGAATTTGTTTTAAAAATTTTTATATGAGAAGGGTCGGGCACAAATATTCGGTACGATACAACCGACAACATGATTTTTTTTTATAAATATTTTTTTATATATCAAAATTGATGAAGTGATCAATATTCTCGTTGTTGAACAATTGATCAACTATTAGGGGATTAATCGTCCAGACGGAGTAAAATCAGGTTAATATATTTATACTATGAGAAAAAAATTAACTTACCCCACATATTAGGATGGTTTTTAATTCTTTTTTTCCTTCGAAATTTCAAATGTTCATCTAATTTTGGTAACAAATTTTAGATTTGTCATATCGACTATTTAGGTGCTAACATGTGTCTCATTTTGAGCGAAAATTTAATACTTTTTGGCGACAAATGAACCACATATTAATACCTAAATGTTCAAGACGATAATTTAAATTTTTTTACAAAGTACAAACGATAACTTAACATTTTTTACAAAGTACAGATAATAATTTGAGACATTTGAAAGTTTGAAAAAAAAATATATAAATAAGTTATTTTTTCCCCTTATACCATAATAGACATCTATTTTGGCCATAAAATTCTACAACAATTCTCAGTCCCAACCCTAGTCACCTAACATTGTTGTCCAAAGTAATCCAACCACATCTCTACACTTCTATGTGGGAAACATGTAAACTTTATTTTGTAAACCAAAAAGGTATTAGAATCCATAAATACATCCTCAAAATGAAACCAAGTGGCCCCTTACATTTTCTCCTAATTCTTTGTGTATGTAACTTTTTCTTGAATCAAATTAAGGACCCTTAAATTGTTACCTAGCAATTTATCTAGTCCATAATTTCTTTTTCACCTTTTTATGGCTATTAATCTCTAATTCTTGTAGTTTTTGAATACTAATTTAGCACATATATTTGTGGGGTTGTAGTAAGCGTCGGTTTCTTTAAATTTTTGTTATCTTCCTACGCAATTGAGTCCATAACTAATTTTTTGAGATATGCAATATGCTTTTCATGAGACCTCTCGTAACATAATTTTTACATGTACAAGAATCGAACTTAAAATCTTACTCACTGGCGGAGCCATGTGTAATTGAGGGGGTGCAATTGACCCCCTCAATTTTTTTTATTATGTATAAATATATATATTTTTGTGTATTGTGTATGTAATTTTTTGGTGTTTTTTCATTATTGACCCCCTCGATAAAATTAAAATTAATACTAGTGAGGGTCAATATAGTGAATTAATAATAATTGAGATAAAGTATGCTTTGATTGACCCCCCTAAACAAATTTTCTGGTTCTGCCACTGGTGTTGGACACGGATACGATATCGACATGTGTTTGATATGATAAAAAGTGTCCAAAAATTTAGAAAAAAATCGACATGTTGAAAATAGCTCCGACAGAACATCCTGATACACAAAATGTATAATATATTACAAAACGTAATAATGTTATTATTTATATGACTTTAAATATTAAATTGTATACGGATGTAATTATTTAAGATTTAATATTAAATACTCTTGTAAATATATTCAAATTAATTAATAAATATAAAATATATTTGTTTATATAGAATAGGCGTGTCAAAACGTATCATGTCCTAAATTTTTTAAAAAAATTATTTCACCGTATCTGTATCGTATTGTGTCAGTATTGATGCATCATACCATACGATAAAAAAATATATATATATTATGGATTATCTTTCTGTTGATATAAGAAAAACACGTAAGAAAAATAGAATAGTCTACGGATCTACTCTACGTCTGCATACTACGTGAATAATTTTTCCAGTTTATAGTACATAATTAAGTATGAATTTTGATAGTTAAACAAACTTTTTTACACATAGTCTACTGTACTAGAATCTCGACAGAGATTAAATTTTTAATCAACTAACAAAATAGATGTAACTTGTAACTATTTTATATTTTTATAGAAAATTAAAATTTTGACATTGATAAGATGATTTATAAAAATAAATTGAAAGAAAGCGTCTTTGCTTGCGGGCATCTTACTCCCCTAAGTTCTTCTATAAGAAAGCTTATCCATACTTGTGTAGGTAATCAAGATTATTCTTTTTAGTGATTCTTTATTCTTTATGAAATCAATACAATTCTTATAAAATTGTAGGGCTTCAAGTTTCAACTTTTATCCTGACCTTTGTCTTTGACTTATGATATACGAAAAACTCTAACAATGACATAATTTTATATCGTATTTTGTTGGAGACATCTATTATTATTTAATTCTGAAATATTATCCTATTGTTGGGGCTATATCTAAAGACGTGATAAGAACTCCAACCCTAGTTAGGTTCACTTAGGAAAAAAAAACCTTGATTCGCCTAAGAGTTGGCGAATATGAGGACAATTAGACCTGCTCATGAAGTGTTTAATAAGTAATAATTAGATAAAAGTAAGAACGAATTAAAGGTAAATCGTAAAGATCGAACAGATTGAGAAATAAAGAATATGGGGAATCGGAATATATAAATAAGAGAACACCAGGGTTAAGGTAGATTAACGATTAGAGAAAAGAGAAAAGAAGTAATAGACTTTGGATGATAGACAACACATATTAAAATTTTCTCCTTTTTTTTTGGGTAGATGCTATTAAATCATTTCAAGAATGTTTTTTTCCATAGGGTAGATGCTATTAAATCATTTCAAGAATGTTTTTTTCCATAACGGCCATATTAACGGCTATTTTAGATTGTTTAATCCATCAGTTTATTATTAACTTAACTCAAAATTAATTAATGAGTTCATATATGGCCGTAAATTTTTATCTCAAAGAGTTGACCTTTGATCTTGGGGATTGGATTTTCAGTATTATTTCATCAAAAACAATAGAGTAGGTTTAACATGATCGCGGTAAATCTTACCTAACTTAGACGATGACGGTTTTACCTTATCCGAGCTCAATTATATATTTTATTATTTTAGTAATTTGGTTATTTAACTTCTGTTTTTTAAATTAAAATCGGTCCAAAGTCCAAATCTTTGTCAGTTTAAGTATAAGACCCCGCTTCATTTATTACGGCACAAAGCAAAGAAATACACAATGAAAGTACCAAACCACAAGTAAGACAAATATATATATATATACAAAATTAATGAGACATAACAATTTTAGCTAAAACCCGTCAAGGACTCTAAAAATCCCATTCAAGGGCATCAAATGTCACCTCATAATTACAATAACTGAGTTAATAGCCAAAATTCAAGTCACAACCATTATTTAATACATTTCATAATAATTCAAAGAAATGAATGAAAATAACCCCACTTAATATGATAAATACCTTATCGTTTGATGAAAATTAAATACAGTGTCTTGTATTTGTTAAAGTCTAAAAATTCAACTCTCTTAGGTTAACATCGATTGATTCAAATAATTAAAATTTTTTGTTCAAAGTGATAATTTTGGACTCGAATCTTCAGACAATTTTAGAGGTGTGTTTAATTAAAAAAAAGTTATATCTTAGGCTGATTTGATTAAATTAATTGCATTTTACTATTGTTTCAACAACATATGGCTAAATGATATTTTTGGGAATTGCTTAGCTGCGTAATGCCTATACATAATCGTTGCCAATTATTAAATCATATATATGGCCCGAAATAGTTCTAGTGTGGTTTTTTTTTCTTATTTGTGGCCATTTCGTTTTAAACAAGTTGTCCAACTTGTGGATTGTGTATATTATAAGTTGATTATATATGAAGTGATAACCTTGTAAAATATTCCACGATCACATTGATCGATTTTCCAAATGTATATCTATATATGACCCGAACCAAATAATCAAATGCATGAACATTGAGGCTTGAGCAAATCTTAACCAAAAAGCTGAATTTAAAATGCAAAATTCTTGCCTAAAAATAAATAAATAAATAAATAAAAATAAAATATAAAATAAAATAAAATCCACGTCTTGGGCACCTGAATTGGTTGGACCTGAAAGCAAGTCCCCATCCTAACCGAATGTAACAAACAATTAGTTGTAAATCACCTCCGAATAAATGTTCGAATCATGTATATACAAAAGTTATTATTTATATTTTCTTCACGTTGGCATAATGACCACAAAAATTGATTTTGAATCTTCAAATGTAATTTTACATTTGTAAGTCTTCGGTTTCATTTACTCATACATATGAATTTTGAATTTTAGTTTTATATTTGCAAGTATTCTATTTTATTTACTCATACACATTAAATGTATTCATAAACAATCAATACAAGATAAAAGAACTCAATCTGATTTTGGTCCAATGATAATTCATTAGATTACAAGATGCAAACTTTACCTGATTTTTTAAAAAGTTAGGACTTGGAACCTCCTTGATAAAAATTTTCGAAACCTACTTATTACAATAGTTCATTCGGGAGAATTTTACTTATCGTCTCCTCGGATTCAATTAAATTCCAAAAAAAGAAAAGCTAGATGAAAGAATTTCTTATTTTATTTTTAATATCATTATTGTTTGTATTTTTAATTTTAATTCTGTATCAATACACTTATTTTAATTTGTATATATTTTAAATAAATTTACACACTCAATGAAACACCAAAATAAAATTGAAAATCCAAGCCAGATAAAAGGGTGTGACATCACATCAGTGAGGAGGAGGATAAGAACAAACCAGAGAGCTGTCAACATCCCCAATGTATTTTGTCTAGAACAATCCCACTCTTCTCTCACTCCCTAGAACCTTAATCCCATTATATTCCACACTTTACAATTAAATATCATTTAATTAGGGAATAAAGCAAGATTATCTTCAATAATTCAACCAGCCCAATAATTACACAAGTACTAATGACAAAGACAAATTATTGGAATATATTAACAAAGCAGAACCCATTATTCTATTTCAATTTTCTTTGCTAGTTAAGCAAAACCCTTTAATTAATCCTAACATACAAAACATACCATTATTTTAAGCTAAGAAATAATAATAATAATAATATTTATTATATCTGACTATTATGTATTTAGGCTTAATTATAATGTAGTCCATCTAATCGAAAAATTATATTTTAATCCCTAACTTTTAAGAACGATTTGTGGTCCTGAATTCTATTAGAGTTTCGCTCTATCATTCGAAAATATATCTAATTTGTTATTAAATTTATAATTTATATAAATAATTTTGTTTATATTTATAATTATTAAAAATAATTTTATAATTTTAATTATATATTCAATGTAATACGTATGCAACTGCTGGGAATATTAGTATATTTTTACTTTAATTTGAATAAACTGCTTTATAATTAGGGGTATTCGAACATAAATTATCCAAAAAATAAAGGTTCTCAACTATAAAACGACACCTCAACTCCACATTTCTGTCGCAACTTCTTCTGCAAAATCTTTCCTTAATTTGAGTGTGTGTGTGTGAAGAGAGTTGAGAATCCATGGCGGAGCACAGGGAGGAAGATGTTAATCTTGGAGCAAACAAGTTCAGAGAGGCTCAACCATTGGGCACAGCTGCTCAATCAGATTTAAAAGATTACAGGGAGCCACCACCAGC
>JBBMKE010000001.1:2153088-2176452 GCA_037834125.1 Lippia alba | reverse complement strand
ATGTTGAGACCTTATTAACAACCACCCAAGCACTAGATGAAGAATATGGAAGATAATGCTAACTTATAATGTATAGAAATAATCATACAAGTATAACACAATATAAATATAATATTATAAAATTTATTTAAAAATTTTCATATGATAAATATTTGATATGATCTTTAATAGGATATGTTAAGATGATAATCTTAAAAGCATTTGTGCATTAGAGATGCTAACATTTTATTAAAGTGAGACATTATAGTCTGATTATATGAATATAACATAATATGAATATAGTAATATAAATTTTATTTTAAAATTTTAAAAGTGTTTGTACATTAGAAACGCTAACATTTTTCCAATTAAATTGAGACGCTAAAATTTGAAATATGAAATAATTAAATAGAAAAAGAATGCGTGACTTATTGCTAAAATTGCTATAACGTCTTACTTAAGACGAAAACATAAAATTGATTCTTTGCAAAATGTGGGATATTGCTAACTTTTAGTAAAATTGTTCTTCCTACTTAATTTGGATTCAAGATCCAT
This sequence comes from Lippia alba, assembly GCA_037834125.1. Classification (NCBI taxonomy): domain Eukaryota; kingdom Viridiplantae; phylum Streptophyta; class Magnoliopsida; order Lamiales; family Verbenaceae; genus Lippia; species Lippia alba. The sequence continues at coordinate 2,175,918 of JBBMKE010000001.1, read as the reverse complement.
TTCAGTCGGATAATAAAGTAAATCAAAGTCTCATTTTTTTAAAGGCAAACCCCCATGGGAAGTAACTCGGAGGCCGTAATTATAAAAAATTTGCGGACAACCATACTTGTTATATGTTTAATAGAATAAAAGTTGTCATTATCAAAATTAGACCTCATACTTATAAAAATCGTGAGAATATAACCAACAAAAGAGACAATCACCACGCTTGCAAATTTTAGATTTTCAGTACTTGCAGATCCAGTCATACAGATGCATTAGTAATCAGACGCGTCTCCATTTGATTTGATCTTGAAGTAAAGACAGTCATCCATAAAGAGGATCACCCTCTAATAAAAAAGAAGAGAAAAATAAAAACTGATAATAACAGCTCTCATTCGAGAGAATAAACTACTCTCATATGGGAGGAAGCCTTAAAAGAAGAAATAAATCGAAAAAATACAAATTAAGATATGCAAATTTCAAAAAGATTTTCGAATTTAAAATAAAGATCTAATCTTGAAGGATTCGGGAACAAGAGAAGACTTTTGAAGAAAAATAAGAAAAAGAAAGTAAATCAACTTCAAACAAAATTTTCCAATATTTATTAAAAACAAATACAACTAATTTTACTTGTTGAAATTCCATCTTCCATATACCAACAAATTCCTCTCTTTTTTTTTGATGGTTTATAATTAAAGGTAAATATATTGAAGTAATTAAATCGGTGAAATTTTATAAAAAAAAGTAAAAAACATTTATTAAAGAAATAAAAGTTCAGTAACCCTTTTATCAGTCTTATTAAACTTTAATTTATTATGAAATATAGCAAAGTTGCTTAAACAATAAATTGGTTCTTCGAACAACCACTAGAAAAAATGATAAAAAAACAAAAACAACGTTGTAAAAATTTACAAAAACCACTTTAATTAATTTCTTTTAATAAATTAACATTAAGTAGCTTAATCTATTCTGGATTCTATAACAAAAATCTTCGTGCTCAATCGGCATCAGTTAAAAAAATTACCCGCAAATCCACACACCTTTTAATTTTGACGGCGCTATTACAAAAATTCACCCCCTCAGTCAACCCCCGTCCCCATCAAAATCTCGCGGTAAATTCAAGAAGCTCGAAAATCTCGCGTGGATATGGAAGATCAGATCACCACCAAAGTGGATTTCAGAATCTCAGCCGTATGCTTTTTTATATATTTTAAAAAGTAGATATCACCAGATTTGGTTTCAAGACTCTTTTTTTCCTTTTCTTTTTTCTTTAAAATTATAATTGTGATTATTATCAAGATTTCATTTTGCAAATATATAAGTGGAAGAAAAAGACGTGTGGCATCATCCATCATATATATTTTGATACAGACAGATTGACCACTATGTGTGCATTTTTCCGCAACAAGATTTCTCCCCCCTTTCTCCGCCATTTGTGTAGAGGTGTAATGTGTGTGTCTGTGTGAGAGAGAGAGAGAGTTTTTTGAGCTGAAAAGAATCTCTCTGTGGAACCAGATTGTGTAAAATCTGCAACTTTTCTGCATCTGGGCCGGTGGGAATTTCTGGAAAATGGCCAAAAATGGGGTCTTTTCAAGGTTAAGAAGATTGGAGAAGGTTGAAGGGGTGGATGATTTTGATTCTCATGAGGTTCATGTTCTTGCTGTGGATGATAGTCTTGTTGATAGGAAAGTCATTGAGAGATTGCTCAAAATCACTTCTTGCAAAGGTAGGGGTTTGAAAAAAACAGTTTTTTTTTTTCCTCTGTAATTCTTCATTTTCCTTGTAATTTCATGAAATGTGAGAATTTGGGTGTTTTTTCAGTGACAGCAGTGGATAGTGGGAGAAGGGCTTTGCAGTTTTTAGGATTGGATGAGGAGGAAACCTCTGTTGGTCTTGATGTGAGTGAGGATTTTTTCTTTTTTAATTCTTTTATTCATTTTTGTTCATTTTTATGATTATTTTCATGGATTTTTGTGGTGTTGATGGATGGTTTGATTTGATTTTTTAGGGTTTAAAGGTAGATCTGATAATCACAGATTATTGCATGCCTGGGATGACAGGCTATGAGCTGCTAAAGAAAATCAAGGTTAATTTCTATCTTCAAATTCTTGCCTATTTGTTGAAGAAAGTTGATTAAGAAAGATATGAGCTAAAACATTTGTAATTTGTTATGTATGGACAGGGTTCTTCTATTTTCAGAGAAATCCCAGTTGTGATCATGTCATCTGAGAACATATTGGCAAGGATTGACAGGTAAATCTCACATTTCATTGATTTTCTTGGCTTAATTTGTATATAAATTTCATTGCCCTGTTATGCAGTGCTTTCTCAAAAGTTTGTGCTGTGGTTCCCTGTTTATGATGCTTAATGCACATTGCCAATGCTGGTTAATCTTGGGAAGAAACATGATACATTGAATTAATTCTTAATTAGTGTCAAAGCATGCTACCAAACTAAGAAAAGCATTATTCGTGTGTGTGCTAAAAGTACTCCTTTAGTTGTTTAATGGTAATGTGGTTTATTGTAATTTAGTGAAGTGTGTCGGTCCGTGTATATGCTTGATCAGAGTTTATGTTAATTAATAATCTTCCCAAATGGCTACGATCAGTGAATCGACAACCAACACGGGCATCGAAACTTTATATAAATCAAGTTAGCCTAATTTAGTATGCAATTATTCAATGTTATCCAGGCTTAAAGATTTAAAAATCAAAACCTCTGTAATAGCATTGGATCCTTTTGGGAAGTTCGAAAGCAATTTAAAAGTAGTTGGAGAAACTTTCGTCCACGAATTAGTACTTTAAAATTTTTAGTTTTTCTATTGATCTCCTTTTCTAGTTCCAGTAATGAAGGCACGAATAATTCCATAAGTGATTAAAGGAAATATCATCTATAAACCTTTTTCGTCACGAAAGATTGATATACTTCTTGAATTCGTCTTGAATTTATTCTAGAGAAATAGTCAACAACCCGATTATTTTTCCTTTTTCTTGTTTCTTTTTCTATATTTTCCTCAGCATTGATGGATTATTGTTCAATATCAGATGTTTGGAAGAAGGCGCCGAAGATTTCATAGTGAAGCCCGTAAAATTATCCGATGTCAAACGGTTGAAAAGCTGCATGTTTGGAGAAGGCCGGACTCAGAAACACGACTGTGGCTTCAATAAACGAAAATTACAAGACAATTCCGACGATGTTTCCCCCTCTCCACCATCATCATCTCCAGACAACACCTCACCAAGTCAATCACCACCCTCCATTTCGTCACCGTGTTCTCCAAGATCATTTTCATCTCTGCCCTCAAGTCCCCGCTCCCCAACTTCTCCCGAATCCCCCACGAGACGCCTCAAAACGAGCAACATCGACGAAGAAGACATCAAACCGAGCAACAACGACCAAGACCACGAATCGAGCACCAACGACGAAGACGACGTCAAAATGAGCAACGACAACGAAGACTGAACACCCTCCAGTAATATTTTTTAATTTTTTTCCTACATTTTGTTGTTGGCTTTGTCCATTTCTTTTTGGCCATTATATTGATTACATTCCAACTTCCAACCATAAGACCAGTTCTTAGAAAGAGATGTCAATAGGGAATGAGGGAAAGAAACTTACATTTGACTTTGTCGCCATGATGATCTTGTGTTATGTTAAAGAAACGAAAGAATTATATGGTTGATTAAGGAAATGGTGCATGACAGATACATTGTGGTTGGAGATGAATATTAAAGGGATTTATATTGATTTGATTCAGATACGGGTGTTATATTTTAATGTCAATTCTTGTCTGCTCACTGTAAAGGAATATTGGATTCGGATTTGAACTAGACAGACATATTGATGTGTCCCCTTTTGCTGCTATCATTGTGTGTGGGGGGCCTCACATTAGCCTCTCCTGTGTCTCTCACTTGATGCCGTTGGATTGATTAATGGACGCTTCTAAATGAAAGCATCTTTTGGGTACAGCAAGCAATTATTTAAATTGGAACCTGGAACAAGTGTATGTCTCTGTCCCTCTCTCATAATAATAAACGTGGTTGGCCTCTCGACGCTTCTACGGATTGAGACATGTTTTGCGATTTTATTAGTAACGACGACAATTGTGTAACTAACGAGAGAAAAGATATGATAAATGTATTTAGAGGTTTTTTTGAAATAGTATTCATGAGTCGAAAAAAATGTTTGTTTACACTTCACTTTTAAAATTTTTTTGTTTGTTTTCCATATGAGAGGCAAAATATTTATTTATTCTCTATTTTTCGCAAATGTGGTATAAAAATTCAAGGGTCACGTAATTAAATTTTTAAATATTATATATTTTTGGTAATATCATGTATATACATCACTTGAGGGAAAATATACATCATTTGGGAATTTAGTTACATGATTCTTGAGTTTTTTTACTACGTTTGCGGAAAAATAGGGAGTAAACAAATATTTTGTCTCTTATCTAGAGAGTGAAGTTAAATTTTTTTGAAAATGGAGAACAACTAAACATTTTGCTCTCCATTTGGGAATTTTTTGAAAATTCCCCGATATACTAAAATGTTTAAATTAAATGTTGAATTTTTACCTTATCTTAAATAAGATTGTAAACTCGTAAAATTTTATAATTTTATTTAAAAAAATGATAAAATATTTTAGGAGGTGGCATAATTAAGAGTCAATACATAGGTATGAAGAAGTAAAAAGGTTGATAAAATTTTTTAATGGTGAGTAAAGAGGAATTATTTTGATATTGATGTTTCATGGATGGGGAATTGGGACAGTGGAAACAAGAAAGATTAAATGAGCTGAATATTGTTGGATTTGGGACCCATCCAAAATGACAGGATATGGGTTCACACGTGTCGGGGGCACGAGCCTGGCACGCGGGTGTCATGAATTAGACGTGACCGGTGACATCGTTCAATAAGTCATTACTATGCGGAAATGTTCTCGGTCTTATATTTTTATGAGAAACCATCAAAGTTAATACATTACTTACAGCAATTGATTAATTTGTTATAATATTTTAGGAGGCTTGGTCTTTGGAGCATAAAATAAAAATTAGTAAACGCTTATGTCATTAGGGGCCATCCTATTCGCGATAGATGAAACTGTAGGCAAAATTTATGATTTAGAAACAAGAGAGGATTTGGTTCATGGATCCAAGGGATTCTGGGCTATCAGCTTTTCCATGCCTCTGTGCAATATGCCCTTTCTTATTGCCCAACTAATGGCAATCGAAAGAATCTTAAAATATACCGGAAGAAATACTTTACGATATACGTATTTGATTTGCGTCTTTAGTCTCATTCGAAACTGTCTGATGGACAATATTAACTGATATTGTCAATGCTTTAACGAGTTTGTCGTGGTTAATCGTAAATTGTAATGTATTGTGATCTTTTTTCTTTTCATAAATACACACACATTCAAATATAATTTAAATTCAAACTCTCGTCTTAAATGATGAAACTTATTAACCGTTGGAATCAATTCGTATAAAAAATGTACATTGCGGACTTGTTCACACCTTTTGGCACCAAAATATGCACACAAGAATTCAGTAATTTGCCACAAGAATTCAGCAATTTGCATCATATAGAGCAGAGACAAATCAAGTCCCTTTATCCAGTGGGGTTGACATGCATGCTTAAGTTGGCAACATCGTCTCATGCTCATTATGGCGGTCGACACACGGATATTATACGGTCACGACACACCCAAAACGTGGCAGGCGGGCCTACATTGATTAATGACAACATTTGAATGATCAGAAAAGTTGAACTTTAAAGCAAGCGTCAAACACCATTCATCATATCATCCAAAACAATAAGCACAATCATGCTATTGATATTGATATTGATATTCCCTAGTGTACAGTAGGAAAATATATCATTTAGTTCATTCTTAATGTTAATTAAAGTCCTGAAATTTAACACCAATTAGAAATTATTTGCTTTAATTACTCGCCTCCTCAAAAATGATTTTCAATGTTTTTTTCGTATTGAGTTTGGATTGCTTATTTTTAGATAATCTTTATCGAAAAACTTAAAAATGATTTTGAAGCTATCAAGCGATTTGTTACGTGAAATCATATTATATCAATTCTCTAAATTAAAACAAATTGTTGTATATGGAGATTCGGATGATTATGAAATAAATACATGATTATTGATTACTATAAAATAATTAGAACATTAATATTCTGTTCATAAAATTCAAACCGTATAAGTTTTGAGCCTCAACATTCATCACTAATTGCCCTAGGGGAATATCAAAAGTCAAGTTTTTATTGTGGATTATTATTTTTTTGTTCATTACATTTGTCGTCAAATACTTTGCTTTGAAGGAGATATATATTCTTAGCACATTCGAAGTTATTTAAGAATGTACTTTTGTCCTCACCTCACCATACTCATCTAATATGACATCGCAACTCGTGCAGCTCGTTGCTAGTAGAAACGGCATTTTCTGCTAAATTATAATTTTAAAATTCTCGCGCATTGACGGGTATTTTTTGATTTATAATATAATAATATAGAGTTTATTTTCTTTTCATTATTTGAAGAAAGTAATTTTTAACTTTTCAATAACCAATTACAACAATGCTTATAATTATAAAACTTGATTTTTTCAAAAGTCGTTACCAATTAATTAATACATAAAGAAAATTAAATTCATGCATGATTCGTTAAGCTCAAAATAAAATAAATTATTATATCAATCACTATCACCGATCATCAAATACAAAAAGTATCATATATTCAACAATAAGTTGGTATAAACTTAAATGATATGTATATTTACGAAAACATTGACCGAACATGTTAATTAATTCCGGAAGATCCACCTCACTTATCTTGGTTTATATGAATATTTCTAAAAGTGATGAATTGAATACAAATATAATATACTTACTTATATAATTAGTTAGATTTAATTCAGTCGGGTTTAAACTTCATGCTAGTAGATAATAGGGTGATTGAAATATAAATAATATGACTTTAATACGTATTAATTCCTGGAGAGCTTGCAATATAAATTTTGATCTAGTTTTCATACGTTTTTCCACGCTTGATGATTAAATTTATATTGCCATTAGAGGTATATATGAATTTTTCTAATAAAGATTGAAGTTATTAAAAGTAAAATAGAAGTGGATGTTTGGAGGAAAAAAAATTAAATAAAAAACAACCGATTGTTTGAAAACATTAATCGGAAACACTTTTAATAAATAAACCTACATTTTATTTACAAAACAACATCAAAGCAAGAGGAATTGGTTGTTTAAAGTGTCTGACCGAGCTTACAAGCTCTCCACGAATTAATAAAACAATCATAAAGTGTTTTGACTTTTTCTTTTTCAAAAGATTTTATAAGATCTTATAAATAAAATCTCACGAGTTTTATGAGCTCATATAAAACAAGTTAGGAAATACTGACCTATTCTAACACCTTTAGCATATTTCTTCCCTTTAATCACTTCACTAACACAATTGTGAATCGTCATTACTAACATATTACTTTTAAAATAATATCCATCACCTTATAAATTTTTAAAACATTCTCTTAAGTGCTTCTAGCTTATAATTAAGCTATGTAAAATAAGCTTAACCGAACATTGTCCTCGGTGCTTCTAGCTTATTTTTGGTTTAAATATGCAGAATTTAGTTTTCCGAACATACGCAAAGTGCTTAAGAAAAACAAAAATTACAAAATTTGCAGATTAAATCAACATTAGCTTAATTCGATAAGCTGCATATAACACACGTTTGAATCATTAAGCTACAATCTGTACATCTTTCCACTATAATTCAACTAAAGGTCGTCATCGAAGTATAGTTATCCCAATATTAATTGTCACCTGACACGGGATTGTTTGCGCGTTGTATTGATTATTACAGCCACTGGAGGAGCCATGTGCACCCCCTCAAAATTTTTTTTTATTATGTATAAATATATATATTTTTGTGTATTGTGTATGTAATTTTTTGATATTTTTTCATTACTGACCCCCCTCGATAAAATTAAAATTAATACTAGTGAGGGTCAATATAGTGAATTAATAATAATTGACATAAATTATGCTTTGATTGACCCCCCTAAACAAATTTTCTGGCTCAACCACTGATCTTACTTAATTGAATTCAGTTCATTTACACTCCAGTTAATCACCGGTAGAATCTTTTTCAATATAAATGAATAGTTTTTAATTAGTTGACTCAAAAAGAAAAAAAAAGGGTGGTTTACGCAAGCAAGTGGATTAAAAAAGGGCTATATTGTGCTTCTGGCAAAATGGAGGGGGGAAAGTGAAAGGTGAAGTGAAAAGACAATAGGATGTCCAATTATATGTTTTGGACGGCTACTTATCTCCAATATTTGCCACCCAAACATGGTGCTCCTTGTCATTTTCTTCTAAAAGCTGAATATTTTAAATTCAACCCACATATTATGCATAATTAAAAATGAAGAAAAACGGTGCGGGGGGCCTGGGCCTCTTTTCTAATATATTTTAAGAGACTTTCTGAAGTCAAGAAATCTCTGTGTGTCCTTCATTTAAGTAATATTTAATAACTTCGTACCATAAAACAACTTTGTTGACTTTTACTTGGTCCATAAAACAACTGTGTTGACTTTTACTAGGTCATCAGTAGTTTTCATTTCCTTTTTGCTTGAATAAGGGCCAAGGAAATTCTTCCAAACCATGATTATGAAAAATAATAATCTCAAAAGCTCGAAAAGATTGATTGTCAAAGTGGAATTTATATGATTTTTTTTATTATCTATCTATATGACTATATGAGTTGAGCCAGGTTGGATTAAAACTGTTTCTAAATTGCGTACCGAAAACTTGAATATAGGCTATCGATTTAAATTAGCATAATGTCAAATTATTAAATTGCACCACTTGATGATGAGTTTTACATAATATGAGTTCACAAACCAAAATGTATGATGTGTTTTGATCTTGTTTTTATGTATAACTTTTGTACTATTGTACATAATTTTAATCATTGTGAAATTTTATTGTTCATATAGGGAGCATGGCTATTTAATTCAATAATTGATATAGTATTGAATTTGTAACATTGACAACTCACACATCTAACGCCTTAGTCACGTCTGGTGTAAATTTGTCTGGGACATGAATTCTTTTAACAGCTGTTAAAACTTAAAACTCCCTACGGAATTTAGAAGCCAACTTCTTGTGGGCTTCACCGGCCCACAGACTCATGTTCAGGTCCAATATATGTATATATATATTTTGTTCTATAGCCCATTTTCATGGATCGAGCCGGGACAGACCACTTAGGGTGTAAAACTCTCCCTACCAATGATAACTGCGTTCCCAAGGACTCAAACTCGAGACCTCTGATTAAGCATAATGCCGGACCACTAAGCTACACCACTTGGTGGTCATATATATATATATATATATGTTCAACACTATATATTGCAGATAAAAGAGCATTATAGTCAAAACTCGGAAGAAAAAGGTAAGCTCTCCATTTTCAGTTCAATATTCATTTTTGCCAGTGTGTTAGCCTGAATCTTGTATACATTCTCGCAGGATATGTAAAATCAAATGAGACTACCCAATACATCCAATAACCAAAGTTGCCCTTTACACTTTTCAACCATTTTTCAGACATTTTCCTTTTCAAAAATTTCGCCTGTAACTCCGGAACCAATATTTTCTAGTAGAGGGGTACATGTACAAGAATACATCTATAGCTACAATTGTTTGTAGAAGAGAACGTATGCCTGGTCATGCAGCACTTTGCTTTCAGGAATAACTGTAACAGAGGCATCATCGTACCTCAGCCACTTACCATTTGGATGCCGTGCATCAGCAGTGTAGTGGCCTTTCGAAGGGTCCCGTCCATGATGAGTGATTGTTGCAACGAGTTCATACTTTTTACCCTGCATCAATCAATTTGGGAAGAAAGCCCGTTAGGTAAATCATTAATGCTGCCTCGGATTACTATAGTTGCAGATAGATTGGGCAACAGACAGTTTTGACATATTAGAGCTTAGTAAGTTCCGATATTTTAAGGTATGAGATGGTAAACAATGAGAAATATAAACAATTCTTGAAGACTTGATGGTTAAAAATTACTTCTCGAATGAAATGTTGGGCCACCACTTCTATTGATTTTGTGAAACAAGAGGAGAAAAACAGACATGAATTATTTGCAATTACTCAATTAGCCATGTATATAACAAGCTCATACTAAGTTTTGGATGAGTAACTGTTTTATTTGGCAGACAACAAAATCAAAATCTCAGGAGTGAGTCAGACCACCACCATGCTCGGTTTAAGTGAGAATTTCAAGACTACCATACAATTGATAACAGAATATTTTCCCGCTCTTCAACAGGATCACTATAATCTATTCACCAAATGAATGTCTAATGAAACCATAGAGAAAATAAAATAATTTACACTTTCTTTTAACAGTTCAAATGGGGGGGTCTTAGGAACTCAAAATGAGATTTTCTAAATGATCCTCCCAACTTATCAGTCCTTAATGCATGCAATTAAATAAACATGGAAATTGGAGAGAACTGGAAACATACCATAGCAAGTAAAGATAGGGAAATCCACAGAATAACAGTGAACGAAAAACAAACAAGTATATGCCACACAATAAAAGAATGAAAATCAGGAGGAGCCAAATTCACCTCAGCGGATGGAGAGGCAAGCAATTCACGACCAACAACAAGTTCCAATGGAAAATGCACGGTTTTGTGCAATTTGGTGCTTCCTTCGCTTCCGTAGCTAAAACGCATCAGGTGCAGGACCATTATATCAGAAAGCTCCTGAATCTTAATCGATTTGCTGGCAGTGACCACCTCAGCCTGACATAATCAGATCAAAGTGAACTTAAATTAACTACACACACCATAAGAGAACAAAATAGCAGTTGCAGATCTAACCATCTGTCATTAACCAAAGATTACTCGTTATGGTTTTGCTTTCTCTATATGGCATATAACGTTCTGATGATAAAACATCTTAAGGAATATACAAGAGCACAAAAATTAAACCCTAAGAGAAACATAATAGAAGACATACATGGGGAGGAAGAAAGAAGATTAGATGACCAATACAAATATTTGCCAGCATCAGTCACAACATGCCAAAAATGGAAAAGAAAAGCATTGAATAACATATACCTTCCCAGCTGCTGATGTTTTGTACCCTTCTAGGGTTTCTGGTTCTGAAAATAACTGAAGTGCATCTTCTATTGTACAGACAGGTTCAGGGAAAATATTCAGGTGGAGCAAGAGAAATGGTTGAATAGTAGCTGAGGCCTTGTTACCTGCTTACATGCAAGATGATAGGCCATGAGGTGGTATACATACAACGAACTAATATACGTCCCTCCAAGATTAAGACTATAGTTTTCACTAGTTTCTGAACCATTTTTTCAATTTTTAAAACCAACATATATTTGTAGGTTCAAAGTGGTGGAAAATGTATCATCAGCACAGTTGGTATATCTCTTTTGTTTTGTTTTGATTAATCAGACCACAACCTCAAACCTCAACTAATTTAATCGACTCATTTGATCCATGATTTGGTCTTATGGGAGGTGATTATTAATGAGACGTGTGAAATATAAAAAGAAACTGATGGAGATGGGTGCTCCGAATTCCAAACCCTGACCGACCTTTTGCCTTCACCACACTTCTTAATTGACCGCCAAAAATGGCACTCAATTTTGATGGTATAAAACTCTGAGTCCTAGTAACTGCAGCTTTGTTCCTTGGGCCCACAGTCTCCCAGTTTTCATCTTCACTTTCATCATCAGTTGATGAGACCAAAGATGCAGCTTTTCCATTTCCATTTGCAGGACCATCAAGTTTAAGCAATTCATCATGCATCTGATGCATGACAAAACTTAGAAACTCCTGCGCATCCTCTTGCCTGAAAGTCATGCAGAATCAACCAGTTAAAAGATAATTTGAATTGAATTTCAGATGCAACAACAATCAGAAGATTACATAACATATATACAGACTATAACTGCATACTAGATGCTCAAGAATACACAATATACTACATTACCTAATAAAGAAAATTAAAGAAGGAAATGAGTTAAATGGACAAAATGTACATGAAGAATGTTGAAGCATCTAAGACCTTCATTTGGTTTCATACCCAACTTTCAGTGAATATTTCTAATAATTGTTCTCAGCACGATTTTGACACACTAATTGTACTTTTAGAATTATTCAGCTTTCAAATGAGCATCCACACCTCACCAGGCACAGAATACAAATCAATATATCAAGTGAGTAGATATGAAATTGAAAGTAAATAAATTGAATCTCCATGTGAAGTTGGCAGTTTTTGTACTGTAGATGTTTCAATCCATGCTAGGAATACAGCAGTACCCTTGTACTAGTACACACGAGATGCAATGGAGTTACACTGCAGACTGTAATTTGATACCAACTATGAGGATTTTCCAGAGAAAGCTCATGAACTAAATGACAAGCAATTTTCCAAATTATTCCCAAAAAGTTAACAGTTCTTGCACAGGTAATATGTAAGTGGTTGTACACCAAATTAAGTTGGAACTCCATAGGGTCAAGCCCATGAAGGGACTCCATCCCTAACAACTTTAGTGATGGAATCCCTTTTCCCAACAGCAACAGATCGTTTAACCAGATGCAAAAAAGAGAAAATTCTTTCTTAAGTGCCTTTACAATATTTGCCAGAATAAGGGATCTCAAAATGCAAAATGATCGACTGTCAGTAAGTTGATGACAGAGAACAAATGTAAGAGAAGATGGAGGCAATTCACGAACCTAGGCCTGCCTGATAGGTTATCAGGAATATCAGGAGTGAAACTCTTCAATATAGAGTCAAACATGATTGGCCTAAATGGCTTTCCAGTTTCAAGAACAGTCTTGTCACTGCTTTTGCAATTCGAGTCGGTGAGCATGTCAAAGTCAGAGATGAATTCAACAAATGCACGCAATGTTGGATAACCAATCTACAATGGGCAAAAAGATATGACACACATGAGCTTGAACCTTATAATCAATAACTTTGTATGTAATAAAATGACTCAGATGGCTACCTCTGGTATATCACGATACTTTAGCTCATTCAAGAGATTAAAAAAGGGTGAACAAGATAGTAAAGCCTGCAGAGTTGCATTCAGAAAACATAGGTTCCCCAAGTTGACTAAACCTCGAGGCAAAAAATTTCTAGGCATAACATTTGGCCTACTTGATTGCTTGAAGATATTCTCATTTGAGTCCGCTTCTTGAACACCATCTGCAGTATTGCACAAAACATCCTTTAGGGAGGAAGATAATCCATTTACACTATTGATAAAAGGCTGCTCTGGAGTTGGCCTGTTTGATAAATTACGTGCAACCTCAGATCTTAGGGGTGCAGATCGTTTTATGATACCTCCATTCAGTTTGTTCTCAAGATTATCTGCAGTACATTTGACACTGGTGTCTCCATTTTCCTTTGGAAAACCAACTTTCAAGTTTGATCCAGTCGTAGTACGGCTATCAACCCTAAAACCATTTGGTAAAGTAGTTGGCGTTGACAGCTTACATCCATTAGATGACTCGAGCTCTGTCTCTCTAGTTTTGAAAAAGCCTACGGATTTTAAGGTCTCTGAGTCCAAGGAACCAAATGTAAAATTTGCATCATTACTTGGAGGTTGGCATTGAATGGATTTGATTTCATCCTCTGTAAAAGACCCAAAAATCAATACCTGTAATAGAAACAATAAGTGAAGACAAATAGACTAAAATATGATTGGTTGAACCCGAAGAATCATGTCCGTGGTCAACCAACACAGCTTCTGTAGAAGAGGAAGATTCTTTCACAAAGTAGACTAACTGCATAACTAGTTCATTTTCTAGTGTTAGAAATATGAACCGATATTGATCACTTCATATTCATAGTGCCTTCCGGATTTTTCAGTTTAAGTAAATTGTTTCAGAAGCTCAACATAAATTCACCAACAAATTGACTTAATAAAAACAGAAGTCCTAATTAATAAATTGGATCACATTCCAAGCATAGGTATGTATTCCAAACATACACATTCAAAGAAATTGACACAGCTAAGCATCATTAAAGAAAATTAGCACATCATAACTTATAACGAGTTACATAACAAGATAAAGCAAATTCATCGCTTTCCTACAAGGTCAAGCCCAGTGCCAAGGAAAGGCTAACCCTTCATACAAAATTATCACCATAGTGCATCAATCCTACAGTCTTAACCTTATGGCAAAACATTTAAAAATCATGTAAAACTAATGCATAATGAAGCCCGCAGCACGATCGACAAACCTTTGTCTGATATCTGCAGCGCAGAGCCCTCTATTTCTAAAATCTAAGCAACAGCCCAACCATTTCCTAGATTAACCTTCATAAATTAACTAATGACTGAAAGCAGATCTTAAATGCCTAACTGACCCAAATACGGAAGCTACATACAAGGCCAGCTCCAGTATACAGATCCAACGAAAATGTTAAAGGAAAACCCATATTTTCTCGTACCAAAAAAAAAAAAAAAAAAAAATCAAATAAACAAGCTCCAACTAAAAAAGCGTCGAACTTGAAAGCATATTTCCGACATTTCATAGCCCCAATCCCTTACCCCTTTCTCCTCCAAATTTCTCGAATTTTCCCTTCCTTAAAGAACTGAAATCACAAAATACACCAAAACCCTAGCAAATAGCCGCTTCCATGGCAGCTCAAAACAGTACAAACACTAAACCCTAAGCTCATCCACTCCAAAACAACATTTTCCACATCAATTCCAGCACAAACATTACACATAACAAACAGTATATCCAGAAATAGACAATCAGCAACAAATTAAACAAGGACCTGAGGATCAGTCATATTGAGAATGGGAGCATCGAGGAGCTCATGGAAGAGCAGGAGACTTGAACATTGAGCACGAAACGACGCCGTCTGCTGGAAACAATGTCGGAGAACAGAGAGAGTGAAGCGGCGGCAGAAGACATCAAATTTTGAATAATAAAACTTAAAAAGGAAATAAAAATAGCAGAGAGAGAATTAGAGAAAGAAAGAAAGCGAAAAAGCGCTTTTTGTGGTGAAAATGGGGGAAATGTGGGAGAAAGGAGGCGCAATTGCAGAAAGAAAAAATATTAGGGTTGGAAATGAAATTTTAGTAAATATGAGTAGAATATTCTTATTCGGGGAATTATTGTTTTGTAATGAAAAATTGTTGCATAGTAAGGACTCCGACTTTCTCCTCTTCTCATTTTTGATACACATACATTGATATTTGTTAATTACTTTCGAATATATTATATAAAATAAAAGATTCATATGCAACTACCTTCATATCTTTCCACATACTTTAAATTACGTAAACACGGAAACACAAATATAATACCAAGTAATATAAATATAATGATATATATTTTTAAATTTAACACAGAAAATATTTAATAGAACTGAAGAAAATTATTTTTTAATTATAATTTGATTAGAACTATGCAACCTATAAGGACGATCATCTAAGTGAAAAACATAATAAATAAACTTTTTTTTCCTTCCCAATCTCTCTCTCTCTCTCTCTCTTTTTTAACGTTTCTTTCTCTCTACTATATTTTCACTTCTTTCTCCATCTTCTACCTTCTCTATTTTTTTTAGAAATATTTTATAAAATATCTATTAAATTATATTTCAATTTATCTTAAATTTGGTAAGCTATAATTGTGTATTATAGAAAGATTATTAAACTAGATTATATTTTTATTTCACACAGGACCTAATGTGCTAAATTACTAGATTTTCGGTGAAACAATTAACAAAATTTTGGCTAAACAATGTTGGACCAAGTGGTTAAAATAATTTTTTTCTAGGGCAATGGTTCGGGTTAAATTTTTTTTATCCATTTGGGGTGTGTATTAAAATAAAAAATGTTGAATAAAAAAAGGGTTGCCAAATGAAAATAGCAACTTTAGAAAGGGTGCAATTTGTAATATATGAAGAGTTGAAATTCAGATGAGGTGAAAAGTCGAAGTGAAAAAGTCGCTGTAAAACTTGTTGGGCAAGCTACTTACTCCCGTGGCTGTGACGTGGAAAACACACTGTTACTTTGTCTTCTTTTTTATGTTTCAAAGGCAGATGATGCATAAACAATTGTTTAAGAAAAATTAGGGAAGCTATTTTCTTTCTTTCTTTGTTGTTTGCATCATATTAGAACTTCTTATTAAATGTTGCTCCAAACTCATAATGACATCAATTTGGCAATCTTATTATGTTAATTATAGTACGTTTGGTACTTATTTTGATTTTTAATCTTTTTTTCTTCCCCTACAAGGGACCCATGGTCCAGTGCTCTAATTCGAAATAATCTAATGTGAACATAACTCACCTAAATCGATGTAGTAACGAGAGTTTGTTCAACGCTCTATATTCTAGTGTTTACTTCACTAAACATAGAATTTTGTGTTAAAATAAAACTAATGTCCGAGAAAAGAATACAAATGCACATGTTATTTAGCAACTAATCCTCTTTAGCAACTTTTGGAATGATTGCTTAATAGCTCACTAATGTGTAGTGGTGTGTGACTTGACTTTTATACTTGTCTTAACATCTTTATTTATAGAGACGATTAGAGTTTTATTCTTTCATATCCTTTTGGTCGATTTCTTCTCAGATTATGTATACCTCTAAGTTTCCTTATCTTGTTAATTTCATCATTTTCTATCCCCTAATATACTAGGACTGCCGAAGAACTCATTATTTGCAAGCTTCTGATCCTATAAAAGAGTTCGTTATCTATCTTCTATTTGTTTGTTAGGCAGTTAGCCACATGTGAGTGGATATATAGGACCCCATAACTCACTTTTTAGATATAACATGAAATTACTTTCTTGCCTTTCATTATTTTTTAATTATGGTAATTGAGATTTTGGTTGTCCGCATGAAATTTTTTATGAAGGAAAAAAAAAATGTTACCCAATGTGTTGTAAATCCACTAAAGTAAACAAAATAGAAGTCACCGTTAATGTGAAACAAGTATTAAGTAGTAATATTAAGTTAATTCGAATTGAGAATAAGCCCCTCTTTCGAACTAGTTTAAATCTTGTCAAGATTTTAGGGGTTGACTCGATCAATTGTCGTGGCTTGAAATTTTACTGCTAGCTTGATTCTCGTAGTTGTGAGTTATCCTATGAAAATTGACCCGAGGTTGTTTGCGACTCATTACTTTCGCAAACATGTTTGTATATTTTTGCTACTCATCAACAATAATAAGGAGGAATTCTTGTTAAAAATTCCACGATAAAAAATAAAAAACTGCTATTTAACTAGCTAGACCGTTATCAAGTGAAATAAACAATTCCAATTATCAAACAAACCGATCCTAATTAGTGTAATGTACTTATCATCGAATTGAGTAGATTTATGATTAGGATGTGATCGATAGAAATCTTACAAAGAAATTCCGATAACAAATATGAGCCTAGTGGTTTAATGTCATGATAACTTAAAAACAATAAGCAACCAATCTAGCTATATGACGTCTTTGTTTTTTCATAATAGGTTAATATGGAGAATGAATGTGGTTTTTTACATTATTAATTAACTAAGCAATCAAATAAAACCAACACATAATATGCCTTTAATATATGTTAATCATCCTTAATTAACAAATATCGTTCAAATTTGCACCACGACAAAACCCTAATTCTTGAAACCACATACCAGTTCCATCATATTCACGACCCGATCGATCACGAGACCAATCAGAACTTTGCCTACATAGAGAACTCCTTAATCAACATCCCATACCGTTGAGTTGATATCCTCAAGTAGACCACGACCACGTCCAATCCAATTTACTTCTACTTTGCTACTTCCACTTCTACCAAATTCGAGAACGATATAATCGTCCGGATCATCCCAAACAATCTCGTCAATGTACAAATCAGGACTAGGCAATGGCTGATCAAAGGGCAGGCCGTTGATCTTCGCGAAGAACCTCTTCTTGGCCGTGTCGAATGCTTCCTCCGCTGCAGAATCGTCCCATCCTCCCATGACTTTGTTCTCGTGCGATTTGATCAGCTCCTTTGCTTCCAAGAACTTGTCCCATTTGAATAACCCGACTTCGTAGCAGAAGGCCTTTTCCCATGCTGGTATTGCTGGCAACCAAACGTATGATGACAACAGATATAATTAAGTTAGAATTAATTTAAACACAGAATAACACGTACATACACATATTATACGTATAAGAATGACGAAAAATAATAAATTAAAGTACAATTATCATGATTCGTCATCTCCGTTGTTGTAGTCTGTTCTCCGGGAGGCCGCCATGGCATGAATGTCGATCTCTTTCTGTTGAGAGGTGTTTGATGGTGTGCCGGGAGCCTATGTCCTTGGATCTTCATGGTTTCAACTTAGATTGCTTGATAAAGTTAGCAGATGTTGAGGTATATATATATATATATATGAATTTGGAGTACTCTTGAATATATAGAGAGAGGGGCAATGGAATAGTGGTTCCTATTGAAGTCGGACTAGAGTTCGAATGGGACTAGGTTTCAGGAGTCGTCCTGGTTTTATCAGGAAATTTGCAAATTTATCCGTTGTCCTAAGTCGGTCACTTGTTTAATTCAACTCAAAAAAGGCAAATATGAAATATCAAATAGATATATTTGGAAAACTAAAAGAAAAAGGAAAAAGATATGTACAATTGAGAGTTTTGAGAAGAAAGACAAGAATGACATTTTCTAAAAGATTTAGAAGTCTTTTACTTACATAGAAAAAGTTAGATGCACTATGTAATAAGACATAAAAAGTTGTTTACTTTGAAGTAGTTAGGTCCTTGGGATAAAGTAATAAATAAATTTGAAAAGAATGAATATATTGCAATTTTCAAAAGTTATGACTAAATAATCCGCATTTTTCTGTTAAGTGGTTTTTTTAAAGTTATCATTTTCATAACCTAAATCTAATAAATTTAGAACAATCAAAGTAACAAAACCAAAACAGATTTAAATAAGGAAGATCAATTAAATTATCATGTAATGATTCCATAAATTTTGGACTTCATTAAAAAGAAATTTAAGTGATATTAAGATTGTATTTAATGCGAAAAAATTTATCATCAAAATGATCATTTGTACAACTAGAAAAAATTCAAACAAACCCACAAATTTCTGCATCATAAAATTGCACAATCAAAAGTTTCCAAATGGTTCACAACAAAACCCTAATTCTTGCATCATATTAATTCACGACCCGATTACGAGACCAAACAGAACTTTGCCGGCGGAGAACTCCTTAACATCAACATCGTCCCATCCCGTAGGCTTGATATCCTCAATGCGATCACTTCCAATCCCATTTAATTCCTCTTCTTCGTCTTCATCGCTGCTACTGTCACTTCTATCAAATTCGAGAACTAAAAAATCTTCCCAACTATCCCAGAGATAATCGCTCCATTCATTCCAAACAATCTCGTCAATGTACAAATCAGGACTAGGCACAGGCTGATCAAAGGGCAGGCCGTTGATCTTCGCGAAAAACTGCTTCTTTGCTGCAGTGAATGCATCCTTGGCCGCAGAATCGTTCCATTCCAAGACTTTGTCCATTCGCAAAGTCGGCTTCTTTGCTTCCAAGAATTTGTCCCATTTGTATTGCCCGACTTCGTAGCAGAATGCCTTTTCCCATGCCGGTACTGCTGGCAAGCAAACATCTTGTTGAGTCGTCTTTTTGGCTGTTGTTGTCGCCGGTTTCCCGGGAGGCCTCCATGGCGGTCTCTTTCTGTTGAGAGGTGTTTGATGGCGTGCCGGGAATCGGCATGCTTCCATCTTCGTGGTTTCGAATTAGATTGCTTGATAAACTTAGCAAATGTTAATGTATGAATTTGGAGCCTTCAATGGGGATATATATAGAGAGAGGGGGGATGAAATAGCGTTGCCTATCTGAGCTCGGACTAGTGTTCGAACGGACTAGGATTCAGGAGTTGTCCTAGCTGTATTAGGAAATTAACAAATTAACTCATCCTTTTTTGGTTCGTGTTACTTGTTTAATTCAACTCAGAAAAGTATAATATATCGAGAATATATTATAAAAAATATTGTAAAAGAAATTCTTTCAAAAAATCTTATATTTTTCAAAATATGCATAAAAAACCTCATGAACCTCACTCACCTTAGCTGTAAGTGAAATTAATTTTTTTTTCAATTTTTTTGTGTAAAAAAATTATTTTACCCCGTTTATTAAATGATATATATATATATATATATATATATATATATATGTTTTTTTTAATTAAGTATAAATTAAAGGATTCAAATATAAGGTAAATAATAAATAATAAATAAGGGTAAATTAGACATAACACATTTTTAAGTTGACTAAATTGGCTTAAGGGGTGATAACTTAGAATTTTTTAGATCACGTTTTATAATTAACTTAGGATTTTATTATATGCTACTTTCGATTAACATATGTTTTTTATTGAAGATGACTCAATAAATCGACCGGGAAACTAAGAAAGCATGTTAGCGTGTGCTCCAAAGCACGATATTGATATAATATAACTTATGATATGTATGTACCTTATAAACTAAAATAATTTTAAAATAATAACTAAATCATATAAAATGAAAAATAATCTATAGAATACATATTCTTTTTAATAAATGATATATAAATGAATTACAGCTACGTGTTATTAATTAGTAAATGAATATATATATATATTCTTTTTTATAAATGATATATAAATGAATCATATAAGTAATGATTTTTTTAAAAATATATGTTATCGATTAGTAAATGGATAAATTACTTTCTAATAAAATTAACATAAAGAATAAATGAAAGGAAAGAGTTTAAACTAGAAAATCTACATCATAAAGAAAAAAATATTTCGAAAATAGTACAGATTTAGAAGAAAATAAATTTTTTTAAAAAATATTATCAAAAAAATTAAATGTTAGAAATATTTAAAATATAAAGATTCAAATAAAAATAAAATGAATAATTTCGATTCATCTTACTAAATAAAAAAATATTACTATTTAAAAAAGTCATAGAAAAATATGAAACTAAGTTATCATTATTTTAAAAGAATAAACCTATCAAAGAAACTAACCAAAAGATAAAACTACCGCAAAAGTATGTACTAAATCTAATAATCAAACTAAAATTGGTCTGAGATCACATTAAAAAAAATAAATTGCATCAACAGTTAATGAACATTTAAAGAAAATATAAAAACTATAAAAATCAGATTAAATAATAATAAAATTGACACAAAAAAAATAAGGAGATGAAGTATTTGAATCCAACTAATTATCATTCTATAAGAATTAAGTTATTTTATCATAATTATACTACTAAATTAGGAAGAAATAAATACCTAATAAAAATCAGGATATTATCATCATTATATATATACTATAAGTATTGAAGAAAGAAACACCAAAAAGAAACACATAACCTGCTTAAGAAGTTATATACGAAAGAAATGCTTTATGAATTAAGTTGTATACGGAAAAACGATAATGATTCAACATGGAAGGAATGCAATGATATATATCCACAAACATAAAAATCCTTATGAGTAAAATTACATTGGTTAGTGATAAGTACCTCTCTTATTCGTGTTATTCTCTCTATTGGGTTTTGTCTTTTCCTTCTCGTTTCTCCCCAATTTATAACAAACCATCCTTTCCCTGCCTGTACCATCCTTCCAGATTTACCCTATATACGAACTTATCTCCCCTATTTATAACAAACCATCCTTCCCCTGCCCGTACCATCCTCCCAGATTTACCCTAGATACGAACTTATCTCCTGCACTTCTCTCTCCTTACCATCCATGTCTCTAAAGTCCTTCCCTCCTTCAACTTCTCTTTCTGATTGGGTTCCCGCGAACTGCCTTACCCGAACAGGACTCTCTCACACCTTATTCATATCATGCGAATTGTATTCGGCTCTGGGCCCAGTGAGATGGGCTAGGGGTTATAGGACCCCAACAATTAAAGATTTTATTTAAACCATTTATAGAGACGGAGCCCCAATTTAACATGGAGGGTGGAGGGACAATTTACATAGCATACACGAATAAGATGAAAGACAATTATTTATTCTTTCATTGTCTTTCATTTACAAAGGCGGAGACAGAATTTGCATAGCATACACCAATACTTACACTAGTAGGATCAAACACAAACTAGTTACACACAGGCCAAGTTCCTAATTAAACCCGGCCGAGTAAAAAAAGAAACGAAAAATGGGGCTTCTCCTAAACTTGTAATGTTAATACCTCTCGACATATTTGGCAAACCCTATTAGATAGTGATGACAAGGCTACTGTAATGAGGATAAAAGCACAAGCCTCTGATTTTGGGAGAGTTTTGTGTGAGAACGGAAACTCAACTATAGGGAACGAGGATGCTAAAGTTTGGAAGCAGACCGACTTGTCGTTGGGTAAAGTTAAATACTGACGGTAGCTACGATGGGAACACCAACAAGGTTGTGGCTGGTGAATTCGTTAGGGATGATCATGACAACTGGATATTGTTGGCTTTGCCTTGAATTTGAGAAATGGATCACTCTTGTGGAAAGCTCATGGGCCTGCTGAAAGTCTTAATTAAGATGATTTGGAATTGCAAATTTCTTCGTATTGAGGTTGAGATGGATTCATTGGTTGTTCTGAAGATGATTCAAATTGAAGGAATGCAATGACATACATCCACATACATAAAATATTCTCACATAATATCAGAGTAAAATTATATTTGTTAGAAATTTTATTTAAGCCATATATACAATTGAGAGCTTTGAGAAGAAAGACAATGAA
>JBBMKE010000001.1:2142571-2152988 GCA_037834125.1 Lippia alba | reverse complement strand
TTTACTTTTAAATTTCATAAATTCAATAACAATAAATTTATTAATTATATTATACATAAATTATAAATATTATTTTTAAAATATAATTTAAACAAAAAAAATGTACATAATAATCCTTAAAATTTATAAATATTAACAAATCGATCCTTTAACATTTAATATATAACAAAATAGTCCTTGGGGTCAAATTATTTAACAAAACGAATCCTCACTTTTATGTCTATTACAAAATAATCTCTGAGGGTATTTTGGTCATTACAGTGGTCAAATTTGACGGAAACCTAACGGAATGGAGGGACCTCAAATGGAACATAAAGATTAGGGACTAATATATAATTTTTCAAACTAGACGTCCTGATTTATAATTTCGCCTATTGTGAGGGTAGTTGAAAATAATAATAATAATAATAATAATAATAATAATAATAATAATAATAGTCTGACAACCTGAAAAATATAATTATCAAATTATCTCTTTCTGAAAAATTAAATAGCATAAAGCCCCTCAATTTTTATTTTTATTTTTAAAAAGAAGCATATTTACCCCACACAGGATTGTGTAACTCATTCGCATTACTTGATTCGTTTCTTTAATTTTTTTCTTACTTATTTTCTAATTTTGAAGTCTATTATTTTACCCTCATCCACGTTTAAATGATTGAGTTCAAAGTCTATTTTGTCCTTCTTTCATATTTTTGGCTTTAATCGATTGTTTCCTCAAGTAAACTTATTCAGACGTTTAGCTTCCTTTCAAGTGTTTTAGTAAAGATTTTTGATTGAGAGAGAGTGAAGTGTACAGAAAATGAATATCTAAATAAATTTAAAATATTTGGGGGCATTTTATTAAAATAAAAAACCTATTAATTAATAACTACGAATGCCTCCCTAAGTTTGGCAAAATTACAGATAGCCCTTAAGGTTTAAGAAATTACGAATCACTCCCTAGCTCGTTATCCTTTTTGTTAAATTTAACATAATTTGTGATTCCTCATATTTTAAAACTCAACGTGGTATATGTAATAAAAGTCCAAAAACAATGAGGTTAATGTAAGTACTGAAATTTTTTTGGGGGCTGATTTGAATTTTGTGTTTACCATGCTTTTATTTTAAGTAAAAAATGTTATTTAATGATATTTTGACGTTTTAATTGTGAATTAATTTCATTCTTGAAATTTATGGATACATAATATCTTGAAAAACAAAATTTGGGCATGAATGTTTTTATTAGAATGTTATTCATATTTAAAATACATGCATTAAAAATCACCAACGTTCAAAATATAATTGTTTAAATAATTTTAATGGATATTTATGTGAATTTAACGTATTTGTTACGATTTTATATTTTATTAAAAAAATTATTATTCTAAACGAACAAAGTTTAAATAAACTTATGCAAAATATTCATAAGTCTAAGACAACATAAAATGAAATTTGTAATTTTTTATCATACTTCATTGAAATAAATATGCACACTTTCAATATTATTACAATATACCCCCAAAAGATATAATTGAAATTTTTAAAAATAATATTGTTGACGTCAGCAAAAGTTAACACCGTTATTAACGATTGAGACGATTGTGATAGAAAATGTAAATTTTAGGGGACTGTTCCTAAATTTTCAAATTTCAAAGGGGAATCTATATTTTCACCAAATTTCAGGAAAAATTCGTAATTATATAATAATAATAATAATAATAATAATAATAATAATAATAAATCTCACTCATAATTCTAAAAAGAATGCACCACACGTTTAACTTACATAAAGAGAAATCAAAGAAAATATAAGAAGCGACCGCTCAATGATATAGGGCTTGAGTTTACTTAAGCAAGGTCTCGGTTCGAACCTTGTGAATGTAAAAAATTATGTTGGAAGGACTCCCCGCAATAAATGCTTTCAGCTATCTCGGGATATTAGTCCTTCACTCAATTTGGTGGAGAAAAACGCTGAGAAATCAAAAATAGCTATACCATCTTAATCGTTTGAGTACACCCAACAACTAAACTACCGCTAATAGAGATTAGAGAACTTCCATTAAACATAAAATTTCTCTGTCCTATTAAAATACACATATGTGACTAAACGCCCCTTTTTCGCATAAAAACTCTGCGACACATCACATGAACGTTATTGAGGTCTCCCACAATCTATCCAACAACTCAAAATAAAGAGAAATAGTAATAAGTTTAATTTTTCAATACAACCAAAAAAATGTGAATAAAACAATTGAAGCTTATTTACATGGCCACAAATGTGAGCTGCAACACATAGAACAATACATACACCCTTAGAATCAAACACAACTAGTTACACTCGGGCCAAGCTCCTAAACCAGGCCCGACAAAAAGAAAAGAAAAAGGGGCTTCTTCTCCTAAACTTGTAATGTTAATCTCTCTCAACATCTTTGACAAAGCTACTACAACATATGCATTATTGGCATCGCTTGCCAATCTAGGCTATCAATTGATCAGTGTAAAAACACAACACCACCCACATATGATGATCGATCGCCCACATGGACCCGGACACACGGTACAAACATGCCCCTGTTGGGCTCTCAAAATCAACAATTCAGATCAGTCCATCAAAATCGGCCCCTTCATTGTTCCATCCTTTTTCATTCCCATAAAAGTTTAGGCAATCTTCTTGGTACCGAGTATTCAGTTTCTATATATCACGAAAAGCCTTATCATGAGTACCAATTATATTGATTCCTTTCGGGTCCTCTGGTTTGGTTGCCATATGATCTTCGAGCATCTTGCCAATGTCTTCTGCTTCCACTTCTCTCAAATGAATAGCCGAAATCTGAGAAATTTCTACCACTATTGCCTCTGTTTGGTGCATTTCTCATCTCTTCTTCCATATCATATCGTGAACGCTGAAACTCAAAAACAATGAGATACATTTATTACATAAAATTATATGATTAACACTCTAATCTGAAGTCAATTAAATAGTAATGAGTGGATACCTTGGTTGGGTCAGACAATACAGCATATGCTTCTCCAATCATTTTAAAGAGTCTGTCTGCATCTTTATGAACCTCTTCTGCTATTTCTTTCCAGATTCCGTCGTCGTCTGAATTTTCATTCCTAGCCAATGATTGACCAGCCTACAGAATACAGTTTTTATATATTCATGTTTGCTGGTTGTAATTTCAAAAAAGTGGGGGTGGGGGTGAATACATGCTTTATAGAAGGAAAAAGAAGGATAAAATACCTTGTCAGGGTGATATTTTAGTGCAGCTTTGCGGTAAGCCTTCTTAATTACGGATGCAGCAGCAGATGGATCAACTCCGCTGGCAATCAGCAGACAATGAATCAATAAATGTTTAATTCTTTTAACACACACACACACACACAAAAAAAAAAAGAAACACTTCAAAATTAGAACTTACAGAATGAGATACATATTCAGGGGAATCTCGTTTCTGTCGGCTTCTTCCATTTCTGCAAGTTTAAATTGAGCTTGCCTAAGCTCATTCATACAATCCATTTTGTCAGATGCTCCAGATTGATGCATCTTCTTGTCTAATTCTTTTGTGAGAAGGGATGTTAGTTTTTGAAGATCCGTAACTGCTTGCCCGTAATCTCTAATCATCTCATATAGTGCTGCACGTCTAGAAATAGCCTAAACATGTACGCGTACAATTCCAAAAGGTTAAAGAAATTTAAAAAAGTTCAGATTACTAGTGGAACTGATCAAGGGAATAAAATATATATGGATTTACCTCCATTTCTAAGTCACGTCAGGACAATCAAATAGATGTCTGTGATGAAATAGAAAACTTTGTAAGTTTTAGAGGCAAACCTTATAGTAATTTCCATCAAGAGCAATGGCAAGAGAGCAATCGGCAATGGCATCTAAAATTTGGCCCATAGCTCTATATGCAGCAGCACGGTTACAAAAACATATTGCTGCAAAAGGACGTGATTCAACAGAACATGTTATGGCAGAAGTGTAATATTCAACAGCTTCTGCATGCTTTCCTGATTTGTATGCTTCATTTCCTGCGGCCTAAATACCAATAAGTAACTTCTATCAAGGATGGAAATTAGTTGGTGAGATAGTGAGCATACATATCATGAAAGAACATAAAAAAGGCACATTATGTCCCAAACATAAGAACAACATAAGATAATATCCACAGCGCAATAGTTTTCCCTTCATAAAGGAAAAAAAGCAATTCAAACTGAGATTTTGTACCCCAATTATATTCATTATAATTCTCAGTAAAAAATGGGAGATCTCTAAAAATTTCTTGTTTTTATCCACCCCAATTGTACTCATCTCTTTAAATGCTAGACAATCTCAATTCTGAAAAATTATTTATCCAAGAGAAACATGAATAAACTCACCTTATAGTTTAACAGCTCACGTATAGTGCCGATCAATGGAATCATGGATTCAAGTGGTCTGCTTTCACTGCTGAATAGTAAAAATTATCAACTTTAAGCCAACATGGAAATGCAATCCTCAACAAAGCAATCTATAGTGTGTTCTACAGATTCACATATATAGGATATTACCGATCGACATGAGACACAGATTCCTCTTGCTTCTTAAGGAAAATGAGGGCTTCATCAAGTCTTCCCAAATAGAAATACGATTTAAGGATCAGTGAACAGCACCAGACCCTGAAGGAAGGAGCCCTTTTCAAATCAGAGCCATTAAATGCCACCGAGTGTCTAGCAACACCAGACATGGAATAGTTTGATTCAACATAACCAAGAATTGGCTGACAGAACTGAATCAGCTCGTCGTATTTCTTCAGCTGTCAGTAAAATTTGGAAGATATTCATATCAGTATCATAAGAAATGCTTGAGTAGTAAATATATTTCATAAGTTATTTGTTTTCAGATAGTATATGTCATAATTTTTCCTTGTCATTAATGCATACCATTAGAAAAGCATCCACTTTCATCTGAAGCAACTTTTCAGAATAAGAGCTTATGATCAGACCCTCAGAAATCACACCAACAGCAGACTCCACATCACTGGGCATTTTTCGAGCCAAAAGCTGTGCAGCCAGCTCCATGCACTCAGACACTTTCTGATGCCAATTATATAAAAGAAAAGGAAAAAAAATCAGATGTCTCGTAATAAACATTTTATATTCACATGAAAGCAAATATTATTTGTAATGATCAATATTTTGGGGAAAGTTACTGAGAGTTCCCACAAAAGCATCAATATAGTGAACCATGGAAAATGTGTGTATATGTTTGTGTGAGAGAGGGAGAGATTACAAGAGCTTTGTGAAGCTTTACTGAAAAAGGAAAGGATCAGGATGCAACAAAGACAGGCTGATGAATTAAATCGAAGGCATCACCGATTTGCATGAAAATAAAGATTGAAAGGGTATGTCATTCATGGTAAAGGGAACATGCTGATGAGATAAATAGCTTAAAAAATGTTCAGACACAAAATTTCAGGTATTTTCACTGAATAAATAGATGAGAGTCTAATGTAACAACATGCCCCTCCTAAAGCCCCTTTTTGTGTACTAAATACAGAACAGGACAGAATCTCAGTACCTACTAGATTAAAGAGCAAAACACAACAGCATGTATATATTTGGAGGTGCATATAATTCCAATTTATTAGCTATACAAAAGCACATCTAAGAGAAGGTTAAAAAACTCACACTGTTCTGACTAAACATTTCATAAACAAACGAGACTTTAGCAATAAATGCAGATTTTCAGTACCTTCACTTTCTCTAGGCCATCAGAAGCTTCCCTAACGAGCTTTGTGTCCGCACAAACATCAGACTCTGCTTGCAAACACTTCGTGAAATGCAAGGTTGCATTCTCAACTTCCCCAAGGGCAAGGTAACAGCTGGAAATAAAGAGAAAGAAGAGTGAGGCGATTCCAAAAGATCATGCGACTGGGCAGGTAAGACTAGAAATCTGTTTCAGCAACTCTGTTTAATAAGATAGTTGAAACCAAAATTCCAATCGTACTGTGACTGGATTTCTCCTACTTAGTCATGCTTCTAGTTTCTCTGTTCAATCTATTAAGTTGGATTTAGTCATCAAGAAGTTTAACGACCTCGTTAGAAGATTTTGCATTAAGATCAAAAGAAAACACTCAGAAAAAGTTGCAACAGCCATCCACCAAACCAGTTAATTGCAAACTGTCTATTGAGAACAAGTATATTTTTATTACTATTATCTTTTAAAAAATGAAGGTATGCTTTACCTGGCAGCCCGAAGTTGCACCTTACGGAAATTGGGATCTATTGCAGAAGCTCTTGTACAGTCTTCTAAAGCTTCTCGGATTCTTCCAAGCGACATACGTGTTGCAGCACGGTTGCTATAGCACAGCATTAGAGCCCTGAGAGAGCTTCTAGAAGTCTCACTTTGAGAAATACAATTAACTCCCTGAGTGTAACAATCCTCAGCTTTTGAGAAATCCCCAATTGCATAGGCTTGGTTTCCCCTGAAATAAAATCAGAAGCAAGACAGATTTTAACACAACAAAACATGCAATTACGTTGTTTCTAACATAGGAAAAATAGTTATGATACAATATGCATAATGAAATTCATAAAATTTAAACACAGGTATCGAGACAAACCTTAATCTCCATTTCTCACAGGATTCCTGAGCTGCAATGCTGGCAGCTGTAGCAGAGTCTTCCTTGGTCACCAGTTCTTTAAATTGCTCCGGCTCATCCCTTTTATAGCTGGAGAAATTACCTCTCTGACCCTGCTTAGATGATGACAGTGATGATCCAGGAATTTGAAACGAGGGCATTGGAGACGACGAATGAAAATCATTACAAAGTTTGCTTCGGTTTTTCTTCTTTTGGATTCGCATCGGTGCTGGTGACTCTCCAAAATCAGATGATGATGCAGCAAAAGTGAAGCTGCTCTGGACCATATCGGCAAAATTTGTATCACCTCTAAACTGAGATGAACCATCACTATCTTGTCTCTCAATTCTAGAACTGGAACCTTCCATATCTGCTGCAGTAACATATGAGTCAATACTGTAATCTAACTCATCCGTTGCAGATTTGAAGCTTTCAGTCTCAGCTGCTGAAACAGCATCCTCGTCATGACTCTCAATCCTAATACCTCCACTCATAAAAGATACAGATTCTTCATTGGCTTTTACATCAAATTCGTTTATCCGCAAGCCCTCTGTGGCAGCGACTAAATCTTCATCAGATATGTCATTTGGTTCATATGGGCATGCCTCACTTGATGAATTATTCTCCTCAAGCTGAAAAGATTCTTCTGAAGCTGCAACGGAAGTCTCTCTTGAAAAGCTCGTGCGGGCTAGTGTTTCCTCATATGGTGAGAAATCCATGGGAGAGTACTGTTCAGAAGATTCTGAATTTTCCTGAAGGACAGAGTCTTGCTGGAAATTCAATGGTAGCTGCATAGGTTTCTTCGACTTCCCTCTCTTTTTCTTTAATCCACTATCTTTAGTCAGTTCCCTCTTCGTCTCAACCTTTCTGTTTAGGCCGAATAATGCATGTGCTTTTGGATCAGGTGTCTTGAACTCTATGTTTTTTGCTGTCACACTATCCAACTTGCTAGTGAAACTGAATTCAACTTTCTTCTCTGGGCCACTCCTGACTGGATTAAAATGAATGCCACCAGATGCAAATATTGGTGATGCAGTTGAATGACTTACATTTTCGAAACCTGCCTGAGTACCACTTTTCTTGCTCTCTAATCCAGCCTGAGACGAATTTAACGATCTCGGAACATTATGCAAGTTCTCTTCACCCAAATTCATGGGCTGCTTCTCATGCATAGTTTCCGCACTGCTTGTTTTAGTTCTAAGGTGATCTGGCCCTTTTTGAGCTACACCAGGTCTAAGTTCATCTCCAGAACTAGCACCATCGACTTTCTCATTCATGGAAGCGGACGACGAATCTTCAATTTTTACATCAGCTCTATTGAAGTTCTTGGAACCATCACCCTCACAGTCCTTCACATTTAATCTCTTCATCTTATTAGGAAGCTCTTCCACATTCAGACCATATAATTTACTAAAATGTTGGCTTTCAATGCACAACTTTCTCATCTCATCTGGCAACTCCGAAACCACACTTGCATCAACACCCTCGATTTTAAATCTCCTCATTTTATCCAAAACATCACTTGTATCTACGTTATTATTCACAGCATTGTTGCTAGGTAAATCACTCCTACTACTATTACTACTATTGCTAACACTACTACTATCATTGGATCCAAACACAAACCCATGACCACCCACATTCTGCTGATTCCGTTCAAAACCTGGTTTACCAGCGCCAAAACCTGGATCAATGCGAGGAGACGCAGGACCCGAATCCCCCGGACCACGTCCAAATCCCGGCCGCAATCCGCTCGGCCGGTGACCGGCCAAGGGTTTCCGGAGCTTCCGCGAAGGGCGGCTACCGCCGGGCTTCGGAGGGCCCAATGACGGCGAATTAAATCCGATATCCGGATCCATTCGATTCGAAAATCCTTCGAAGGCGATGCTATTGCCGTCGGTGGTATTATACGATGAATTGAAATGCGGATTGAGAATCTGACCGTTAGAACATGGCGGCGTTGCTCCGGAGTCAACGAAGGCCGGCGACATAAGTCATCTAATCGCGCGGCGGAGATGGGCGGCGATTGATTTCCGTCGGAATCTCTCCGATTGCGTGAGAATCTGTGCGAAATTGGGAGGGGTGGGAATAATGGGGAAGTGGGATTGATTTCTGGTTTGTTTATCTCGAGATCAAAGAAGAGTTTAGAAATGGCAATAATTTTTTTTTTTCTTGTATAATCATTGGTTTTGGTTTTTGATTTTATTTTAATTTTAGGAAATTATGCCTTTTAATTTAATTTTGTGTTTTTTTATTTTATTTTGTTGAATCGGTTACTTGAATCTTAAGGAAAAAAAGTGGAGAGCGGTATCCGTCCTTTTGACAAGAACGAAGAGCCCATGGGTAAAATCTGTTTTTAGATTATTTGTTTCTAGTTTCTAGGTAAGTTTACATATATAAGTAAAATTTCTATTATTTTTTTTTTCTAAATGAGGACACATTTGAAGTTTTGAACAGTATCATACTATTATAATAAGTAATAAATCCAGATAAAAATTATTTTGATCTCTTTTTAGATTTTTCAAGATTAATATTGAATATTGATACTATTTTATTTGAGCATAGGCAGGGACAAAGGCAGGAATTGAAATAAGGAGGGACGAAAATTAAATTTTAAAATATAAATAATATTAAATGTGGTAAAATTATAATTTTGTGTAAATTTGGGGGAGGGGGATTCTAGAATTGGGGATGCAAATACATAAATATTTTAAATTTTACATATAATAATAAAGAAAATTAAAAAAATTTAGGAGGTTGGGGGCAACCCCTACCCCTAGCTCCGTCTCTGAGCATAGGGATATTTTTTTATGCGGTTGGAGTAATTGCAACGAAGTTGTGTTGGTGCGGAAGATATATTCATCTCATGCAAATCATTATAGAGCACGATTGTTTGAATTTGATTAACAAAAATGTTACGAGAAATTTTCATTCGTAACGAGTTAGTAAAAAAAAAATCATTCATAAGTAAAAATTTGAACGATTAAATATATTCTTTTTCTAGCTTAAAAAAATAGAATTATTTGTGTAAAAGAATTTCAATCGTCAATCAAAAGTATGACCGTTCTTATTAGATCTAATTATAATGAAATAAGTTCACTAACTTGAATGGCAACTTGAATTTGACCTCAGTCCTCAGGGGGATTAAGAAAAGAAGAAAGTTAATAAAAAGTAATATTAATTAATTATATTTATTTGAGAATGAGGTGGTTAGTGATGATATACCACAATTTTTTTTATTTTTTTTTTCATGCGAGGATCTCTTTTATTCGTCAGAACAAAAATAATATGCCGTACATTATAGGATATTTTACATTAGATTCTAATTATCTTCCTTATCATGTGAAGGGAGATTTACTCATTAGCTTATTGTTATTTTAGCTCTTTGTGTTTCTTCTTCTTAAAAAATGTTCAAAATAAAAAATAAGGACGACTAATCAGATTAAAATACATACAGCCATTACATATTAACAATCAAAATTCAAATCTTACAAATAGTTAATTAGAGATTTCTTTTTTCTTAAATTTTTACTATGCATTTGATAGTTGGTCAAACCGTCAAAATATAAATATTTTGTTATTAATAATAATTGTACTCACGATTTGAATATGATATATTCGTTAAGTTATTGGGTCCAAATAGGTGATGTGTTGTTTTGTTTGATATGACAAAAGGGAATGGTCACATGTTGATGTATATTCTATGATTAGAGGCTCATGGTTTGATATTTGTGGTTTGAAAGTTAGGAAATCATTAATTCAAGTTCCAAATTTAGCTCTTAAAGAAAAATTAGATTTAAGTAGTAAAA
>JBBMKE010000001.1:2107945-2118495 GCA_037834125.1 Lippia alba | reverse complement strand
ATGCTTCGAAAGTAAAGAAAAAGATTCAATCTTCATCAGCAAGTGTGCAGGCGAAGCGTTTGTAATCTCCATAGTAATTCCCTCGTCGTTGTCCGCCACAAGGTCAGCCATTGTTCTTGGGATACGTCTGTATGTCTCGTAGTTCATGTGATGCTACTTAGACTTTTATAGAAGAGAAAATACAATTACGGTCGGATTGGAATTCAAAGCCTTTTCTATTTTTTCCTTTTGGTAATAGAACTCTTATTACGTTTTTAGTAGAACCTTGTTAATCTTATTTTTCTTACGTTTTTTCTTTTTCCTATATATTTCGACTCTGTTTTCTCTTTTTCCTTCTCTTAATAGAATATCTTTGTGATTTTGACATACATCCACTAGGATAGAATGAGATAAAGCACTAAATCAAATGTCCTTCATGATATAAATATTGAATTTCATATTTTATATTCTTAATTA
Organism: Lippia alba; assembly: GCA_037834125.1. Lineage (NCBI taxonomy): Eukaryota > Viridiplantae > Streptophyta > Magnoliopsida > Lamiales > Verbenaceae > Lippia > Lippia alba. Next base: position 2,118,039 of record JBBMKE010000001.1, on the reverse strand, counting down.
ACGTATAAAATTGGTGTATTTTAACTGATTATGTCCTTCATGACATACATCCACTGCGTATAATAAGAGATAAAACACTAAATCAACCTAAAACTATAAAGTGATTTATTTTACGAAAAATTACATTTAACGACTCTGCTAGATATGGTAATTATAACACAATCCATCTTTATTCGAAAATTACAATTTAGGCCCTAAATGTTATGAACCGTTTGTGATCCCTCTAATCCATTAAGATTTCGTTTGGGCTGAGTTATGTATTTCTATTAGTTTAATGAATAAAATTACAAATTCATCCGAACAACATATACATTCTAACAAAACGGTCATAAAGCTCGATCCTAACGGAACCCTAACGGAATAGAGGGATGACAAACGGCTCATAACATTTAGGAACTAAATTGCAATTTTCGAATAAAGATGGATTGTATTGTAATTAACCTATCTAGCAGGGTAGTCAAATGTAATTTTCCCTTTATTTTAACTAATTGTGTTGAGTTGACTCGATTATCACTCGTATAAACTTCATTAGAACTCTGTTACTTGATTCTTTATAATTGATTAAAATCAACTAATTTATGAATACAATGTAGGCAGACATGTAAATGTCCCATCTCCAAAGAAAGAAAATTTTCAATTATCGTAGGAAGATATCTATACACAAAGACTAAGTAAACAATTTTACTCCACATGTAAGGACGAAGGACTTGAGGAGTCTACTGTAACGAATTTAATGGCAGTAGGAATATGTCTATTCAAGAGAAGAAACTTGGAAAAAAAATTGTGTTGTCCTCCAAATCCTGTTCACTCGCAGTGGCTTGTTTGGTTAAGAGTTGCTACATACCTGCTTATAATGTATTCACTAATTGGTTGGTTTAGTCAACTACAAAGAACCAAGACGCAGACTTTGAGCTTGCACGAACTCCTTATCACCAATATTGGCAGGTCTAACAGCAAGAAGGCTGGAATGATATCCATTCGGGCGGGTTTCCGACGTATATTACCATCGGAGTTTGATAGGTTTTTTCCCGTCTTTCTTGAGTATCATGAGGGCCATCACGTGGCATTCTTTGGAACGGGGAACCTACTAAACCATTTCATCCAAGTTGTGTCTTCGTCAGGGTCATCCTTTTATATATTATTACATCTTTCTGAGTTATGCATGGCAGAGACGGAGCTAAGGGGGGCTGGGAGTGGCCCTCGTCCCCCCTAAATTTTGAAAATTTTCGCCCCCCACCAAATTTTGAAGATTTTCGTTTATTACCTTTATTTTTAAGAAAAAATTTATTTTCGATCCCCCTAAAATTTAAAAAATTTCATTTACTATTTATATATTTTAGAAAATTTTATAATTTTGTACTCTTATTTTAGATTTTTGCCCCCCCAAAATTATAGATTTTATCCCTTTTATTTTAAAATAAATTATGGTTTCATCATTCTTGAAAAAATATTATTTATTATTATTGATATTACGAATTTTTGCCCCCTCGTTCCAAATCCTAGCTTCGTCCCTGACGTATGGATCCACATGCTTATATGATTTATCCTTTATATCTTTCTGTGTGTGATGTATGGATCCCCATACATGATTGGAGAAATTAAATGGGTCTAGTCGAGTCTCACTTATTTGTCGACGATATCTTTTTTTTCCAGATGTTCTTTATAGCTTTTGTGCGCATCTGGACTGAAAATCAACACTAATAAATCTAAACAGATATATATCACAATTCACAAGGGTCCTTATAGATCCAGAAATCGGTTAACCCATCAAAGTAGTTGGGTTAAAACCCTCAATAACATTACGAGGACACCATCGAAAGAGTCCAATTTAACCTTTCCTCTCGGGAGGCCAAAACCTTAAACTCCAGCAGGTCTCGCAACTCACATCTAGGGATGATCTTATTACCATTTTTCTGGTTTATGCGTGATTGAAGGATTTGACTAATTCTTAATTCAGAATAATCTTTTAATTTCTTATTCTTCTTTCCACTTAGGTCTTAATGTTGACTCGCCCATATTAGCCAAGATTTTCTCTTCAATACGTCAATGATTTATATCAATCTACAAGGCATGTCAGTGCATGTACAAGTGACAATACATATATGGCAACATAATCAATTCTGTAATCATTCAACGGATAAAAATGCGAGGGAAATAGAGAATAAAACAGAAGAATAATTAACATGATTTAACAAATACAAACAGCTTAATTAAAACTTCCAAAGATATGCAAAAAGTCAAAGTGTGTGCCCTAAACCTTCCGGCATAAATTGATTCAAATGGTTAAAGGGTTTTTTTGGTCCATAATAATGTTATGGGTTCAGAATTCTATAATAGCTTAGGGTGTGTGTTTAAAAAAAAAATTGTATCTAACTAGCACGGCAAAGATCTTAAACATTGACATGTTCAATAGGTTAGAAAAAATCGTTGACGCATAAAAGACGATCCAGTTGCTGCTTCAATGAATGGTGGAACTGAATTGAGCTTACCATAATTTTGAGTTTACCTGATAACTAATATTGTTCGAGGACCTCTGCCGCTCATAAGTCACTTGATCACCTCCTCTTCTATTCCTTGATGATCTTTGCAGCATTTTCTGTTGTCTTGGGTCAGAATCAAGGTGCGATATGGATATACAATAATATTTTATTTTCTATTTTATACCATGTGATAGGCCTCAAATAAGATATTAATTATAAGTGTTCGATATACATAAACATATACGATAAAATAATATTTTTAGAAAATATTATGTATAATGTTACCAGATGATATTAATTATAAGTGTTCGACATAAACATATACGATGATAAAATAATATTTTTAGAAAATATTATGTATAACGTTACCAGAAGTGTCGGTAACATGTTCTTTAATTCCCTTTCGGTTAAATTGTTATCCAGGTTTTGATGATTGTCTTTTCTGATTTCTCTAACTGCAAAGAAATCCTCATTATAATGAACATTTTTGTGTTAAAAATTAGACATATATATATGTTACGTATTTTAAATACATCCTCATTATAATGAACATTTTTGTGTTAAAAGTTAGACATATATATATTTGACATATTTTAAAGATTAGTAGTCACATAAGTCAATTTCCAACTAAGGCCAAATACGTAATACAAAGTAAGCTGTCATTATTGATATTTATTAGCATACATTACGGTCATGATTGATACTTATTAGCAAATTTATGTTCATTATATTGTCGGCACATGTCTCGATTGTCTCGTTTAATAATCGTTCTCTTGATTTTAGTATAATAATTTCCTTCTATGGCAATCGATTCTTGTTCAATAAGGAGACAATACAAAATAATTTTTCTTTTTTTTTTAAAAGATTAACTGCAATATAATTTTTTTAAAAAATAACAAACCACGGCACAGGACTAATTTAACCAAAAATCTTTAAAAATATAATTTCTAAGTAAGTTAGTTTGACCGGTTAACTACCGGTTTTTTCATCAATTTGGTTTAACTGATCAACCGAATCAAAAAGCTAAAAAATCCAAGCGAAAGTTGGATCAGATTTCAAGTTCTGATTTTTTCTAACAGCCCTACTCATAGTGTTGGTTGAGGATGCAAAATCAAACACCCCTACTCATAGTGTTGGTTGAGGATGAATCGCGGATAACAGCTTCTATTGAAATTTCAACTTCAACAATGCAGCGGTCCTTAACAAGGAAGCCTTTCTTGGAGTCGCGTATATCAGAAAGCAGCATGAATGTAGGCCATCCCCAAGATGATATTGAGGACGAAAACCACTTAGATGTATGTCCATGATGGTGTTTATTATTGAGTTGGTTCTTGATACGCAAATGATAATCGGCTTTCACTCTCTCATGAGAATCAAAGCTCTTTGCCCCAACAAGATATAAATACATGGACACACTTCGGCCCTTTTCGCTGCTACATCCGTTTGGATGTAGTTGAACGTACCATTTGTAATCTCCAACAGTGAATTCTTCTGATTTCCATTCTTGCTGAAGTTTGCTGAAATTTGAAATCTTCCAATCACGCTTATATGGAAAATCAAACTCCCGTACAGATACACATTGAGCAACACGTTGGGTTCTTACTACAGCAACTTCAGTACCAAACACACAAATGTCGTTATCAAGGAATCCATTACCGGGAGCTCTCAAGCTTTCTTTCGAGATTAATTTGGAAAAACCCCATTGGGATTTCAATGCATGAAACCGACGCATTTTACCTTGAAAACATATATAGTTGTCTAAGGCGTGATTATAAAGAAAGACGCTGAAAGCAGCAGTAACTTCCCAACCAACCGGCAGAGAACTAGTCTCGACAATTGTCAAGTATACAGAAATATGATCGTCTTTGTTGTTTCCACTCTCGATCACTCCATTCGGATGGATTACGAGCCTCCATCTGTAGTCTCCGGCTTCAAACTCTCTGGATTCATATTTGTCAATGCCATGCTTCGAAAGTAAAGAAAAAGATTCAATCTTCATCAGCAAGTGTGCAGGCGAAGCGTTTGTAATCTCCATAGTAATTCCCTCGTCGTTGTCCGCCACAAGGTCAGCCATTATTCTTTGGGATACGTCTGTATGTGTCGTAGTTCATGTGATGCTACTTATGACTTTTATAGAAGAGAAAATACAATTACGGTCGGATTGGAATTTAAAGTCTTTTCTATTTTTTCCTTTTGTTAATAGAAGTCTTTAATAGAAGTCTTATTAAGGTTTAGGGGTTTAGGGTTTAGGGTCTAGGGTCTTATTAGCTACATTTTTAATTAAGGATTTGATAATTAATACAATGGGGTATTCACGATATGCACTAGTTGTAGTTGGGATAGCATTGTAAAATTCTGTAATTAGTGTTAAGTCTTTATTTAATTACGTTATTTTCCTTAAGTCTAAGTATGTCTTTAATTTATATATCGAGTCAAGGGAATATGAATAACAATAATATTGTGGATCTTCTCTCTTGATATCGTGGATCACCCTCCATATTAGTTGGATTGGAATTCAAAGTCTTTTTTATTTTTTCCTTTTAATTTGTTAATAGAACTCTTATTAGCTACGTTTTTAATAGAATCTTGTTAGTCTTATTTTTCTTATGTTATTTTTCCTTCCTTTCGGTCGAGCGTCTTCAACTTGAAAGTCTTTTTTATTTTTTCCTTTTGTTAATAGACTCTTATTAGCTACGTTTTTAATAGAATCTTGTTAGTCTTATTTTTCTTATGTTATTTTTCCTTCCTGTCCCGAGCGTCTTCAACTTGTTAGTCTTATTTTTCTTACGTTATTTTTCCTAATTTGACTCTGTTACTCTTGCTCTCAGTTACACTTATTTTTTTTCGATTCTTTCTTTTTACTATTTTTCTTTTGTTTTCTCTTTTTCCTTCAGTTAATAGAACTCTTTTAGGGTTATCATTCTTTTTTTTTGGTTCAACTTTTAGGGTTATCATTCTGGTAACTCTTTTAGGGTTATCATTCTGATTGTCAATTTTGCCGCTTTAAAAAAAATTTACTTATATATATATTGAATTCGGATTCTATCCCTTTCATGGTTAGGGAGTTAATTAATCGGATCACCTGAAACTAAAAAATGGTTTATTTAACTGATAATGTTGAGTTGATTCGAATATCACTCATATAAAATGGTTAATTCCACTTGTGTTGGAGTTGTAGCAAGCTCAAAACTCTGTTACTTGATTCATTATAATTGATTAAAATCAACAAAGCAGAGTACCCAATGTCCCATCTCCGAAGAAAGAAAAGTTTCAATTATCGTAGAAAGAAATCTATGCACAAAGACTAAGACAGACAATTTTACTCCACATGTAAGGAGGACGAAGGACTTGAGGAGTCTACTGTAACGAATTTAATGGCAGTAGGAACATGTCTATTCAAGAGAAGAGACTTTTAAACTTGGAAGAAATTGTCTTGTCCTCCAAATCCTGTTCACTCGTAGTGGCTTTTTTGGTTAGAGTTGCTACATATCTGCTTATAATGTATAATCAGTTGGTTTTAATCCATTACAAAGAACCAAATAGCAGACTTTTGAGCTTGCAAGAACTCCTTAGCACCATTGGCAGGTCCAACAGCAAGAAGGCTGGAATGATACTCTTAAACTTGACCTCTTAAAGTTATATTGGGGTTCATTCATTCGGGTGGGTTTCCAAGGAATGTTACCCTCGGCGTTTGACAAGTTTTTTTGCAGCTTCGTCAGGTGATCCTTCATGTATTACATCTTTCTGAGTTATGTATGGATACAAGCACTTATACGATTGATCCTTTATATCTTTTCGTGTTATGTATGGATGTATCTTCTTCAAGGGTGATCCTTTATATATTGCTATATCTTTCTTCTTCTTCAAGCTAATGCTAATGTCGTAGGAGCAACTTTGCTCGATATAGCTTTTGTACGCATTTGGTCTCAAAATCAACACTTCTACATCTAAAAAGACATAAATCTCCAGGGAGATATATCGCAATTCCCACGCATCCTTACAGATCCAGAAAACGGTTAACCTAGGAAATGTTCCAGCATCAAAGTACTTCGGTTGAAACCCTCAAGAACATAACGAGTATCACCGAAACAAGTCCAACTTAACCTTTCTGAGGCCAAAACCTTATCTCCAGCAGGTCGCGTAACTCACATCCGAGAAGTCACAACAGCTTTTCGGATCTACACAATGCATACAAATTGGCTCCCTGATTCTACAGATGCTAATAAATGCAGGGTTCTTCTAGTAGGGTGAAACAACTTGAGGGTAGTTAGCATTCTTGCTGGGATCAGAATATGGATCATAAATATACAATTATAGAACCATTTACTCCAACAGAGAAATATAGATAACTCTTCAATCCTACATATGTATCAAAGCATAATCCTATCCACAAGACTTAAGTCTAAAATCCAAGAGTTTGAGAGCAAAGACCAAAGCTGAATAACCACATGACTCAAAGGGCAAACTACATACAAAAACTTCAGGGCAAACTACACACACTCCTTAAAAGAAAAAGGCCAAACATACTAGCAAAGGCAAAGGCTGAGAGAGAAAGTAAGTTTTTATTTTAGGTAGTCATCATAGTTGATACCAATCCAATTTGTGTCAGCACCCATGTGACTCAATGGACCCCTCCACACATTAAATAAAGCCACAAAATGAGACATAAGAGTACCCCCTAAAGTGGCCCTTTAATCATACATAGCATAAAAGAACCCCCTTTTCTTTACTCACTTTTATTTATTCAATTGCAAACCCCTTTATTTTTTTCCTAACTTTCTTTATTTGATGATTCAATTTATCATACAAAAGAGGCTGCAACATCATCAATTCATGAAATTTCCCCATCTCTTTACTTTACATACCTACTTTACATGATAAACAATTCATGCATTGATGAGATGAGAGAGATAGAGAGTGGATGGAAGGTGAACATTTTCATTCTATGATAGTAGTATGATGTGAACTATAATACTAACCTTTTGTTTGGTTATATATATGTGCTATAGTCCTATATGGTCCAGCACATAATTACAAAACAGAGAGAGACCCCACCTCACATAAAATCAGTTCATATATATGTCCTTTTTACTCATGCATTATGTATTTCTTTAGTTAACACTAGTATGGTGTTGATGATGATAGTAATCTTGAGAAAATCGTCCTTACAGATCCTCTTTTTCATCTTCTGTTTTGGCTGGTATGGTTTCTCTATGCACAGCTATACAACTTTTCTTTCTTTACTTGTATATGCTAACTCATACTTTCTGCATGGCCCCGATAGGAAAAAAGACGAAATAATCAAAAGATGGAATCCGATAAAAATGTTTAGAAATGAAAAATGGTTTGAGATTAGTGGTATTGATCTTACCGATCCAAGCAGCTAACCCATGTCTTGCTAACATTATCCTAAATTCCAAAGGCTTTAAAGCCCACAAAAAGAAAGAGTTAAGTAAATAGATATGGAGGTTCTTTGACGTTGTAAGTAGAAAAGAAGTATTAGTATCGAATGTAGTTTACCTCGTATTTTCAGAATAATTAAAGCTAAACTGAGGCGAGAACTGTTAATTGAGAGGATTGTTAGAGGATGTACTGGTTACGGGTACTGTACTGGTATCAGCTTCAGCTGAAGATTGCGAGGAAATGGATCGGTTTTCAGCAGCTAATTTTGTTGGAGAAGCACCATGGCTGTCTGGTAGGATTAGTCCCAGACTGCTTTTATAGCATAGAACGAGGGACTTAATCAGTATACAGAAAATTAGCCAATAATATAAAATCTGGAAAGGAAAAACAGAACATGAAAATACTTAACATACCTTTCGAGAGTATACAAGTCATTATCATTTACGCGCTGGTAGTTATTGGTGTAGGTGGTGGATGTTTCTTGCCCGGTATCAAACTCTGTAACAACAAAACAAATTGACAATTGTAAACTTTTTGTCATGGTGCGAAAAACAGAAAAAAGACACGAGCAGATGAATTAACAGTGCTGACCTTGATAATTTTCCAGATTAATGGCATCAGAAGGAGCTTTTAAATTTTGGCTCATGAGCAATGAAGCGTGTCTTGGAGAGAGAAAACGACGATGATTGTGCTGCAGATTATTTACGTCCATTAATTGTAAATTCATCATCCTTCGTTCAATGGCCTGCTGCACTTCTGCTTCCTGCTCCAGTTTTCTTCTCAGCATTATCTCTTGTGTATTGTTCAACAACACTCTAGGTCCTTCAAGAAAAGGGGGAAGGGAGAGGAAAATTCAACTTAAGAACTTATTTATTCGGTAAAAAATGTAACCGGGCTCTATATGCATGCTTACCAACAGGGACACTAAAGACTTCCCTCGAATCGATCCGAGATGGGCTCAAGTGCTGATGAAATTGTTTCCTTCAATAATTCAATTAAACAAATGGAAAATCATTAATGAGTAAAATTTGGACAAAGATGAATCAAGAGAATGAACATTGAGAGTGGGGAAAAAAATTAGTACTTGTCCGGGATTTTTCCTTTCTCCTTGTACGGTTTAACAAGAACACGAGAATCGCAAACGAAATGAGGGTTCCTTTTCTCCAGAATCAGTTTTACGGTCTCCGGATAGACAAATGTTACAAAACCAAACATCCGTTTCTGCTGATACGGAATTCGAACATCTTCAACCGGTCCAAACGTGCTTCAAACAGAGTATAAGGAGCAATATCATTTGACACTGTAGTAAGTAATCACAAGAAACATAATTTATTTCTACAATTTGTTTACCTAAAGTAACTCGAAACATCCTCTTCCTTGAATGTGGAGTCCGAAGGAAAGGTTAAGTAAATTTGCCTCGCGCTTGAATTGTCACCGGCACCCATTCCCCTTGGTGATAAATCAATATTCCTGTTAGGACCACAAATATTTATATATAGACAGCTCACTAATGTCTGCTTTAAAATAAGATATTGGATAACAAATCAAGATTCTACAGATCTCAACATTTAAGAACTGTAATGTGCATAACTGGAGCAATAATAGATAAGTTAGTGAATCCAAAAACATGGCAGAAACAGAAAAACATAATCAATCAAGAATAAATACCTATGTTCGAAAAAGCATAAATAAACAGCTTCCTTAAACTAATAAAATCAGAAATTGCAGCAAAACCATTTTTCAGCAATTTATATGGAAAGGAAAGAACAAGCACAACATATTTGCAAAAGTGAAATGCAACAACAAATAAACACCATAGTCACACTTAAATTAGCCCAGAGTTGATCAAATAAGCCAAAAAAGAAGAACAATCTTTTTTCAAAAAAATTGAAGTATTTTACATATTTACCTCTGATTCAAAGAAAAAGAAGGGTGACCACCAGAAGCCATGAGAGCAACCCTCTGCTGCAGAGCTCTCATCTTCAACAATTCATCAAATCCCGAACTCGGAGAACCCAACTCCATTGTTCCACCACCGCCACCAGCAACATCACCACTCATATCACTGTGTATAAACTTGCACGAACTGCCTTTCTTGCAAAACCCTCTCGCAAAATACATGCAAGGCCTGCTGCCCCCAAATCCACCCTCATCCTCCCCATCTTCAAAGCCAACGGCATCATTTACCGAATAACTCCGCCTATGAACTTG
>JBBMKE010000001.1:2089344-2101498 GCA_037834125.1 Lippia alba | reverse complement strand
TATGCTTTAATTGAATTTGAGAACTTTGAGGAGGCGCAGAGAGCCATAAATGAAATGGATGGAACTGAACTGCTCACACAGACCATAAATGTTGACTGGGCATTCAGCAAAGGACCTTTCAGGAGGAGGAACATGAGGAGGAGGTACGAATTCTCTGAATCTCATGTGTATTGTTGGCTATATTTGTACTGCCCTCATTGAAAATGTTCAAACTATCGTGAGAAGTAATTTTTTCCATTGCTCATGGCAGAATATATGCCTGGAGATGGATGGATTATTGAATTTCTATATTAGCTCCTTAGTTTATCTGTGGACTACACACGTTGAATAACTTAAAAGAACCTTTTGGTGAAGTATACAATGTTTGGGGCATTTGGTCTTGAGGTTCAGTGCTTACAAACAAAAATCTTGTAGTATTGTTAAATAGAAAGCTAATATTTATGGGCATCAGCATAATTGTTAAGTCATACTTATAATGATTCTTTTAGACTTGTTGATTGGAAATAAACATTGCAACTCAAGTTTACAGATTGGGAGCATCTTGATGGATAACCATGTAGGATTTACTGCATGAATTTCATAATGATCCTTATACTGCATATTGCTTGTTTTTCTTGTCAGTCTGTTAGATGCTCGCGGTTATACGTGTGTACTCTTATAGCTTTAGGAATCATGGCACCCACATGTACTATTTTCTATGACCGTGGACCCTCTTCAGTCTTGCCTGGGTTTTGTCTCATTGCTTTGATTATGTCTTTAACTGATCCACTTTCTTAAATTTTTATACAGATCTCCCCGTGGTCATCGTTCCAGGAGTCCAAGGAGAAGATTCTGATGTGGTGGCATGTGACAGTTTTTCTGTTTGGTTTAGGGTGAAGATACTGTCTGAATCGCTACTATTTGTTGACAATGTAATGTATTGATTGCTGGTTTTGATGAGCATTTCTGTTTCTTTTCTCTTGCTCGTTTTCCTTGTACGGATAATTGCTAGGCTTCTTGGGTATTATTCTCTTTGATTTTGTGATACTATTTCGAGTACCCTAATTGAACTTGTTTGACATCTTTGAGTGATTTGTTTGGTGGCCATGCCAGATAAGTAACCGTTGCTCGTTGTTGACTAATTGCGTGAAACAGTATTACTATACCGATGTGTTGTAGCCTCGTGAAGGGAAAAAGATTGTATACTTTCCTATAACCTCCTCGCGAAGGGAAAAAAGATGGTATACATTTCTATATTCTCGAGCCTGTACATATCCTGTATGTTGGTGCTAAGACCATTGGATCTTTCATCGACGTGTATTCTATTCTATTCTATTCCTCTTATTCTAGTCATCTTCTGTACATTGGTTCAGTGTTACGTAGCCACTCCATCCAGAAATTTGCCATGCACCCAAGTGTATTCTATTCTATATTTCTATTCAGTCTTATTCGAGTCATCTTCCGTACATTGGTTCAGTATCAGGAAGCCACTCCATCCAGAAATTTGCCATACACAAACTCGTTGGAGTGCCGATGGTACGTGACCATATCCATTTCTCGTCTTCAATGCGCTTCATCTCTGCTAACTGCCATGAATGTTCCATTTTAATTCAAATAAGGGATATGTTAGAAATGTAGATTAGTTTTCGACGGTTCATCATGAAGCAATGAAGAAAGTACTGAGACAGGAATTGAACTTACTCGTCCATCTTGCAGCTCAAATATGACTGAATCTTCAGAAAACGGGATTGGTCTTGTAGATGCAACCTGCACACAAAAAGTCCATTAGAACACATAACATATGCTCACGAGCAAACACGTGCACACACACACACACACACGCAGATGTTGATATTGATTTACAGATCAATCAAAAGCAACCTTTGGGTTGCAATGTTTGTCAATCTCCCTCGAATTTTCTTCAATCTTCGGAAGGCTAGCAGTGAGCTCTTCGTCTACACAAGTCCCTTCGTTTTCAGCTTTTTCTTGAATTTGCCTTTCGTTCTCCTCACCTTTGTACCCCGTGTTAGGGAACCCCCAGTCTCTCCATTTCCACTCCCCTTGATCAAAGTACCTTACATAAACACTTCCGTCCGAACCAATCAAAAACAATTCAGTTCTTCCGAGGCATGGTCCAGGTGCACCAACCAGCATCACATTAGTGCGTGGCTTTCCATGTTCTATCCAGTTCCACCCGACAGAAGAACTCCACTGGTATTCCACTAATCCACCATCCTCTGACAGCATGAAAATGGAGCCCTTTAGTGATCCTGCTGATGGTCTCATGGCGGTCCCTGGTGATCTTGATAAAACCAAGTGCTGGGATTGGTAGTGCTCATGCCAAAGCTTCGTGACCTTGTTGTATTGGTATAACCGCCCGTTGTTTCCAACAACGAAAACAATATTTTCTCTGAATCCTTCTTGATCCACTATACTCGCAATTTGAATTCCTGGAGGGCTTTTGCAGTCTTTCCATTTGAACTTTCTGAGGGCAACCTGCAGAACAGTTTGAAGGTTCAACTTTTTTCTTGAAGTCGTAAAATAAGTCTATTGACATTACAACAAATCTTCCCCTGTTGAATAAATAACATTACATTGGGATCGATAGATGATTTGAATACTCTAGTTTCCCTTTGACACTACTTACATGTTTGGTTTTAAATTCAAGGCCATAATAACTTGTGTTAGGTCAAGGTCAAATCTTTGGGTATTTGAGGGGAAGTTTTTGTAATTTCTCAAATCCCAGGGGATGTTTCTGTAGTAGGCTAAACCTGGAGGTATGGTAGTGTAATTATTCTTAAAGAATTTGCAATTTTAGTGCGAACCACAGAAATCCGACGAATTATACTGCCGTTGCAATCAATTTGGCCATAATCTTGTTATTGGATGCTGATATGTTGGCAAAGTTGATTTGCACGTCAGCATGATTAGCCCATCTCAGCGAATCCAAACTAAAATTGCAACCTTTCTAGAAGTAGATTACTTGGATTTATGCAACTTACAGTGAACTGTAACAAGGTCCCATTTCTGCCCACGAAGAAAATTGCATTGTCTAGCTTAGCTCTAGGCGTTTCTCCAGGCATACCGTCCCAAGGTGGACCACCAATCACCTGCCTACCTTTCCTCATGGCTGTACAATTAATCCAAGCTAAATCACTACTGCTTCTTTCCCTAATAAGCAAACTACCATTATCATCAACAAGAAACAAGCTTCCATTATAGTTCCCAACAGCACCTTTCATCCCCGTTGGATGCTCGTGCCTCAGCCAAAACCATGCATGTTCCGTATTCAAATACTCAAACGTCATATGATTATCCGTTATCAAGAAAAATGACTTTCCTCCCTGCATTAGCCGGAGTCTGAAGAATTTACCAATCCAATTATCCGGGATAACATAATCCTCCTCCCCTGGATATAATCCCTCGTTTGGAAGATTAGGAGACAGGTAATTCTGCTGTGTTCTGCCGTCCTTTCTCCATCGTGATACTGTCATTTCATCTTTTGTGCCCATCATGCAATTTGAGGGCCCGCGTTCTTCTGTGCAGTACTCTGCATTCCATCCTTCAGTCTGGGGGGCGTCTAAAAATGACCAAACATATTTGAGCAAAGATTTTCTTCTAGTAGTGATTGGAGTATTCGGGCCTACAGTTTCACCACCGAGGCCCGATAAATGAAGCTCTGCTAATCTGCCATCATCCAACGGGAAGATCAGTCTCCCAGTCTGCAGCTGCAGCCCAGAAATGCCTCTGGCAGCTTTTGCATGGGGAGGATGCTCATGATTATGCCAGCTCTCTTCCACGTCTTTAATTTCAGAACTATCTAAATGAAATGAAATAGTTGTAGTTAGCATGATGCTATTATTGAACTTTTGTTTGTACTAATCGAATTGTGATTGTGATTGTATGCCATTGCACATTGTCTTTACCTGGATTCTGCTGAATATGATACTCAAAAACAAATCCGTCTGCTGTTGTGACGAACAATGAGTGTGGATTCTCAGTACGTTCTTGTTGGGAAATGCATGTGATGGAGGACAACGAATGGCCTCTTGGATTTCCGTGAACCACCCATTTCCACTTCCTCCAGTGTAGCCGCCTTTCGATTAACTCTCCCGCCTGTTTGCAAATCAAATTTAAAAATTTTGGGAGATTACACCTAGACCCCCTCAGGTATGAAAAATGACATCTACACCCCCTCAACCTAACCGGCATTGGAAATCCCAACGGATGCTGTGAATTGCCCATTATATACAAAGAAAAACCAAAAACATAATTTAGAAAACGCATCCATATGCTTTGGATCTAATTGTAATATTTACAAATCTTTTCACTGTGATAGATGTACTTTTATCTCAGATTAAATTTTAAATTCCTGGCTGCAGTCTGCACCCAAGATTTTACCTTAGTCAAGAGGAAGAGAGACACAGAGTGAGATCCAGCTACTCCATGTAAACTGCACGGCTTCGATGGTGCCAATGACGTGTTTTTTGCTGATCTTTCAAGATGTATATGCTTTTTCCATGGAGGCTTTGACGATTGATCGTACTCATAAAGATCTCCTGCAACACTGTGACACAACATGAACTCATATTTTGATTGAAAACATCATGCATTTATTTACTTCTCATAGCTAACCGAATTCATTATCAGGGACAAAAATAACCCTTAAGATAGATGGAACACTTCTTGCTCACCTAACCGTGAACACAAGCCCTCGTCTAATGTCAGCTGCATCAGCTATTGCTGCAATATTCACTCCTTTGGGCCGCCCATGATTCACCCACCTAAATGAATCAACATTTCAAAATAAAAAGTTGAAAAGTTCAGATGGGATGAATCATAAACGAATTTTGTCAATTCTTGAAAGCTCAATCCCACGAATTCTCACCTCGGAGGATCAACTTCAAGAAGTTCCCATAAATGCCCATTTTTCGTGCAGAAATACATTCTCCTGAGCATAAAACCACAACAAAGGTATAATTTACCATATTTAGCTTCCAATAACATAATCTTTCTAAATATATCATCCAGAATTTCAAGAAAATGAATCTTTTTACTCCACTCACTCCTTGTCATTCGAGACCACTCCAGACGAAAGCTGGATTGAAGAACTTTGATCCATTTCCTTCTTGCTCGTGCCCTCATCAAATTCCGGCATGAATTCAACCCATACCGGCTGGAAATCCTCAGTCACCCGCATCTGAATTCATCAACACAACCAACACAAAATCAAGAATTTCAATAAAAGAACAGAATCCATTATATCCATGAAACCAGATAATTTTTTTCAACAACAGTAAAACAGAACTCAATCAAGAAAAGGGTAAAATCACCACCTGATACAACACCCCTGCTTCAGACAGGGCAAGAATCGACTGATTCACAAAAAACACAGAAACTGCATATCCAGCAGACAGTGGCAGTTCATGGGGGGCGATCACCCACTGCAATCCATTCCAGAATCGTTCGTATATCGACCCGCTTTGACCCGTTACCCAAACGGATGATTCCGACATTTTGGTCAAAGAAACTCTCTTCTTCAGAGGCAAAACTGCATAAGAACTAACAACACCATCTTCTTCATTTTCACGATCTTTTTTCTCATCATTTCGACGATCTTTCCTGTCATCATTCTTGTTCCTTAAGTCTTGAATTGAACCCACGACAGTACAGTTGCCATTGGTGCAGGAAACCAAGTCGTAAGGCAATTCCACCTCAACCCAAGAGTTGGATTCCTCGCTAAACTCCCAGAATCTCTTGCTCGTCTGCTCGAATTTGCGATCAGCGGACGCCTGTCTCATGTATTGATGCATCAAGCAAGAGTCGCACTCGGAAAGTACGCTATCATGGCGGAAAAACAGAACTACACAGAGCAGGAACAGGGGAGAAATGGTCGACATTTGAGTTTCTTGATGAAATTCATGGAAAAGTTTTTATTTTTGTGCGATCGTTTTGCGTCCCGGATGGAAAGACTAGAGTATGGAACAGTGGGAAGGAGAATCTATGTTTATAACTGGAAAATTAGGCAGAAATTCTGCTCCTGGGTGTTGAAAGGGGCAAGAAAACCAGGGAGATTGAGAAGAGAAGTGAATGTATGTGGGTGGGGTGGGGTGGGGTTGGGGTCCGGGTATATGGGGTAGGGCAGTTAATAACTCAAGTTTATAGATTGTCTACCAACTTTGGAGAAATCAACAAAGATCACTTTTTGTCAATTCTCACTGTAATTGTGGAAGTTGAAGTTGTTGATGGGGTGGTTTAACTCTTGAGATTGGGGCTAAGAAATTTTCAAATCTTGATATCATTATTATTATTATTATTATTATAGAAAATTACACTTGACTAGCCTGCTAGATAAGGTAATTATAATGCAATCCATATTTATTCAAAAATTATAATTTAATCCCTAAATATTATGGACCATTTGTGATCTCTCTATTTCGTTAGGGTTAGACGTTATGCCCCATTGTTATATGTGTAATACTTAGAAATCGTTTTGTTGGAATGTGTATATTGTAGGGATGAATTTGTTATTTTATTTATTAAACTAATAGAAGAACATAACTCAATCCTAACGGAACCTTAACCGAATAGAGGGATCACAAACTGTCCATAATATTTAGAGACTAAATTATAATTTTCGAATAAAGATGGACTGCGTTGTAATTGACATATCTAACAGGGTAGTCAGATGTAATTTTTCATTATTATTATTATTATTGTCATTTATATCTAATTGCCTTAAATTGAAACCTAATTACAGTGTAGTTGACCTAAATTGAAAAATTATATTTTAATCTATATAAATCTTATTTAGTTTGAGATCCCTAACAAAATTCGTAGAAGTGTACTTATGTCTCTAACAGTTATTTGAGTGTTACATTGAATATATGACCAATATTATAAAATCATCCCTTAAGTTTAAAAATATAAACAAAACGAACTCTGCAAAATATGAATATAACAACAAATCAGGGATATTTTTGGAATGATATAACAGAACTCTAATGAAATTTAGGGACTAATCACGTTGTAATTAGATTTAAATGCAGGGTAGTCAAATAAAATAATTTTTTTTCTTATTATTATTTCATTTATTGAGATCATTATAATAATATTTGCAAGTTTTTTGTGGACCTTAGTTAGCCGACTGTTCAACCATATGCTAGTTTGATTAAGGTATGGCAGTAGAATTTTTGAGTATATAATTATTAATAAAAAATATATATTTAGTGATATCACAATCTAACTTGAATATAAAAAATATTCTAATTCAGACTATTTTGTAATTTATATTAACATTTTCCTTTGGCATGAACTTTCACTAGTTACATATTGTGTTTGAGTCTTATATTTACAATTATTACTATTAGTTGAATGAACTTTACGTCCTTAACAGTCTAACGGGCTCAAGCATAGGTCACATTTTATTTTGGACTATTGTGTAATTACAAAATTATAATAGTCACGGCTGGCGTGACACTTTCACTAGGTTAAGTAATCTGCATGGTGCTTCAATACTTTTTAACAAAGTCCAAATGCCCTTTCTCAGCTTATAGCGATGATTATTTGTGGCCAATATTAATCTTTAATTAGTTTTAAATTACAAGGAATGAATATGATGGGTAATTTGGAGAGAAACGTTCCCTTTATTTTAGGTAAAAGCTAGTCTGATAGAAACTTGAACGAATTTCAAGAATTAGATTCACTTTATCAAAGACCCCACTTTTTAGATCATATTCCACAAATCAAAGCCATGGAACAATATAATAACAGTGCACACTATGTGGTTCCATTAGGGTGTTTTTGCTTTCTCCCTTCGAATTATTCCGATTCTAAAATCTTCTAAATAATATTCAATAACAGACTCGTATCAATGTTAGTTACAAACTTATAGTGAATCGATAACTAATTTCGACATATATTCTTTATGTGCATGTGAACATGACTTGTTTGCTCAATTTTTACTGAATTTCAACTATATTGATATTAATAAAAACATTTTATGACATTCAATTCGTCAGTCTAAAAATCAATATCCACTAAAGGTTTGGCAACGTCTGTCAAGATTTTTGTTTCCTATTTTTTACTAATGTTAGACGTTAGTTAGAGACTTACAGTAAATCGACAACTAATATTGTTGTAAATTCTTTTTTTTTTCTATGTGAATATCACTAAGTTTGATTAACTTTTGTTGAATTCGAATTGTGTTATCAATAAAAGCATTTTATGTCGTTCAATTAATCAATCTAAAAGTCAATATCAATTAAAGACGATGATCGACGTTTGTCGAGATTTGTTGCTTCCTAATTTTTTCACTAATATTGTCTAACTTTATATGAAAAACTTCAAAATTTATATTGAAAAATAAAATAGATAAATCTCATGGGGTTTGCTTTAATATTCCCTTCCATGGTGAGGATCTTCTTAAACATGTCTCTCTATCATTCCTAATTCTTCGGGTTTTTTTTATTTTTTATAATTACAAATATTTCTATTTATATATCGACTCATCTTGTATAAGATTTACGTTCGTTCTCCCTTATTAGCGACTACGGGAAACACTTTTCTTGTATCGAATCGATTCTTAATGAACCGCTCACATAAATTCCTTCACTTACAAAGGGAACTTAAAATTGGCTTTGAAGTTTGAATTAATTTACAAGGAAATAGTAATTATCAGCTGAGGTAAGACATCATTTTCTCCATAAAAAGTCTTTTGACGAGTAGAACATGACAATTGATGTGGGGTTTCATGTAAAAGTAATTAATATTATATACTATATGTCAACACTTATCTTTCCACACATATATGCGTCTAAAAGAGTTTCCTTCAGTGATCTCGACAACCATTTCTCCATAATAATGAAATATCAATAATAAATTATGATTTTATATTCTCGCTATGGGAAATTTGCCGAAAAAATTTACGTTCAAATGATATTTTTTTTCTTTTTCAAACGCAAATTTCAAGAGGAAATTTACTAAATCAATCGAAATTAAAAGTTACAAAGGAATCATAAAAAAAGTAATGCAGGCTCAAGACTGCAATTCTAACAAATTTGTGACAATCATATTTGCTTCATATCTAATAGAATAGAAACTATCATTCTCAAAATTAGATCAAATACTTATAAAATTGACGTCCAAATGATTTTTAAAACTGGAGGAAATACAATCAACTTTTATGTCCCAATTTATCTCGGTATACAAATCAAATAAAAGAAATAAATTTCAAAAATATTTGGGTCGTTACTCGGTCAGCAAATGAAGGTAAAAATATATATATAAATTCACGATGGAAGGTAAGATATTTTATTATCTTCAATTTTGATAATCATATTTCAAATAATTCCGTATGTTCATTGAAATCAAATTATTTAATTTATTGAAGATTAAATGGTACAAGTAAAACTTCAAAATTTTGAATAAAAACAAAGAATTGGGACCCAAGAAAGCGATGCAACAGACAGCCCCGCAATTACTTGTGGATCCATGGAATCTTGAGGGACGATTAAAGAATCTTTTGAGTTAAATAATTAATACAAAGTAATATCAAGGTACGTGCAGATTCAAAAAGATACCATATTTCATTTTCTAAGAATTGACTTTTTTTTGCAAACCGTTTGTGACTCTTTGATTAGATCGATGGTGAAATTTTAATGTATAGTTGCAAATAATGTTTTTTTGTTTAATTATGTTAGGATATTAGCAGTACAACTAAGTTAGGTATGTATGATATAATTTAGTATGTTTATATTTATGGGATCTATGTGGTGCGTGCAATTATCAAATCTTATTTACTTTAAATATTGAATTTATTTACTTTTACCTAAGTTTGAGATACCCAAAAATCATAATTCCAAAACTTTTTATATTAGGTGGGGACCAATATTTTTGAAAACTGCACTATTTGTATTAAACTGAAACGTGCTTTGATCCTTTCCATATATTATAAATTGAAATTATATATGGTTAATATTAATTAGAGTTAAAAATATAAATTAAAGTTAGTAATTACTTTAATGTAAAATTAAAATTCCACTTGACGCGTTTTTATTGACGGGTTCGGCCAGGCTGGGTTCGGCTAAGAATTTTTTCATATTTAGTCACTTAAATATTAGTTTCTTATTACTTTCATTTTAAATGTTTTAAAAGTAATATCCGAGTCTTCTTAAAAGTTAATAATTTGCAAACCAAATTTTAGAAAATTTTAGTTTCTAAAGTTTCAAATTTTTATCATTTTAGCTTTCAATATTTTAAAAGTTATACTCAATTCAGCAAAGTTAATAATTTGTTTCGTTAAATCCTTTAGGTCAAAATTAATATTGACGTGACATAATTTTAGGATGATACCTAATATCACGTTATCACAAACGACGTACGCCACATTACAAAATTTGAGAGATCGCACTCAAAATCTTCCCCACTGAATTGGTGAAGTTGATTTTGTCTATGAGTCGTCCGAACATCTAGATCAGGTCGAATGTCACAAGCATAATATACATAAGATTTAACATGTCATTTTGATTATTCCACTTCAATTTTTTTAAAAATAATTTAATAGATAAAGAGACACGAAATTTAATTTACAAGTTACAAAGAAATTGATATGTTTGATAATATTTATATCAAAAATCAAGTTTCAGAACTAAAGATTTAGCAATCAATGTCACGAACCAATTACAAGTTTAACATTACAACAATTCCAAAATCTCTGTGTATACAACAATCAATATAATCTAGTAAGAGTAACATATGTATTTTCCGTGAACAAATCAAATGTTCAGATAAAATCCATTTAAATAGAGCTTTTTCGAGCCGGTGATAGTTGGACAACTTGTATTTAAAATGTTTGAAGTTCAATTTTGTATTCTAACTTTCATACAACATTTATTCTTAAATTCTGCATAGAATACTTTGAGACATAAAAGGCTAACACAAACAATTTATTATTAACATGATAAATTATTGTATTTGTTATTATTTAATTGGATTGGGCCTCATTTTGTAAATGGGCTTTTATCTATCTATATTGGTATTGGACCACAGTTTCTTTAAGTCTTACAACAACCCGAATTGTTACACAAATTGGCCCGACCCGTGAAATTAGGCAATTAAGATCATCAATCAAAAACCCTGACCAGAACACCATAAACCCTAATTTCTTGCTCTGAACATTTCCTCTTCTTCTCCACACATTCACGGAGAGGCGTTATTCCCAATCAGGTTCTTGGCTGCGAGAAATTTACTCCTACTTATTCTTCTTCAGTTTCCCTGTTCTTCATTCCAAGAAAGAATTTTTGAGATTTTCGGGAATAAAAGAGGAGAATTTGAAAGATGGAGCAGAGGTTGGCTAATACGTGGCGTATGACGGTGAATGAGAAGAAGTTCATCACCGAAAAAGCGCTGCTTTCTAACCTAAGAATTGATGCGCGTGGACCTTTTGATTACCGGAATGTGACTATCCAGTTTGGTAGGTAAGAATTCTCAAGCCCATTTTCCTGAAATCTGTTTTTGGGTTGCTTTCCCAGTTGCATATGTCAATGGTTTAAAAAAGCAGAATTCTTTTGGAGGGTCGAAAAGAGTGGTGATATGGCTTCAGTTACTTGTTTCGATGGATTTCCATACAAAAAGTTTTGAACTTTGGCGAAGTTAATTTGTGTATCTGCATTAAGGCTAAAAATGGATTTGGTGCAGTGTTAAGTGGTTGTGTTTGGATGCACTAGGAATATCTGAATTTGAATTTTTGTAGTTATTTGTCTTTGGATGAAATTGTTTATGCTGCCATGAGGATTCTCATGTCTGCTGCCATTAGGACCTCCATTAGAAGCTTTTGTCAGCACATTGTTTTTTTCCACTTCGTCCCCTATTTCTCACGTTCTGTTTATTATAGCCCACTAAGCTCACTAAGCACTCACTTCAGGAAAAGCCTAAGAGCGAAGCGCAGAACATGCATTTCTCTTTAGCGCATGCTCATGCTTTTAATATATAGGCTTTCTATATTCTCTAATTTCTCCATTCTGATAAAACATGAATGATAGAAGTTGTTGAGTGATAGCTTCACAAGTTTCCGATACTATGATATCTGGGAGTTCCTTTTGACTTTTTGAATATTCTATGGGTATATGAATTTCTATTAGATCTTGAAATGTTGGTTTATGTACAGTGAAGATGG
>JBBMKE010000001.1:2057123-2068100 GCA_037834125.1 Lippia alba | reverse complement strand
TTTCTCAAGCTTAAGGAACCATTTTTCAGGAGCCTTCACAATTATACTGCATAGGGCACATTCTGGTGATATTCCTTGGGCTACCTGTCATCACAAACAAAGTTTTCTATCAAGAGAAGCACTCCCTTCCCCTTTTTTCTTCAAATAAAACACGCGAATTCAAACGTGTACAACACACGACCAAAATAACATGCACAAATGACTTTATCGGTGCTGTAATTGTGTTTTCATGTTCCGCTTTTATGCAGTTTCTTACAGTTCTAGTACTAAATAACAAGAAAGAGATGCTCGTGAAGACGATAATAAAATTCAATAAAAGGAAAGAAAAGAAGGAATAAAAATGGCATATCTGAGAACTAAAAAATTGAAAAAGATTGTAAAAGAAGTTGAGTTTACAACTAGGTGACTGTTTGTGAAATGTCAGTCGTGTTAGACTGTTAGCGATAGCGACGAAAATTACAATGCAAATCTAAATCAAACAACATCTTGTTTCCTATATAAATTTATAAAGGAATATGGAAACAGAATAAGTAGCTACAGTTGCTTCTCATTAGACAGACCAGTCTCAACTCTGCTGTCGTGAGATTGATATGGAACTTCAATCATAGGTTTGGGGAGTGGACGCCCGCCAAAGTCATCAGGAAAGGACTCAAAATCAGGACCGAAATTGAACTTAACAACACAATTTGATTGGTTTGGAAGGGTGTACATTGAGGCAGCAGGGTAGTAACGACCACCATAAAATTCGCTGAAAGCAACCCCTTGACATTTTCCATTTTTGAAAAAAGAGATCTCGCTTCCTGCAAACCATAAACAATATTCCATACACATATAGTTAATAGGCTATTCCGGTACTAGCATTACAAGCCTGACAAACTCAGATTCATCAAATACAGAGCAAGGTCTTATGTTTAATATGAGCAGACGAAATTAAAGGAGCAAACAATGCTTTTAATATAAGACTTCTGGTTTGAACAAAGTCATGGTAATAGTTATTCTGGTGCCAAAGCTTTTAAAACCACGAATGTTTCATCCGTCAGGCATCACCCTCTTGTTGTATTTGCCAGAGAAAGGGAGCACACTCCATAAACTTAAGGAAAACCCGACCCCTTTTTTGCTTTAATATAAACAGGTTTCAGACATTAGTGCTTTTGTCTCAGACACCATATCAGTGAGCATGTTTCTCCTGCCCTAACCTTCTTGACATGAACTAGTCATATAAAAAACCATGACACGTCTTGAGGTGAATAGTGAAAAAGTAACTTCAAAGCATGCCCAGGTGAAGCTAATAAGTATATATATTCCTGATGCCATATGGATGATTGGGGTGATAGCCATGGATAGTGTTGCTTCTCAGTGTTAACCACAAAGCCTTTCAAAGATCATATCATGCACAAAACTGATTAATGGTTGCAACCTACTTAAAAGGTTTTCTATGTTCCGAGGAGCATTGTTTCCTATTAAAGGTCATCAACATAACTACTGATCTGCTTAAGAAGGCGCTACGAACAGAGATTTTCTTAGTATTGACCAAACAAGATTGCTTCCAACTGAGAGTGCATCCACTAATAAACTTCAATCAGAATCCAATTCTTCTTCTTCTTCTATTATTTTTTTCTACTAATCCATCACCTAAGTGCTACGAACAGAATTAAGCTACAGACAAGAGCTCAATGTCCAAATCTAAAAACAAATTTATACATACCACTAAAAATTCATAAACATATGGCAAAACTGGAAACAATAAAAGGATCATCTTTTAAACTTATAACTTGGGACACAATAGCATAACATGAACCTTCCTTCGATAAGCTGTAGTTCTTGAATTGAAATCTATCATGCATAATCATGTATGACATATAACAAAATCAAAGAAAGTAAGCGTACTAACAGCACTCATCAAGACAAGACGACATAACAATACAAAATTAACAAGCATTACAACAACCTACATTGCAAGAACAACAATGTACTCACCAGGAACAACTTTCGGCGGATCCTCCTTCGCATCAGGTGCACATACATACCGCTGTCCCTTGTACCAAACCAAGCGTGGAGGATTCGGGGCATAAGCCCCTCCATTAGGCAAATTGATGTAAAACCCAATAACATCACCTTCTTTATACCCTTCTTCTCCATACTTCTCCCTCAATGCCTTGTGCACTTTACTCCCATCAATATCCCTATACCCAAAGCTATTCCCATCGTATCCGACCGGCGCCTGCAAATCCCCTTTATCAGTCGACCACCCTAATCTCGTGTGCCCCGTTTCCCCCAAATGCACCACTTTAATCTCGAAATACCAAGCTCCCTCAATGACTCCCCGAGTAGCTCTCACCATTCTATACCCCTTTGTGCTGCCCGCACTCAGCCTATCCTCGCTCAATTCAACCTTCTCAGCCTTGTAAACCTTCGAAAGGCAGATCTTTAGGTCGGGGCTATCGTCGTTTTTGTCCGGAAATCTAGGGATTGGGGCAATCAACACCTTTTCTTCAGCCTCGCCGTTGGTTTTGGAATTGTGATTGCTGTTGGAAGCGTGTTTCGTCTTCTTCTTCCCCTTCCTCGACGTGGTGCTCCACACATCCTTGTTCTTCTTCTTCGATTTCTTCCCCGATTTCGCCGAGGACTTCCCGTTCACAGACTGACCGCCAATTGCCGCCGCGGGAGACTGCGATTCGGTTTTCTCCGCCTCGGTAGGTTCAATTTTCGGCAAATCGGAGAGCTGCTTCTGTTTCTTCGGCGGCGGCTCCTCCTCCCCGTCTTCTTCCTCGTCGCCGTCTGTCTCTGGAGGCAGATTGGGGGAATTCTGCGTTTCCATGGGGGAAATTTGGTCGGTATCGGGAGCTTGCGGCGTACCATAGACTGAGGTGTCTTCGGAGGAGAGCTCTTCAGAGGCACCACCGGCTTCCCTCTCTTCCTTGATTCCATTAACGTGATTGGGAGCGGATTCGCTCAACTCGGGATTGGTGACGGTGTTTAAATCCGACCCGGAATCAACGGCGGCGGAAGCACCACCGTTGGGTAAGGTGTCGGGCGGCGGAGGGGTGGAAACTGCACCGCCGTCGCCTCCATTGTTGCTGCCCATGGTAAGAGCTTAAACCATCAATGAAGTGTCGAGGGAAACATTATAAATCACAGGACGATTTTGCGGTGGGCCCATATAAGTAGTTTTGGGCTTCTGCTGCAGCCCAAGGGTACAACAAACAAAGATAATTACGTAAGGGGAAATTCTTTAATTAAATTGATGGGTAATTCTAGCCCGAGACTGGCTCAGCCAAACCAGTGTAACGAGGGGACGAGTGTTTTGCACTTGCCGTGTGGTTGATGAAAAATTTGGGAGAGTGACCAATTAAATGGTAAGTATAATATACTTGCCATTTTGATTAGTTGAGTTCGGTCAAGTCATGTATGAGCTAGAATTTTCCTAAATTGATAGTCTATTATGATTGCTCTTATTAAAGAAAGATATACTATAGTGATATTACATTTTTAATAATTTGGGTCATTATCTTGGAACCATGAGGTAATTTTCAATTCAAAATCATGGAGTGTAAGCACGAATTTAAGTAAATAATCTAATTAAACAGTAACTTTGTTGAATATTGTGTATTAACATTCACTTTTAACCTCTATTTGAAACTAATGCGATGGTAAATATATGAAACTTTGTAAATTCAGAAACTACACCGATTAGAATTATGTATTACATTTGTTATTTAATTTATCATATTTTTTAAATTTCATATCAAATACCTGTCAAGTATAAAATACTATCGCTACTTATATTAATTTGACTGAATTAGGTTGAGAATAAAATTACTCAAGGTAGCTAGGGTAGCTAGAGGGAATGAGGGATTCGAATTTAGAGTTATTGTGCTGAAAAATAACTAACTTTTAACTATTTTTTCTTTTTGCAAATATAGACACCTCCAAGTGTGAATCAAACTCACCACATCGTCCTGAGTTGATTAGTTACAAAATAGGATTGGAGTTCCATTAGTAATCGAGTTTATTAGTTTAGTTTGAGAATGCTTAGAATTTCGTTGGAGTGAGAAGACTAGAGACGTGATTTTAATAGATTCAGATTTCTACTAGAGTTAAGAAAAACTAATACATAAACCTAGCTCTACAAAGATTTTCTCTAACTGTCTCCTCTTCCCAAATCTCTCATCTTAACTGAAATTTCTTCATTCGGTTTTCACACCCAGTTTACTGAAACTTCCTTTATTCCACAATGGCGGAATACCCGCCGGGCTACCGTTTCGTTCCCAACGACGAAGAACTCATTGATTACTTGAAGATGAGAATAAGGGATGATCCAATTCCTGTTACTGATATACGCGATGCCAATGCCTATGGCTCTGATCCAAAGAATCTGATTGCAAGTACGCTATATTAACTCTTCTGTTCTTCTTTATTTTTCTGTTAATTATAATATATACAATCTTGATTTACGGTTCTTGAAGACTAAATTTTAGGGTTTTGAAAGGCTTAGTTCTTGTTAGGCATGCACGCGTTTATGTATGATCGCGTGCATGAAAGTATGCAGCTTGTTTGTAGGGTTTTCTAAGTTCTGAAAATATAGGGTTTTTCAGGTCGTGTACGTTGTTTTCTTGAGTTTTCTTGATTTATGATCTTGGTCTGAAGTTCTTGATAAACGGCTTATGATTTTGTACACGAACAAAGTATAGTTTACTTAATTACATATATCAACCCTGAGGTTTACTTTGGGTTAATTCTAAAAAAGTTCCTAATAGTCATGTATGCTTAATTCTGACCTTAGGGTAATAATTAAATTAGGGTTTACAGGTTTTTATATGCTATGTTACACTAAAACAATGTAGGTTTACAGGCTTTTTTATGATATATGTTACGCATGAAAACATTAACAAGGTAGTACTACTATGTAGCTGTAAACTCTACATATAATTATATAGATGTTCAGCTAATAATGAAACCTTTTCTTTTAGAAATATTCCCCGAAGGCGGAAATCGTGAAAAGGGCAGTTATTTTTTCACCCCAAGGGACCGAAAGTATCCGAATGGATCACGTCCCAACCGGAGAGCAGGCAACGGATACTGGAAGGCAACCGGCGCCGATCGAAAGATCAGAAGAGGAAAGGAAATTATTGGAAATAAAAGAGTATTGAATTTTCTTACGGGACAGCAACCTAATGGACAGAAAACCAGGTGGCTCATGCACGAATACACATTACCAGCTCGTCAACTTCCCAAGGTCAAACAAAATGGAAGAGACATGAGGGTACGTAGTTTACTATATATGTAATACAACATAATCTTAGTTACTAAATTACTCTAATTTATGACCACATATGCTTAATCTTCTTTTTTATTTTGATGGACTTTGCAGTTAAATGATTGGGTGTTATGCCACATATATGAAAGAGCATTGAGGAAATCCGATAATCAAGATTATGACGAAGAAGAAGTAATGGTTGATGATAATCCGGCTGAGAATGTACAAGTTCTAGCACAAGATATTGTTCCGGTACCGGAACAGCCGATGCTGGAGGCATTCGTCGAAGCTCATTATACCACCACCCCTATGGTTCCGGCACCTGCACCGGCACAGTTCGATGGCTTCGAAAATGATTGGTTGCTTGATCAGCCGTACGTCGACGGAGAAGGAACATCTTTAACTAATTATTATGAACAACTACCGCCGTTGGGAGACATGAGGTTCGACAATACTAGCAACTATCAACCTCCTCCAAATAATTTTGATTATATTGGACTATGGCAACCGTGAAGCAAAGGAGGCAACAACGAGAACAGAAGTAATAGCAATTAAGAGAAGTATTTGATTAGTGTTTGGTCCAGAGAAAATATTTTCTGCACAATTTTTTTATTTTATTTTATTTATTTTTGAGAAGAATCCCGTAATTTTGTTGCACACTTGCATGCATATTATTGTATTTCATTTTTATTTTTTGCGTGAGAGGAGTTTTTCGCGTTAAAAACCGTATGTCTTTATTGTTTTGATTATTTTATGTTAGTGAACATATATTTAGTTGGTTATTTTGATTTGGAGCGGAAAATATTGATATCAATTTGCTAATTTCATAAAGTAATAATAGATCATTTAAGAGTTCTTAAAATGAAGTCATATGCAAAGTTTGTTTTTTCCATGATTATTTATCACCATCTAATTTTTCATCTCAACGATTTTCTTACCTCGACAATGTTAAAATAAAAAAGATTATCGTAGTAATTTCGTCATTAATTTTCTTTTAAATCCTCCTCTTTTAATTTGATTTTATTATGATTTGGCTATTCTTTTAATTGCACGATGTAACATTTCGTCAAAAAAAAAAAAAAGGCAAAATCATTCCTACACGCGATCAATGCCCATGTAAGACAAACATTGGGCATAGAGTTTTTCATGCAAAATTTTGAAAAATATAAGATTTTCTGAATGATATTTCATGTCAGTTTTTTTTTAAACTTATTTCGTCTAACACAGGGTATAGTACAGTACATTTTTCTCCATTACAAACTATGAATTTAATAATACAATTTTTAAAAATCACAAATCAAATTAAGAATATAAAATAAATAATTTAGTTTAATATATTTAAATAATAATATTTTTATTTTCTTTACACACGAATCGAATGTATGAAATTACTAATTATATTAACAATAAAGATACAATTCATATATCATATTGAATAACACTATTTTTGTGTTGCATACGAATATGCCCCTATCGCTAATATTAAGAATTTTATGCTGCAACTACTCTATTTTTCCCGCCTCTATAAGAAAAGAAGGACTAGGCAAAGGGAACCAACTAACCAAGTCTCTAAAGTTGATAAAGTGGTAAACATCTTTAATTAGCTTTAAATGAGTTCGGCACGACACTATTGAACAAATTTCAACCCCTCAATAATTGTTTATGCACTCCTCTTTGTTCAGTAAGTTAAATTGTTGACAAAAAAAAAGTAAGTTAAATTGTTATTTAGAGCATAAGTATAATATACTTCAAAATTTAAAAAAAATTACAAATTCCTATAATCTTCTTTCTCCGAGTCAGGCTGTTGATACCTTGTTGTCGCTCTTCTCTCTTTCCTGTGCGGGCTACGCCTTCTTTGCTATTCTTTTCCTAGCGGACCTAAATGCATTGATCCTCGGACATTGAATTCGATATCACGGTGGATGTTATAATATATATATATATATATATATATATATATAATTCAGTATGGTGGATATCTTAATTAAAAGTAGCTTAAAGCAAAAATATACCCTATATAATGTAATTTTGAGATAAGTGTGAAATGTGAATACTTCACTGAGGTTTCGTAAAAAAATTGTCATACTTGAGAAAATTACCAAAAAAACATCAAGATTTGAACGAGAATTGCAAAAAACTATATGAGAAATTATGAATAATGCCATGCAAATTAAAGGTTTTCCTTTTTATAATTTTTCAAGTCTAATAATTTTTTTTCTCCTAATTAATAATTAAGTTAAATCTTATGAGAATATATCTAACTATATCCTTGCAATTTTTGATAAACCCTATTCAATATAATTGTATATGAATCCCTAAGTCAAGATAACATGCCCACCAAAAGTTGGTACTTGGTTTGGTTGTGTGGTTTGATTAATGCCATTTAACTTTCAAGAAACACGTATCAAATCACTAACCACTCACAAAATTAAATGAAATAAATCATTATTCAAATTTTGAATACAAATTAAAACAAATCAGCTCAAGATTGAGTAGGTATTGTTCCAATTAAATGACTTAGTCCCCCTAGAAATGAGGAGACCACATAAATGAACTTTTCTTTTTTCCCAATTTTGAAGATAGAATTAATTAATTAATATTAATATTATTATTATTATATAATTGGGTTTAATTAGAAATTTGAGGAAATAATGAACAAATACAATTTATTTATTACGTAGAAAAAATATTAGAGTTTGAAATTTGGGCTCGTCTGATTTAATTCATATTTAAATTGATTATAAGCAATAAATACGTACTTAACTTATAGTTACATATAACTCTCACGAATAGTACATTAGTTATATATAACTATCATATAGAATGCATTAATTATGAAATTTTAGAGTTAAGTGTTACCCGTTATAGTTTCTTTTTAATGAGGATCATTGTCAGGGTGCAATTAATCTTTTTATTTTGTTTGGCTTAATTATTAATCCCAGTATTTATTTGATGTCAAATTAAACTTGCATTATGTTGAAAAATTAATTTAAGGAACAATAATATTAAATCAATTATAATATAAATACCATGGGAGATTATTAATTTTAATAATTAAAAAAAACAGGTCAAAATCTGTGTCTCCACTCTCTTAAGTCTCCTTGTCCAGTCCTCCATGCTCCCCACGCGTCTTCCATGGTCGGCATCGGCCCCCCTCAAGAATCTATTCCCCACCCAACCATTTCCTACCCAGAATCTTCCATCATTTCAGCTCAATTTCCATGAATCTGTAATCTTTATATGATATGATTGCTTTTACATATGTGTGAATTCATTTTCACCTTAAAGCATTTCTTGGCTGTGTTCTCTTTGGGGAATTTCTCCAAACAGCTGGACTGCGTGTGTTTGTGTGAGTAACACGGATACACATGTATAAGAGAGAGGGCCCCCAAATTCCGAGCAGTTCGACCTCCGCCAATGTATGTTCTCTGTTTCGTTAAATGCCAAAGTTTTGATTTTTTCGGGTTTCGGTTTGATTGTCGTTTGGCGTTTTCGTTGGTTTTGTTATTGGTTTGTTGACTTGTTGATCGGTGGAGAGGTTTCCCAGTAATTAGTTTTGTCTTGGTTCATGGAAGACTGGGGTCTTGAATTTCTGAATTTTGTTTTCTTTTTGTTTCTTTGTGGTTTTCATCTTGGAATTCAAGAATTTTGTTTTCTTTTCCTGTTGAATTATGTTATTGAATATATGCTTGTTTGACGGGTGAATTCTTTGAAATGATGTCATTTGTGATATGTATGTTTCTGGGGAAGTGCACTGTGTTACACGAGCATGGTGATTGTAGAAGGTTTAAGTATTTTAACTTGATTGGAAAATTTAGAACACAAGCCCAATTGCAGTTCCAACTGTGTACTACTATAACTTTTTTCTTATAAGTAGGTTGTTGATGTTCTTCTTTTATGTATGCAAAAGTTAGTATAGTCAAGAACAAGTGTAAATGATTATCTACCATGGCGATATCTACCATGGCGAACTATTGGATGATAGCTTTCATATGTTGAAAATGAGCGATGTAGTTGTTACCAATCAATAATTCTTGTCATTACAGTCATCACTTCTAGATGGGGCTCAAAAGAGATGACTGTAATTTGACTTATGCTGACAAACTTTTCATATTCATTCCAGTTGAAAATGGTGAGGAATTTATTCATTTTAAAGACACTGGGGTTAGGAATATGGATAATCTCAAAGTTGATGAAAGAAGCAACATGTTAATTCTCTGAAAAGTTGATTGCTGTTGGTGAATTGAGCTTCCCTTGATTAATTTTTTTTCCTCTGCTTAACTATAGTTGCAGTTAATTTCATTAATCCTGTTTTTTCCACCCCTTTCGTACAAACTTCTTCAAACTCATCTTATTAGAAAAGAAAAAAAAAATTCCGGGAAAGTAATTTCGAAGACTAATATGCAACTTCTTACCAGGGCAACGCCAGCGTGTCACCCTCGGAGAATGGTGTTATTGACTCATTCTCTCTATTGAACTCCGAAAAGGCAGTCCAGGAAATTATTGAACAGCCTATGCTCCAGGGAATCGATGATCATCTAATTGAATTCTCTGAGGCTTTGAGAAGTGTGTCCTAATGCATCCTTCAAGTATCTTCTCTACTAAGAATTTGCTTCTCGACCTGTTTACTAATCTTGAAAATGTGTTTTTAGCTGTTGCAAAGGCATTAAGAAGGGTCACTGACGGCAAGGCTTCTGCTCAAGCTGAGGCTGCTGAATGGAAGCGTAAATATGAACTTGAGCGTGCCCGAAATTTACAGTTGGAGCAAAAAGGTTTAGTGAATCAGTAATCACGCATCAAAATGTTAAATGTGTGGTTTCTTGCCATTTATTCTCATCTTTTTCTCTTTTCGATGATAATCATGATATGCGTTTACTTTTCCTGGGTGTGATGCAGGGTGGTTATGAAATTATTATCCTTCTTTGATAAAATTTGCTGGCTTGATTTACAGGGTTGTCATTAGGAGGCCTTCGAAATGAGTCAGATGCTAACAGATCACGGGAATTGGAGAACAAGGTTGTGTCGGTAGATGAAAACAGAGAACAATGTGAGTCATGCAGTGGAAAAGATGATATCTGTGCTCATGAGGTTCTTCGAGATGGTGGAGCCAATTATGAATCCTCTGCTGCTCAGAATAAGATGACAAGAAAAGTATGCTATTCTCTTCTAGTTAATGATTAAAAAATAAAAAGTTTAAATGAGGGAAAAATGAAAAATCAATTTAATCGGAGAACTCCCGATTCACTCTAGAGTATTTTAAAATTCATCAATAGTAACTAGTAAGGTGAAAATTCAAGCAATCACTATATCGATCAATTTGAAGAGCAAATGTGCCTTTACCTGGCTTTATAAGTATTGTTGTTTTTCTTTCTTTCCTTTTCTCTTCATAATTGAAAATTACTTCAGAAAATGTACATTCAATGTTTGGCATACTTTCTTAGGCATCTTTTAAGTTATCATGGTGCTGCAAGGGTGAAAAAAGTGACCGGCACAAACAAGACGTTGTCTCTTTTGAGAAGGGAAACATAACAACTGCAGAACGCAGTAGTAAACAGGTACATATATTATCTCATGTCACCCTTTTTCCCCTCAATCAATTGTTTTACATTCCAAGTTGCAATTCAGCACTTGATGAGTTAGATGCTTTGATGTTTCAGATTTGCTTGAAGTGGGAGTCTCCTCCACACACTGTGCTTATTTTGACAAAGCCAAACTCGACT
>JBBMKE010000001.1:2021778-2040579 GCA_037834125.1 Lippia alba | reverse complement strand
AGTTCACTGAGGTGCCCCGTGTGAGAAGATTCCTAAATGGGAAAGGAAGTTTCTATTTCAGGAAATGGAAACTTCCAAATTAGGAAATATCTCACGAGTCAAAGTTTGGTTCTTGCTAGATAAGCAAGAAAGGAGAGAGAGGGACAAAATCCTTCATGCCGAAGAACTAGGGTTTCGGCCGCCGCTCTTTTCCATAAATCGAGCTCCCCTTAAGGGTGATTGATTCTTTTGCTTCATGTGTTGAACAAATTTCCTTTCTCCAAGAATATACGATTAAGCTTTAGGAAGCCAAAACACTAATTAGAGAACTAGCATCGATCCTTACTACTTAGATTGTGATCATGTTGGTGGACTATCTCTAGAGGGCTTCAAGCAAGGAGTTTGAATGATTCGTGAAGAACCAAGGAGAGGGGATCAAGGTGGAGAAGATGAGGACAAACACGGCTCCGATACGCTTCCCACATGTGTCGGACATGGCTGAAGGCGTGTCCAAAAAAAAAATTGGGGCACGGCGAGGTGAAGTGTCCGACACGTCTCGGACACGTAGATTATACTTATAAAATATTTTTATTTTTATATAAAATATAGTCGTGTCGTAACCGTGTCATGTCCTAAAATTTTGAAAAAATTCGTGTCACCATGTCCGTATCGTGTCATGTCCGTGTCCGTGCAACATAGTGTGGCACACATGTGACAGCCACGCGGGAGTCAATGTCACGTCATACGCGGTTTTATAAAACTTGGACTGGTTTTCGACGAAAAAGTGCATCACTTTGCGCGATTTTGGGAGATATGGGGTAGATCTGTCAACGAAATAGTTGGTGTACCAATCCTGCTTAATGGGTGCAGATGGTATACTATTTTTGCAATCTTTCCATGTTCAATGGTTTTTGACGTGACATGACTGTATTGCCACATAAGCAACAATAGTGCCACGTGTTGGGTCTCCGGCGATGATTAGGCTTTCCGGCGAAAAAGTGCATCATTTTGCACGATTTTTAGAGATATGGGGTAGATCTGTCACCGGAATAGTTGGTGTACCAATCTTGCTGAATGGGTGCAGATAGTATACCATTTTTGTAATTTTCCCTATTTAAACTCACACACGTGTTGATTGCCCCAAAACCGCAAATCCATGAATTTATACTACATAATACAAAATTTATACTATATAATACGATATAAGTACTGCATTATTGAGTTTTTATACTAAATTATGTGAATTTCATACAACATATTTAAACTCATACATGTGCTAATTGTCCCAAAACTGTAAATCCATGAGTTTATACTACATAATACGGAATTTATACTGCATAATACGATATAAGTACTGCATTCTTGAGTTTTTATACTACATTATGTGAATTCCATACATCATATCATACATGTGTTGATTTGTCAAATCAATGAATTTATACTACATAATACGATATAAGTATTGTATTCTTAAGTTTTTATACTACATTATGTGAATTTCATACAATATACATTTAAATGTCTTCAGGGTCAAATCGCATAGAATGTGGAACTAACTAAAATTATGAATCTCAACTGAAGAATTAGAATAGACAAATTTGAAACTGAGAGCAAACTAAAAATTGAATTACATTTGATGAGTTTTCCATAATTCCCCAATAGAAAATTGTTAAAATAATAAAAAAATAATAAATAAAAAGAACAGAGAAAAGAATAACGTAAGAAAATAAAGTACAAAAACAAAAAAAAAGGTCGAAGAGACCAAATGGTTATTATCTTGTCTCCCTCAGCTTAATATAATGGTATAGATAAAAACTTTTATAAAAATAAGAAATAAACAAGTAATTCGAGATAATTTTAAAGATATGGAGGGAGTTGGAGAAGAGAATTGGAGAGTTAGAGAGGCATTCTGAAAGTCATAAGTCTTTGTATATTCTCTTTTCTAGCAAAATAAAATAATCAGTTAGAATCCTCCTTTTTCTAATCTTCTCGAACTCGAACTCGTCGACAACCATGGCGCAGCGCAGATATGTTCCCGATGACATAATCTTCTCAATACTCACCAAATTGCCTGCCGAGAGCGTACTGAGGTTTAGCAGTGTCTCCCGATCATGGAACGCTATGATTAGAACCTGTTCTTTCGTATCCACTCACCATAATCATCACATACGCAACAACAAAAGCTATTCCCAAATCTAACTATGGCGGATCGTCTGCAACAATGGTGTTTAGGAGCCGCGCGAACAACCAATCGTTAAGCTGCGGCTGCCTCGAGAAGCATACCGTCGTCGGTTTTTGTGAGGGCTTAATCTGACTTTCGGATGCCCCAACACCCCGAAAGCCGACCTTTTTGCGCATATGGAATCCCACACTCCGGATCCTGAAAACCGTACCAAGCCCTAGCTCCTCCACAAAACCAGATCATGGAGTACACGCCTTCGGATTAGGGTTCAATCGCCGGAGCAACGACTACATGCTCGTAGCGTTTACCGGTTTGACCAGTATAATGAAGTAGAGATATATTCCTTGGCGAAAGAATGTTGGAGAAGAATGGAGCTACCGGAAGATTTTCAGGTTACTCCAGAACATTTTCTCCAAGTGGCTTCCTTCAAAGGTTCCATTTATTGGTTAGCCATCAGCATCTTCTTAGGCATAGTTATGATTCTGAGGTTTGATGTGTCGAGGGGGAAATATTTAATGCTGTGGAGGTTCCACCCTCGCTATGTGGCATGAATGTAATGGAGGTTAATGGATTTCTTCTTTTTGTTGGAGTTAGCGCTAAGTACAAACGTGTTACTGCCGCCTTGAGAGTTGAGACTAAACGAGGAAATGTCGGGTTGAATTGCTGTGAATGTTGTTCGTCTCCCGAAACGACATAGGAAAATGCCGTTGGGGAAGGATGGATATAGTGTTATGGTGAAAGGGAAGGAAGATGATAGAGTCTTTGTTGTGATTGTTATTTTGATGGAAAGAATTTGAGTTTTAAAGTGAGAGATTTGAAAATTAATCTCACCGACATTAATGTGGCTCGATCAAGAAATTAAAGGGGATTACAAAAGACTAGCCTTTTTCAATATAGTTCCTTGTCGCAAAAGGTTGAATCCCCAACCTTAAGGATCCTCACATCCCAACCCCACGAAGCAAGTGGGAAGAGGTAAATTAGGTATTCAACTGCCCGTTAAGGGGGAGGTGTGCTCCTCGCAGATCTACAAGAAACCCACCTTCAAAGACCAAATTGGACTCAAAAATAAAGGTCTCACACTGCAGCATGTGAGCATCGAAAATCTGCCTCTCCGAAACCAACTAAGTTACGTCATGCGGACAAATCAAGTTCCATCAAGTTCCTTTTACATGCATAGATCGTGAGTTACAAATTTTGTTATGATCGTGAATTACAAATTCTGTGATTATTGATTTTGTTACTTTCGTTTCATTATGCCATTTTATATCCTAGGTCTAATTTGTTTTCTGTTTTTCAATCTAAAATTCTTATTCTGTTTTAGTTAGTATATTTGTTGGAAGTTCAAAGATATATAGAGGAAAATGGGTGAAAGAGTATAATTATTTTGTAATCCATATGAATAATTATGTGTATTCTCAATTATTTCTGAAATACAATATATATATATATATATATAAAACCTATTTACAATAGAAGTCATTCTACACAAATTTAAGATAAAAATAAAAGACAGTTACAAATTAACTTCCACACAAACTAGATAAAACTAAATATCACATAAAATAAGGACCTAGTATCTACTGTTAATGAATTAATCAGGCCTCCTACTTTTGTTGAAATTCTCCTACTGTCTACTGTTAATGAATTTAGGACGCTTGTTGAAATAAGGACGTTTGAAGTAAAACGTTTGTTGAAGTAAGGATGTTCTGAAGTTCTCCTAGCTACGTTGAACGAATTTAGGACATTTGTTGAAGTTCTCCCACGTTTGTTGAAGTTCTCCTATTACCCATTGTCTACTGTTAATGAATTTATACGTTGGACGTTTATTCATTATTGGAAGAGTTAAAATAAGTAAATAATCCCTACGCTTTTTTTAAACCAACATCCGTAAGTGTTAATACGTAAAAATAATAAGATGCAATAATTATTGTTTAAAGAAGAAAAAATGAAATCTTACACTAAAAGAAATAATTTTGCGCCTATATTCAAGCCAAGAGGATATCGGTAAAATAATTTAGATTCAAAGGCAATAATGTTTCGGTGGTTGTGTGCGATCTGAGACCATATTTGCTATCAAGAGCGAAGATACTAGGCCTAACAACTAGCAATTATCGACTTTGATCCACAATCTTGATCCATGACTTATAGAGGACCTGAATCGTGGGTCGATGCACGTTCCTTAATCAGATAGAGAATATGTATATTTCTCTGGGTATTCAGTTGATCAAAAGGTTACTTCAACCTATCTGTAAATCAATATATGAGCACTTGATCGAGATTCCAGGCATATTTCGTGGCAAAGTGAAATCGGACTACATTATAACTTCATATAATCAATTCCGTGGCCATTGATAGTTGTATATTTTAATGTTGTTTATCAAATTTGTTACGAGGTGAATTAGGTGGTGTGCAAGACGGATGAAGATCATTTAAATGTTTTCTAATCCCTCTTTTCAGCACAATTAATGTCCCGGTGGTTGTGAGGTTCCACATCCATACCTGTCGTGGGAGTTAAGATACAAAGCCTAACAGCTAACTGTTATTCAACCTCGATCCATACCTCGTAGAGTATCTAGATTAATGAGGGTCCAGGCATGTTTCTTGATCAGACAAAAGTAGATATGCTCTTCAGGGTGTTCGGTGGATCAAAAGGTGGCTTCAACCGATCCAAAAATCAAGTATATGAGTACTTGACCGAAATTCAAGCCATAACACGTAGCAAAATGAGATTATACCACGTCATAACTTGGTCATTGATAGTTGTATATTCAATATTACTTATCAAATTTGTTATGAAGAAAATATAGAAAATATTCTAAAAAAAACTAACAAAAACGAGGCTTTCTCGATGTCTCATTCCTTACGAATTCCGATTAAACTATTATAATATAAATTTATAGATATTCTTTTTTTTTAACGTCAAAGAGTACACCACCCTTTAACATCTTTCATTAAAAGATGAAGCAACTATATTAAAAGATCGTGCAAAAGAGAAAATCTTTAAAAAGTTAGGGGTCAGAAAAAAAAAAAAAAAAGAGTCCAAATTCAAGACACCAAAACGGTTACTATATATACGTGACGCTTAATATAATAGTATAGATAGTTAATTTACATACTATTTATTTAATTAAATGTAAAAGCACTACAAAAATAAGAACAAATCAATTTTAATTTTAAAATTTTAAAAACCTTATTTAATTAAAAGTCAGTTAATAAGGTGAAAATTGCTCAAGCTTTATAACATAATACATAATTTAATAATTATTAAATGTGGGGCAAGTTTATAACTACATCTGAATTTTACAAAACTATTTGCTATTTAGCATATATGATGATTGGATTCTAAAGATGAAGTATTTATATTTAAATACCCAACAATTAGTTTTAAAATGAAGAATTTTGGTATGAATATGAAGTATGAAATTTTGTGTGCATGAGGAATTGTTGTATTATCCAACAACATGATTAAAAAAAATTAAATGAAGGATCTTAAGTTATTTTAAAATAATTAGGAAAATAACTAAAAATAACAATTTTAAAATAGGGTATTAACTAAAAATATTGTTAATTTGAGAAACATAAGCAAAATCTCAATATTATTTAGAAATTTAATTCCAAATATCCATCTTTTCATATTTAGTGTTCGTTATATAATTATTTTTTAACTTATCTTAAATTCAAAAAGGTAAAATTATAATTATATATGTTACAATGTTTAATCACATTATCAAATTTAACCAAGAAGGTTTGCGAAGATACTACGATAAACATCTTTAGAAAACTATTTCTGTACTTTTTAAAAATTTATATCTCACAAATGAAATATGATCCAAAAATAGCGAAAACCTAAACGTGGCCCATTGAAATTTGGGGCCAATAATAATGGGACAAAATGGTGGATTGAAAAATGATTGAGAATAATTTTTTTTTATTGAACTCATGGCTGACGTCAGCATCCAACCATCATTATAATTTATAAATAAGACCACCACCAACTGAATACTGCAAATCACACACACACACTTACTGTGAAACTATAACACTGTAATGGCGACGAAGACCGTCTGTGTAACAGGAGCATCAGGATACATAGCTTCATGGATCGTCAAGTTCTTGCTCCAGCGTGGTTATGCCGTCAAAGCCTCTGTTCGTGATCCCAGTAAGTTTACCCCTTTTTAAACCCTCGATTTATCTATTCTATGGTCTTTGTTCGATCGATCAAGCGGGAAAGGGGGCTTAATTTGATGATTTGGGATCTGTGATCGTGTTTGATTTTGGTGGTGTTCGTTTTTATTGTATGAGATTCACATTTCAATGTTATTAGTAGATTGTAGATTGAGCTGTTGATGATTTGATGGTTTAAGATCCATACGATAAATGTGTTGTTTCCAGACAGTTTATGACATTAAGAATTTGTGATAATGTGCAGGTGATCCGAAGAAGACAGAGCACTTACTTGCGCTTGATGGAGCCAAGGAGAGACTTAAGCTGATGAAAGCGAATTTGCTAGAAGAAGGGTCCTTCGATTCTGTAGTTGATGGATGTGATGCTGTTTTTCATACTGCTTCTCCTTTCTTCCATGCAACCACAGATCCACAGGTTCCGTCTCCTTTCTCTTTTATTTCTTGTTTTTTCATTTTTAAGCTGTTCTACTTCTGTGTAATGCTTGTGTGCTTCCCTTTTGCCGGTTTTGCTGATATGTCCTGCTACTGCTCTTAATTACACAAACCTCCCCTATTACAAATGTATTGCCCCTTGATCATCTAACTTTAATTAAAACTCGAACACGAATAACACCATCGAATTATGAAAGGAATTTTGTAAATTTTACTTGAATTTACATTGTAAAATCTATTGAAGATGTAGTGATCAATAGACGTGGATTGGCAGTTAAGTGAAGCTAAGTTACAGGGGTGGCCTGTCTAATTCTTTTAATCAAGAGGGGATATTTGTGTAAGTTGTGTATAAATATAGGTGAGGAGTCACGTTGATTGAACATGGGAGACATCTGAGGTCAAATTCTTAGTTCATCTAATTAGCTTTATCATGTTTAGCAATAAAGTGTCACTTCAATTTTCACTTTGTTCAGAAAGATTTGATTGATCCTGCACTAAAGGGGACGCTCAATGTTCTTGGGTCATGCTCAAAAACACCATCTGTTAAAAGGATTGTGTTGACATCTTCTGTAGCCGCTGTTGCTTTTAATGATAAACCGCGATCGCCTGAAGTGGTAGTTGATGAGACTTGGTGGTCCAACCCGGATATTTGCAGGCAAAGCCAGGTTTGTTTGTTCAATTTCGCTCCTCAATTTATGAGAAAGCTCTCTTATTTTATTCTATGATTACATTTCACAAGAACCCCTTTCTTTATTAATTAGGCATGAGGCATTTTTTTCTTGGATAAGATTTGTAAAGGCATTTTATTAAAGGTGATGCCGTTCTTTACTGTTTTTCTTGACATTGTTGGATATACCAGATGTGGTATGTGCTTTCAAAGACATTGGCAGAGGAAGCTGCATGGAAGTTTGTGAACGAGAAAGGTATTCAAATGGTTGCCATAAATCCAGCCATGGTGATTGGTCCATTGTTGCAGCCAACACTCAACACAAGTGCTGCTGCAATTTTGAAACTGATAGACGGTAAGTTCCTTCCAATATATTCTTCGCTTTTGTATCATTTCTTGGAATGTTATCCTGTTGCTTATCATATGTTATTGAGTTGCGACTTAGGAGTAATTTCATGCTGGTATTGAAACGTGCAGGTGCGGGAGCATATCCAAACAGCAGTCTTGGATGGGTAAATGTGAAAGATGTTGCAATTGCTCATATTCTTGCATATGAGAATCCGTCAGCCGAAGGGAGATATTGTATGGTGGAGAGAGTTGTACACCAGTCGGACATAGTGAAAATACTACGCGACCTGTACCCAAATTTTAAACTCCCTGAAAAGTAAGTCCCACACTGCAGTTTAGCTTATAGATTTCTCATTCTTATGTGCAAACTTGATCAATCAATGTATAACCGTCCCCATGAACTCACTTGTGTTATACTTGAAATTTTGGGGTAGGTGTGAAGACGACAAGCCGTTTTCGCCTACGTACCAGGTCTCGAAAGAAAGAGCTTTATCTCTGGGTGTTGAATTCACGCCCCTTGAACAAGGAATCAAGGAAACTGTTGAAAGCTTGATAGAGAAGGGATTCTTTAAACCTGCCTGAGCTTGATAGAGGACTTTTATTGGTTACATCACGTTAGCCCATTTACGTACCATAATATATTTGTTGTAAGATTATATAGGGATTTCTAGCTATACATTCAAGTATTCTGTAATCTCATAATATAAGTACAACAATAATGAATAAAATACATCTTTTTCCCCATCTTATGTTCTTAACAATATTATTTACTTTTATAAGTATTGGCCCTTGTGTTAAAGGGCCCATTACCATAATGGAGAGTTTACTTTGTTGATTGGGATGAGATGGGATGGATGAGTGATGGGATGAGTTGTGAGATATGATGGTGAATTAGTCATCCCATACGGGGTGTGGGATGAATAATCAACCTTTTATCCAATATCATGTCGGGCTATGTCATCAATTCCGGATTTGCAAAAATACTAGTAAACATGAGTTTAAATAGGATTATTGATCTAATCCCCCTTCATCCTACAAAGTAAACATGCAATAAATGTATGATACCCAACCCTATACATTTATATTTATATATATAGTTCAAAATTATACATCCATGCTATTATATATGTTTTGGTTAAATTTCCACATGTTGTCCCTCTCCATCTCTCTTTTTTTTTTTAGTCCCAATAATATCCTTAATTTTTGAAATATGAATAGTTTTATTTTCATTTGGTAGTTTGTTTGGTTATATATGAGGAGGGGACTTTCCTAAAATCTCACGGGCCTTTTGAACTGAGGCGCGGGCTTTGAGATGCCACGGCCTCTTACTTGGGTTGGGCCACGTGTCGTAGTCGTGGCCTGACCGAATTTTGGCCTCATCAATCATATATCTAATAAACTGGAATAATATCATTTAAATATTAATTTTTATGCTTAGCCACAAGATTAAATTAACTTTTTAAACTTATCTATAACAGATAAAAGTTAATCTGCGATAAAACACCCCCTCCTAAGGTTTTTTGAAAACTTAATCTCTCTAAAGTGAGTAGATTACACCAGCGAAGATTAACTCTTCCGGGTCAGCGAGATTTAATACACGGTATTAAAAAGAAAATTAGCTAAAATTAAATTGGTTAAATGAGTCTGATCTGGTAAATCAAATGCTTACTAGTTTAGATAAATGAGAGGATGTAGAGTACAAATCATAATGTAGATTATCCAATTTCACTTAATCTGTTTGTGGGAAATTAAGTGAAATAAGTGTTCTTATAAAAAGTTAATTTTGTGTTTGATACATTCAATTAACAAATTAGTTGCATTTAATTTCACTTATTATCTTGTATTGTGTCGGATGAATGATGATGAACTTTCATTCATTCATTCACAACCTTATTTATTTATTGTGGCGCCGCATCCACACTAAATATGTCTTATATCATTTAGGGTAAATTAATTCTAATGTTGGAAAGATTAATGTCCTTCTCATTCTAGTTAAAATTTTACTTGGACACTCAGCTATAAGACGTTGATCATTCAAAAATTTATAATTGGAGGAAAGTCGATAGACTTGGAAGATGGTCGCAAATGAGAAACAAACTTGAACTAGAGGCTGATTAAAACAAGATGAAAATGAATACTCAAGTCAGTATCTCGAGTGTAAAAGAATATGATCGAGCTGAAACTATATTAATACTTACCTAATGGTATTAATAAATCAGTATTTATATCATGAGGTGAATTAGGTGGTGGTGAACAATGGACGAAGAGTTTAATGCTTCTTAATAATTCTTTCCAATATAATTAATGGCTTGGTGATTCATAAATCAAGTGTATGAGCACTTGATCGAGTTCAAGCCATAACACATAGCAAAATGAGATCATACCACGTCATAATGTGTGACCATTAATAGTTGTATATTCAATATTACTTATCAAATTTGTTGGGAAGAAAATATAGATAAATTCCTAAAAAAACTAACAAAAACGAGGCTTTCTCAATGTCCCAATAGTCCTTACGAATTCCGATTTAACTATTATAACACAAACTTGGGATAGTAATATACCCAATTTGTATTTTTGGATTTTAATTTGACATTTTCAATTTTAGGGGCAGTAACTCTAAAATCTTAACAATTTCAGTCAAATCTCAATCGAAAACATAATTCTGCATCGGTACCTGATCGCTTGGAATCGGTTGAAGTCATGTGAATCCCGCACGTGATCACTTGAAATCGGTTGGAGTCATACGTGGCAAAAAAGCTGGGGCCACATACGGAAAACAAAGTCATATCAATTAAAACATAATTTCACATTTAAATTAAAAATGCGAAGCCGACAAAAAGAAAAAATGGTCTTATTCATTTCCCAATTAGAGTTCAGGACTTCTTTATAATTTTTCAATAATAATGAATTGCATTGTAATTAGATTTAAGTGCAGGATAGTTTAATGTAATTTTCCCAAAATAATAATAGAGCTTGAGATGATAATCTCGCTCAAAACAACCCCCAGTAATCTAGGTTCACTCCTACCTGTAAACTCCAAGCAAAACTATCAGTCTTAAAATAATACAAAAGCTTTTATAAAAATAAGAAATAAACAAGTAATTGGAGATAATTTTAAAGATGATTATAGCGGATTAGAAAATTCTAGCCCAAACCTGGTTTGGCCGGATCTAACTAATTAAAAGGGTAAGTGTATTACACTTGCCATTTGATTGGTCATTCTTCTTAAATTTTCCACCAACCA
Source organism: Lippia alba (assembly GCA_037834125.1). Lineage (NCBI taxonomy): Eukaryota > Viridiplantae > Streptophyta > Magnoliopsida > Lamiales > Verbenaceae > Lippia > Lippia alba. Next base: position 2,029,540 of record JBBMKE010000001.1, on the reverse strand, counting down.
CACAGCAAGTGAAAAACACTCGTCCTCTCGTTACACCAGTTTGGCTGAGCCAAGCTCTGGTTTTGGAGGGAGTTGGAGAGAGAATTGGAGAGTTAGAGAATTTTATATTCTCTTTTCTAGCAAAATAAAATAATCAGTTAGAATCCTCCTTTCTCTAATCTTCTCGAACTCGAAATCGTCAACAACCATGGCATAGCGGAGATATTTTACGATGACATAATCTTCTCAATACTCACCAAATTGCCTGCCGAGAGCGTGCTGAGGTTCAGTAGTGTCTCCCAATCATGGAACGCGATGATTAGAACCTTTTCTTTCGTATCCGTTCACCATAATCATCACATACACAACAACAAAAGCTATTCCCAAATCTACATCGCCGGCAATTGCAAATCTTTTGCAACTATGGTGCTTAGGAGACGCGCGAACAACCAATCGTTAAGGTGCGGCGGCCTCGAGAACCATACCGTCGACGGTTTTTGTAAGGGTTTAATCTGCCTTTCGGAAGCCCGAAAATCGACCCTTTTGCGCATATGGAATCCCATTCTCCAGATCCTGAAAACCAGTCGAATCCAGATCGTATACTTCACACCTTCGGACTAGGGTTCAATCGCCTGAGCAACGATTATATGCTTGTTGCGATTACCGATTTTCATTCTAATCTTCAGATTTTTAAAGAAGTTGAGATATATTCCTTGACCAAAGAATGTTGGAGAAGAATGGAGCTGCCGGAAGAGTTGCAGGTTTATCCAGAACCTTTTATCCAAGTGGTTTCCTTCAAAGGTCCTCCACCTTTAAGGTATAACTCAGATTATCCAAAAATTTCGTGAGTTCCACAATAGATGCCTACAAAACAAAAGAATTTAAATTAGCCAAGTCATCGAGTAGTTTCAAATTCGAAGTCTTTTTACTCACAGGATGTAACACCCCAAAAACGGAAGGTGCCACATCCCCAGACTAAGACTCAGACCCGGTCATGAAATGGACAGTCCATGCCCGAATCCGAATCAAAGCGAACGGGAGACCAACTCACTCGCTAGGCTAGGCGGGACTAACCCTTAAACCAATCAATCCAAATACTCTAAAATTTAAACCAGAGTGATGCATAAGTATGGAAGCTTATCATATAAATACATATATAACTTCCAACGAGTCACGGGCTCAATATACAAAATTTTGCAAATAGCCATGGCATTCACAGCCTCAAACATGTATAAGCGCCACAGGTGTTCAATAATTATAAGATACATGCAAGTGCAAAAGTAAAACTAAAACCTAATGCAAGACTCTGAAAGAGTCGAATCTCGCCTAGCACTCCAAACATGCAAAAGACTGAAAACAAATCGGGTTCAGTCTATAGAAGACTGGTGGGTATAAAAATAGGGCATAACATAATAATAATACATAATTTAAACACCCACACAAGCAAGTCATAATCCCGCTCAAGGTTTTGAAACCATTTCCCAAGTGGGTGAAAACAAATAAACACAATGATCGGGATTACAACTATTAATACTATTCATTCATACATGATGTCAATACGTGAACCCTGGTGGGTAGGGCAAATTCTCCAACATTCTCCTCATGTGTGCATTATTCATTCATTAGTGTTCATGCAACATTCATTCATTCACATTCGTTCATGATCATTCATTAACATTATCATTCATTCATTCATTAACAATAACATTCGTTCATGCATAACACTTACTCTTTTACTCCGGGTGATGGTTTGGGTAGCGAGCTCTTGCCATCCATTCGTTATGGCTAGTGGGGTCCATGAAACCTCAACAAGCCCGGTTAGCGTTTCTTCGTTGAAACCTCCCCAACGAAGTTCATTTCGCCGTAAACATTATGGAACTAGTACAAGGGATCACCGTCAGCCCTATGCCTCCCCGGATAGCCACTTGCACTAAGTTCCTAGGCCCGTGTATATTCATGCCTCGCCAACAATCATTAGGTGGGGATAAAGAAAAGAAAAGGTTTACATTGAAATCAATGAATCCTTTATAAAATACTCGATATATATATACATGTTTCTTTGGCTTAAAACTTGCACATTAGGATATATCAGGTCGATTATAACTAATAAAAGAGGAACCCACCTGTTACACCTTACCGAACAACCACGAAGACATGAAGACAAGGAAGTGTCCTATGAACCCGGCAAGTCTCCACCCTGGAGAAAACTATACAAAAGACACGCAGTGCATACGTGAGACTCAAGACTTCTCATGAACCAAATATGATGCACGGCAACGCATTAAGATGATATGAGATGCGTACAAGGTCATATCAATGTCATGAAGATGCATTCAAGTACAAATTCAATCATTCTTTCGTTCCTTGAATCATTCGTATTCATTCCAATGCATATCTTTCATTGATCACTTCAATCCAATGCAAAATTCATCAATAGCATGCTATACACATATGTCAACTTGGATATAAGTCATATGAGTCACCAAGGTAAGGATTAACAACCATTCGGGCGATCATGCGTATATAAGAGCAACGAGGGCACACGATCGCATAACTCGCATATACCACGTCCAAAGAATCCCAAATATTGACAAGTAACACATAACAGATTAATGAAACAGAACTCAATTCAAATTTAAGCAACAAGAACTCATATCATGGCAATACACCTTCATAAACATGTATACAACACATTAGGATCATGTTAGGGGCGGGAAAGACCAAACGAAAACGAACAAAGCATGAAAAACCATGTCTGTGACTTCAGACAAGATCAACGGCCATTGGTTTCCCCTTCAAGATTTCCAATGGTCGTTGATTCAATTTAGTAGCCATGGATGCTATTGCATTGAATCAACGGCTGTTGGTTTTCCTCAAAGGAATTCCAACGGTCGTTGGAAAGGCCCAGGTGCGAGAAAGAGGGCCAAAACAAGGGTTAACACCTTGAATTCAATTCCCACACTTACACAACACATAATATAATGATCCAATACCAAAACACCAAGAAATCAAGTTCAATACATGCAAAGAAACAAGCCAAAACAAGAACTAAGGCAAGGGATGGCATATATGATCCTATCTCAAATTTCATTCAAAATCCATTAATGGCAACTCATGAATGAGTTAAATATCATGCAATATGGTTCCATAAAATCATAAGTACCTGCTTAAGGATCAAATTCCATCAATTAAATGCAAGAAAGTCTCAAAGGAACATGCTTGATCAAGAAATAGGCTCAAGCCCTCATAAATGTCATATATCCCAAAACCCATGCAAACCTTGATCAATCTATGCATATAAGCACTTAAATGAAAGAAGAAATCGTGCCATCAAAGAATCCATACTCACATATCAAATAAAGAAAGAGATCAAGTTGGTTGTTCATTGAAAGAGATGATGAATAGTGCCCATTTTTCTCCTCTTCCCTTGGTCACGTTTTGCTGCTGCTGTTTGGAGGGTTTGGAGAGATATTTTGGGAATGAAATTGGCTAAGGATGATAGGGTATTGAATAAGGAGCAAGTGGGTCCAAGTTTCACTTAATTTGGACTTAAAATGAGAGAGTTATGGGCTTTTTAATGTGAGATGGTCATCATGGCCGAGATTAGAGGGTTCGGGTGAGTTCAGGGCAAATTTCGGGGTTCAAACGATTTCCAAATTAAATTCTGAGCACATATAAATGTTCATAACACATAAAACTAACACATACTCAAAATTCACAAATTTCCAAATTCAATGAGCATAGTTTCGGCAAGCAATAATGTTGGTCATGCGCATATAAGTTAAAGTATTAAATTTGAATTTCATCCAAATAATCATAAATTCATAAAGAAAATGAAATAGTACAAGGTAAATAAGGAAACACACAAGTAAACATAAATTTAAAATGCGCACATATAGCCACATAACCTAAACCCGAACGGATTAAAACCCGGAGTGTTACAACCTTCCTCCCTTAAAAAGAATCCGTCCTCGGATTCTCTACCCGACTAAGCCACCAATGGGGAAACCCCATCCCACAAGCTAATGTGAGAACCCCGTCTCAAAAGCAACAATGAGTGAATCCCCGTCTCTTGAACAACAAGGAGAGAACCCCATCTCTCGACAAACAAAAGCAAAGCAAGAGGATCTCCAACATCCCTGAGCAACACAGTACAAAAGAAAACAAGCGAAAAGGAGCAAAATAGCAATCAAATGTATGCATATGCCATGAATGTTTGATGTACCATTCACCAAAGTAATGAAATTTGGAGCCGGTAATGTTCTAGCACGAGTGTGCTGTCTCATCCTTAACAGGCTCAATCTTTAATTTGCCTTTCATTTTTGTAGTAAGTGCTCTAATTGATAAGAGACACACTCTCGATCGATCCTACATCTACTTCGTTGCCTCCTTTCCACTTCTACCCTTTTTAGTCCTTGATGGTTCGCTTGACTCGGTCCAACAAAATTCTCTAACTGAAGGTAAAGTTTTCTCGATGATCCTTAAAGTTTGATCCAAATTTTTCAGCAATCACCCTCATGAATCCTCTTCAGAGTCATCACAGAAAATATTTGATGACTTAGACTCGGCTTCCTTCACTCGATGCTCTTCTTCCCCATCTTCGAGATCTCTTTACAACTTCATAAACTTTGGTATTTGAGATTTGCTATACCAAGCCCCCAATACTGTTTTAAATCCCGAAAGATTAAATTCGTGCACCTTATAAATGGAAGGTTGGGGTGCTGTTCCATAACCATCGATCACCTCACTATCTGTTCTGGACTCCATTCCGACTCTTGTCTCTTTTTACCATCTCTTTGCGACGAAATTTTTGGAATTTAAACCTCTACCCTGGCCGATATTCAAATTTTTCATACTTCAAAAGGAACTGCTCCCCAACCCTTCAAAGATTGAACTCTATCTCATGATCGTGATCAGAGTGGTTTTCTTCTCAGTTGTTCTTCCCAAATTAAGTCTGGACTATTGTTTCCCCCAAGGTTAATTTCGTGATCGATTCTACTTCTAATTTTTGTCTTGACTCTTGCTTTCGATTTATCTCCATAATAGGATAAGACCATTAGGCATCCATTAGGCCGCTCAGAGATGATGATTACTAATTTCTTCATCTTCTTATTGTCATTCCCCAATCTTCTCTCGAGGCGATCTTACTTTTCTATGAGCCGACCCTAGACCTATCCCGTATACTTGTCTTTCTTCTCAACAATTAGAAATATCTTTCGATGGCCAAAGTACTTTCCCTCGCCCCTTAAAAGTCTCAACCTTCGCAAGTCGATTTATTTTCACTCCATTCGACGAAACTCATGTTCTCCCTTGAATTGATTGATTGAAATACATCCGGAAGCCTTTACTTTTCAAATTCTCCTAAAATCTAGAACCTCGACCTATTTCCTTATCTGAACAATGCAACAAAAATTAGCTCCGCTCTCTTTCTTTAAATTTCTATCTCCATCTTATTTTAAACATCAATGTCCCGAAATCTTGTTATTTCCTTTTCTTTCTTTGGACCCATCATGCAACTAAAATTTTCATCTCATCTTGATTCGAGCATAACTCGGTCGATATAACACTTGAGGTGGTGGATAATTCCTATCAAATAAACACTACACAATGCATGTTGGGTTAAGATGCCAATACACATGGCACATATTCAACAAATTAAAGAAGCAACACATTTAAAAAATTAAGTCAACTTGCGATGCACGCGCATATAACAAAGAAATTTAAATAATCTAGTATGATGAATAATGCATGTGCCATGAATACATTGAACCTGTCACCATAATTTTGATAAGCTTTAACCCCGCGTTTATTCCTTGCTTGCTGAATTACAAGCTTGTCTTGAATTGTTGGTCATCTTGTTTTTCCCACGGTCTTCAATTTCTTGAAAGTTCCCTTGCATCAACTATGTGTCTCTACTGTCTGAGATTGAAATCCTTTGAACCTAAATTTTTTTTGCCTCCATGGAATTAGCATCTTAGCTTCGCCTTAAGGATTGATCTCTAGTTGGCGTGCCAAGTCTTTACCTAGTCGTCCCCTGTTTTACTCTTGTCACTTCAATTTGGTGGTATGACTTGTCCTCTAATTGCTTATTCTTGAGCACAAGATTTCCTTCCAAAAGTTCTTTGCCTTTCTTTATCATTTCCATTTGTTGCTCCATATTCCTAATCTGACCCCACAACATGACAATTCAACTTGGATCTGGAAATAACGCCAACTCACCAGAGATAAAACCCCTAGCGTTCTTGTCTCTCCCAAAATTTACATTAACCGAGTCGATCGGCTTCCTTCATCTCCGTGTTGATCTTAACCCTCAGATTTAAACACATTCAAAGTTCTCTATTCTTTGCCTCTTCCTTAGATTGATTAGCTTTCGTAGTGCAAGGATAGGTGTTGATTCTCACAAGTCGTAATTATCATACACCCAACTTTATCTCAACATGGATTCACCATCTCCAATAGAACTTGAAAACTTTTCCACGGTTCGGCCACATTTCATGTGTTCTTATCCACTTCCTAATTTAGGTATATAACTCCATGAATTCCATTTAATCTTGTAAGTTGTATGTGTTGCACATCTCACCAATGTCTTGTTAAATACCACCAACTTCAATTAGGAGTTACCGCTCCCCACATTTTAAGACTTCCATTCCGAATCTCATCGCTCAACCTATAAGTCAATTGAAGAAAACCCACGAAATCCCAAATCCTTGTACATAATTCCTTGATGAAGTCCTATATCCTTTATGCCGGGGAAGACTTGAGATAGCCTGTTGTTGTGATAGAAATTGGCCGTGGTTTGATATCATCTTCGTACCTTTAATTCACAACTCATTTCCAATATAATGCATGAGATTAAGGTATGCTCATGCCACATAATCGACAACAAGAACCAATTCAATATAAAATGCAACAAATAAGCCAACAAGGCTCAAAGAAATGCACTCCAAGAATATAGAACAATGCAATACACATGTTGACAAGTAGTTCCTAACCCGGGCGACCTAAATTTGACACAACACGACACTTGAACTCCGGTTTTGCAACCTGGAGCTCTGATACCACTTAAAGATGTAACACCCCAAACGGAGGGCGCGACATCCCCCGCACTAAGACCCAGACTCGGTCATGAAATGGAAAGTCCAAGCCCGAGCCCGAATCAAAGCGAACGGAAGACAAACACACTCGCTATGCTAGGCGGGCTAACCCTTAAACCACATAATAACCACGATCACAATAAAACCAGGCAATGCATAAGAAAGCGGAAGATTTTTATAAATCATGCACGATGAGCTACGAGCTCCAAAATTAAACTCATAATTCACAACTAAACATGGCATTCGCAGCCTCAAGATACAATAAACGTTTAAATATGTGATACAAGATGACATGACCGTGTGTATAAATAAAACCGACATGCTAGACCCAAAAGACTCTAGTTTTCCCGCCTAGCGCTCCAAACCTGAAAAGACTGAAAACAATCCGGGTTCAGTCTATAGGAGACTGGTGGGTATAAAACAGGGCTTAATATAATAATATCGCATAATTTAAACACCCACACATGCAAGCCATAATCCCGCTCAAGGTTTTCAAAACATTTCCCAAGTGGGTAAAAACAAATAAAACAATGATTGGGATTACGGCTATCAATATTATCCATTCGTTCATTCATGCAGTCATTACGTGAGCCCCGGCGGGTAGGGCTTCAATCTCCAACCATCTCCTTTGTGTGTGCATTATACATTCTTTCATTTATTAATGTTCATGCAACAATCATACATTCACA
>JBBMKE010000001.1:1995051-2006145 GCA_037834125.1 Lippia alba | reverse complement strand
CCTAACTCTTGAGAACCGTTTGTGGTCCCTATGGTTCCGTTATGTCATTCTCAAAATGCCCCTGATTTGTTGTTAAAATCATATTTTGTACGGATCGTTTTGTTAGTTTTTGTAAACTTTAGGGATGATTTTGTAATTTTTGTCATATATTCAATGTAACACTCATAAAACCGTCAGGGGCATAAATGTACTTCTACAAATTTTGTTAAGGGACCTCAGATCAAACAAAATTATAGGGACTAAAATGTAATTTTCTAAAAATCGTGGAGTAGATTCTAATTAGGCCTAAATGCAGGGTAGTCAAATGTAATTTTCCCTATATTATAATTAACGTACAAGGATCAAGGAAGATAATAGAGTTATCAAGAAAAAACAGAAGAAAGAATCAATATTATTATGTACCTGCAATCAGATTCTTTGGATCGGAGGCATAGACATTGGCATCGCGTATATCAGTAACAGGGATTGGATCATTCCGCATTCTCATCTTCAAGTAATCAATGAGTTCCTCGTCGTTGGGAATGAAACGATAGCCCGGCGGATAGTCCGCCATTGTCAAATAAAAGAAGTTTCAGTAAATATTTGTGGTGAAAATAAGAAGTTTGTTAAGATGAGAGATTTTGGAAGAGGAGACAGTGAGAGAAATCTTTGGGCCGGAGAGGTTTATAAAGGTACATAACATTAATCTTTTTGAACTCTAATACAAATCTGAAACCTATTAAAATCACATCTCTACTCTTCTTGCGCCAGAGGGATTCTAAGCATTATTCTCAAACTAAACCAACTTATAAATTCGATTACTAATGGAACTCCAATTCTATTCTAATTATTTCAGAGGGATTCTAAGCATTATTCTCAAACTAAACTAACTAAATTCGATTACTAATGGAACTCCAATTCTATTCTAATTATTTCAAATAAATATTTGCTAATTAATTTTAATTTTTGGGAAAATTGCAAAATTGGGATAGTAACATGCCCTCATTTGCATTTTCGGTCATTAATTTGGAATTCTCATTTTAGGGACATTAACTCTTAGAAATTTGTATTTTTGGTCAAATACGGAAACCTTAATTTTTGATTGGAAAACTACAAGTGAAGTTACGTGCTGGCTTGAAATCGTTTTTATTTGAGTTGACATTATTTTCTTATGTGGAACGGCTGATTTGTCACGTTTGAATTAAAACGGTTTCAGGCCTACACATGACTTCATGTTAGGTTTTCCGTTCAAGAATTAAGGTTCGGTGGGTATTTGACCAAAAATGCAAATTTTAGGAGTTAGTATCCTGAAATGAAAAATTCCAAATTAAAGTCTAAAAATGCAAATGAGTGTATGCTACTATCCCCAAATTTGTAATTTTCCCTTAATTTTTTAACCTATTTATATTTAAATAACTTTTTTAACTTTAAAAAAATAAAACTAGAAAAATTCTTAGCTTTAATGCACGGAAGTTGATCAGTTTGTTTGTTTTTTATTTTACACACACTAATAAAACTAGAAACCCTATACTTACCAATAAAATATATGTTTGTCAACTGGTCAGCTTTTCGAAGGCAATATTGAGAGCTTATTAAAAGAATCAAAATTAGAAATTTTGTGTTTTTAAACTCATGCTTCGAATCTTTATATAATTAATTAGTTGATAGTCAAATTTGAGGGGCAGCTGCCCCCACATACACTCTTAACTGATCAAACGAGAAAGAGCTAATTACAGTCACCCCTTCAATTTTTAGAGAGTTGTGCACTTTGCTCCCTCATCTTTTAATCGGTGCGTTTTTTCTCTTTATCTTTACAAAATGTTCAGTTAACCTCTTTCCGGCAGAATATTCTTGGAATATCTGTCGGAATAGTTGAAATTTTTTTGGCTTGATTTTATATTGCAAATTCTTACAAATCTGATGTCAAATGTGTTGATATTGTACATCAAATGCTTTATAATTGGTTTAATTATAATTTATTTAGCAAAATAATTAGTTTAATTATAATTGCTTTTCTTGTGTGTTTCTCTTCTAAGGTCTTATGAGTTGTTATTATGCAACCATTGTGAAAAATACAATAATGTTTTGCTCCATGATGAGCATTGATCATTTGACACGAATTTTGGCCAAATTAAAAAATAGACATAAATTATTTGAGAAATGTACATAAACTATTCTTATTATTTATGGTTAGCTACAAGAAAAAGGTCGAAAATCAACTACAAGAAAACTGTCCAAAAAAAAATTTCAACTATAAGAAAAGAACCAACTACAATAAAAACTTCATGAATGAATTATTCAAAATTTACAATTTTATCAAAATTAAATAATATTGAAAGAAAAGTAAATTGTACCAAAAAGAAAAAAGAAAGAAAGAAGGAAAAGTAAATACTCACGTACATTGTTTCTATTGCTCTCTTTATAGGAAACGAGCCTGGTCATACAAACAATTAAGATGTAAATTTTGTATACTCAGGAACTCCAATATATTTATATTGAACAATTAAAGGTGTAAAATTTGCGTACCTAGGGACTAAAACATAACAATTAAAGTTGTAAAATTTGCGTACCTAGGGACTAAAACATAACAATTAAAGTTGTAAAATTTGCATACCTAGGGACTAAAACATATGAAACAACTAAGGTGAAAAACTTACGTACCAAGGATCGGAAGTACCGGAACATATTATTTATATGGGACGAACAAACAACTAAGGTGTAAAACTTGCATAGAAGGTGTAAACTAAGGTGTAAAACTTGCATACTCTGGGATTGAAATATATTTATAGAGTCACTGAAATATATTTAAAGAGTCACGTCGAACAAGATTTGATTAAACTAAGATGGTACCAGAAATCTGATTAAACTAACACAACACCAAATTCTTTAACTAAACTACACAATTTGCATTGTGATTACATTTAAATATTTACAAGTTTATTTATTGAAGAGTAGACACATTACACATTATCAAATACTCCATAAAATATTATGGTAAGGACCATTCAGGCCAATCAAACCAAGATAAGCACGAGAAAATACTTCACAAAAATTAATGAACAAAGTAGGATACAACCATAAAAGCACGAGAAAATACTTCACAAAACTTAATGAACAAAGTAGGATACAACCATAAAAGCCAAAAACAGGTTCTAATTTCGAGTTTAAATCCGATTTGAATATACGTGAGTTAAAAAAAAAAAAAGCCATAAAAGTTCGACTACACTATCATATTTTATGAGATATAATACGTACATCTCATAAAAAACATAGTGCATCACTTCAAACAAACCTAACAAATTAACTAAAACTACTACTATGTATTATAGACACTTCAAAATATTTTTTTCCTTTTTTTGAACTAAAGACCCTAAGTAATTATAGACACTTCATGAAACACTAACCATCCTGTTGAGCTGAAAAAAGCACTTCAAAAACGTCTTCTTTTCCCTGCCTCCACATCATCAGGACTACGATCCTCAAACTTTATGACCGAATCCTGAAAACCACTTGTCAACGGCCCCAACAGAAAAGAATCAACAGAAGTTGAAGCAGACGACCCCAGAAAAGAATCAACAGAAGTTAAAGCAGAAGTTGAAGCTGTAGGAACATAACTATTCTGAATACCCCAATTGGCACTACTATAATCTTGAGGGTAACTCCAGTTTCTGAGCCCTAATGGATTATCAATCAACGGACCGAAATCGTAGTCAGGAACATCACACAAACTCGCATAAGAGGGGTCCACTAAAAACGACTGAGCCAAAATGGATTCATAATCGTTGACATGCTCGACATTTTGCGGCATATCAAGGAGGACTGGTCCCGGATTCTCAATGTTCTCAGGGACATTGTTCAAGACAGGTGCAACATTGTGATTTTCTGCAGGCTGTTCTTCTGCTACGTGATTATCGCCCGCAACTGCATTAGCATTATCATTATCCTCCTGATTCTGGTTCTGCCTGAGGGGCTTGGTGTAAATCCGACATAAAACCGAATCATCCAACTGTAACATAAAAACAATCAAGAATTAGTAAGGTTATTTATCGAATCTATGTTCATGTAGACTGACTATTGACTCGTAAGCACGTACCCTCATGTCTGAAGGGTCTTCCTTGACTCTTGAAGGCTGATCCATTCTGTACTCATGCATGATCCAGTGAGTTTTCTCGCCATGAGGCGGCTTTCCTCTGTAAAAGACCAACGCCTTTCGATACCCGACGCAATTGTTCTCGGCGTCGGTCACCATCTTATCGGCTCCAGTGGCTTTCCAGTAACCCTGTCCGGCAGCCCGATTCGGGCGCTGGCCATTAGGGTATTTTCGTTTCCGGGGAGTGAAGAAGTACCATTCGTGGTCTCCGATGCGAGGGTATGACTCTGATTATACAAACCATGAGAAAAAAAAGTTTGATCTTTTGTATCTTGAATTCTTATTCAAACGTAAATTATGAAACTACGTCTTAGAAGTATTTATTACGTACTCTTCCTATCTACGATATAAACTTAACATTCATAATCATGAGAAAAAAAGTTTGATGATCTTTGTATCTTGAATTCTTATTCAAACGTAAATTATGAAACTACTTCTTAGAAGTATTTATTACGTACTCTTCCTATCTACGATATAAACTTGACATTCATAATCAAAAAAAAAAATATGAACTAACATTCAAACTTGTACACCGGATTCAAAAAACCACGTACCTGAGAGGACTTGGGGATCGTAGTTAGCCAGATCGACCTCAATCATCTCTTTAATTGGAATTGGCTCCTCCCTGATTTTAGGCTTCAAGTACTTAACAATGAGTTCTTCATCGGTCGGAACGAAACGATAACCCGGTGGAAAATCTCGCTCCACCGACGGAGTTGATACCACGACGGCGGCGGCCGTCTTAGTTTCTTCTTCCTCCGCCATTGCCGCCGGAGTAGGTGTCTCGGCCATTGGCGGAGTATTGGTTTCTTCCTTAGCCGAAATTGAGGAGATAGGTGTGTTTACTCCGTCTCCTACGCCGCTTGGACTTGAGAAAGAAGCCATTGTAGACCTGATTTCTCGATAGGTTGTTGAACACCTGAGGGATTTGTTGTTGAACACCTGCGGTCTCTCTTATAAGGGGAGCCTCTAAGACTTAGAGTTCATTTAGATCTTTGTATTCTCAAAATAAAATCTGTTTTTTCAGGGATTTTCTAAGATATTTCTTGATTATACTGGTTTGATAGTTATCCGATTTAATCTCCATTATTTTTAATGTCAAATATTTAATTTAATCTCCATTATTTTTAATGTCAAATATTTATATTAATCTCAATTATTTTATATTTATTTTGAATTGGAAAGTGAATGATACATTCTCATTTTCCAAATATTTAATGAAGATAAGGAAAATAATATGAATAATATATTGTTTTAGTAAATATAAATTCAAATTTAATTTTTGAAATGAGAGAAACAAACATTTATATACATACAATATATTATATAAACTATAAATAAGATTTTATTTTCTTTTTCTGAATTTAATTTTAATTTAATTTTTGAAAAGGTTTTTGTAAGATTTTTTTTACTAGATTTTTATGTTTGATAGTTATGTGTTAAAATATTAGTATTACTCCTTTCTAATATCCATATGTATATACTCTCAAATTTTGACATGTATCACTTTTTCTCTCATGATATAATAGGAATGATTTTTTCGAAAATAATTTTTTCGAAAATAATAGGAAATGATTTTACTGATTATTGATTTTTCCCGAAAATAATAGGACATGATTTTACTCATTGATTTTTCCCGAAAATAATAGGAATGTTGGTTGGCTATGGACCTAGTCACCTAGCATATACTAAAGACATTCCTCCTCAAAATGAACAGTTAAAGTGTATTTGATACAATATTGGACATTTATCTTCTATTATATTTTACAACTCTATTTGATACAATATTGGACATTTATCTTCTACTATATTTATGAAATTTCATGTCCACGCAAAAAAAAAAAAAAATTAAAAATGTTCTGGACGATCCTTCGCCGGCATGCCACAGCAGTTATAAAAACTTTAAATTAATTTGAGTTTTTTCAGACGTAATTATTAGTCGGAATTTGAAGTGAACCTTATTTTTGTCAGAATTTGTTTCTGGCATTTTGATACATTCATGCTACTTTCTAAAATGTAATGGTAGAAAGTGTTGATGCTTTATGTATCTTTCGGGGCTGAAAAGGTGTTTATTTTACTATTATGAGTGTACAATGTCAGTTAATTAAGTTTATGAATTTAAAATATTTGTGTAATTTGTGTGATGCATATATATTCATGGATGGATTGAAAACATAATGTTATTTTCATTAGTCATGAACAACAAGATAGTTAGAAGACAAAAGTTCATGATTTTAAGTTTGTACAACGCCATCTTTTGACTGCACTTGTCGTTTGATCTTCTTTATAAGATTGTTCTTTCGGTGGACAATATCAGTGCGAAAAACCATGAGCCTCACAATAACAAAAAAACTTACCTTTTGTTGGCATTATTAATCTCAATAACTTTGATAGTTCTCCAAAGATCACATTTTGCATTCCTACACCTCTCGTTTCTATACTTCAAAGATCCGATTGAGTGTAAATTGTGCTACGTGAATTTGACGTGATTTTTGGAAGTAGAATGAATGAAATTACTAACTCCTATATATAGATCCTTAGTCCTGTATTAATAATAAAAATAATTACAAAAATATTACTATATTTTTTATATTCTAACAAAAAGACCTCTAAACTAAACTAAGTCAGTAATATAGATCCTGAAGGGATTTAGATAATTTAATAAATAAATAAAGTATTCAAGTATTGTGGTAAAATAATATCCGCGGGACCGCATCACGTCAATATCTCTCGTATAATTAGAGTAGGTAGCATGGCTACCTTGGCACGTCGCTATAAGCATTCTTCACAAGGCATCCCTCGTATCTCGAGCCCTTGGGTCCTTCGTAGCCCCCATGCCTCGGCCGCAATCCCTTCGGTCTCACGTAATTGGGACTCGCCTTCTAACGATAGGCCTCTCTCGTTCTTCGAAGCCATGTCTTACGAAAAGTTCAATACAATCAAACTTTTCGTACCGACAATACTTTTTGCTACAATTATTTTTACAGCTTCTTTTTCCTACCACCACCTTCATCTCCCTCCTCCAAACCAAAAGATCATTGGACTTTGAGCTTAGAAACTTTTCTCTTTGTAGAGAGAAGGGATTTGGAAGTTGAAGTACAACCTAAAGAAGAAAAGCTACTGGATTTCTGCATAAGTATCACCTATTGGGAGAGGGCATGACTTGGAATGAGAGGGCGGAGATGGCGCACTTGGAAAAAGGGGAGCACTGGCGTGGTATGGTGGTAGGGTATTTTGAATTAAAAAATATTTATTTAAAAAATTCAAAATTTAATGTTAATAATACCACATTTAATTTAAGCAATATCATAATTGTTTAGAAATAAAATAATAAAAAATGCACACATTAATAGCATATAGTTGTATAATACCAACGGGCAGTTGGCTCAAGTGGATAGGGGCTTGCTTGAGTTCACTTAAGCAAAGTTTCGGGTCCGAACCTTGTGGATGTAAAAAACTACGTTGGGAGGAGTCCCCACAATAAGCGTCTTCAGCTATCCCGGGAGATTCTTCACTCCATTGTGTGGCGTTTTCAGCTATCTCGAAAGATTAGTCTTTCACTCAATTGGGTGGGAGATTAGTCCTTCACTCAATTGTGTAGCGTCTTCACTCTTCAGCTATCCCGAGAGATTAGTCTTTCACTCAATTTGGTGGGAGATTAGTGCTTCACTCAATTCTGTAGCGTCTTCAGCTATCCCGAGAGATTAATCTTTCACTCCATTGGGTGGGGAAAACTCTGAGAGATCGAAAAATATAGTTGTACAATTATTTTTCATTTTTTAAATTTCCCGTTAAAATTTTTCTACTTAAATAGACTTAACTGCGAAATGTAATTTCCATCCAAAAAGGCAAAAATTGGTGGTAGGACCAACATTACAAAATATATATTTTCTTTTTAAAAAGTAGAAATAAATTTGTCTATATCTTTTAAAGAAAAATAGATCTTATGAAAAAAAATATTTTTTGATCAAATTAAATTGAAGTACATATAAAGCAAATCATTATATCATGTTTCCCTTGTTCATGCTTCCCAAATCATATTGAAGTTCTCATGAATATCTTTAATTGAATATCACAATGAAGTAAAACAATTCCATAATAAAGGGAAAAAAAATTGCTAATTTTATATTCCACTTCGATCGCTAATTCTATTATTACGAAATAATCTGCTAATAAAATTATATTTAATCAAAATGTCAATAATATTCGATAAATGGAAAATTTACATCTAGTCACCTATATTTAGACCTAATTATAATGCAATTCCATCTAGATCGGAAAAATTATATTTTAATCCTGACTTTTAAGGATCATTTGTGGTCCCTAAAGTCCATCAAGATTTCGTTATGTCATTCCAAAAATACACTTAATTTTATAATTTATAAGAATTGTTCTGTTTATATTTATGAAAATTAGAGATGATTTTATAATTTTAATTATATATTCAATGTAATACTCATATAAACTGTTAAAGGCATAACCGCATAAGTATACTTATAAAATTTGATAGGGGAAGAATTATAAAGACTAAAATATAATTTTTCAATTTAAATTGATTACACTATAATTAGACCTAAATGCGGACATAGTTTAAAAAAAAATGCGGACATAGTTAAATGTAATTCAGCCCGTAACAAAAAGCACGGTAATAATATCCAATCTTTTATCCTTCATTTACCTCTTTAACAACACTCCTCAAACAGAAAATCATACCATCTCCGATCCTGGTTCAAACAAAAACTCCATTTCCACAACAAATCAACGCAAAATAAGCACGAAAACCAGATGAAAATGGAGTTCACAAGCTCCATCTTGCGTATGACATCAGATCATTACCGCACACATTCAAATGGAAGGGTAAAATCATGAGCAGAACAAACAGCTAAACATTAATACACGAGCGAACCTCCGTAACATTTCCAGTGGTAAAAACATTTCACCCCTCTAGCTACTTTACAATCGAATCAGCCCTATCGTGTAACAGGGTTAAAAGAATATGAAGATCGAGGAAGAAATTTCATAAACCTAGCCAGAAGGAAGAAGGGGTATGTCATAAAGCCTTGCCACCCTCAAAATGATCTGGTATTGCAGGGGTAATAGTTCATCGACCCTCGTTCGCCAATTGCAAAGAGCCTTCTCTCATTAACTTCAAGCTTAGACTGTTGAATCTCTCGCGGGAATATTGTCTAGATGCTTTTCTCCAATCTGTGCCGGCCTTCATCATCGCAGCAAACTCTTCATAACTTATACGCCCATCCTGCATATCAACTTTGCCGTATTACTATAACTTAAACAGGTTTGGAAAGCTTTTCGAGGTTTCGATTTTGTTTCAAGAAAAACCCATCAAAAATAAAATGGTTACAATAGATAAACAGAGATGAAATGATGCAACTCAATGGACATAAAAAGAGAAAAATAAGGTATAAAAACCTTCAAACACCCAATTTACGGCTGTTGGCACTTCAACAACCAGTTTCTTTTTTTACTTTACCCAACTACATGAATTGTTATAATGTTCATTACCGGCCCATAGCTATTTTCAGAATGTTTGACCAAAAATTACACATATTTTGTCCCAATACAATGACATAAGCCTAGAAAACACGTGCAAAATCATTATAACATGGAGTTGAGGAGGTTGTGTAAAATATTAGAAGTTTAGGTGGTAAAGTGCAAACCCGAGCATAGTTCAAACGGCCAAAAACACTTTATCCCTACAAAAGGATTGGTGTAACTGACCTTATCTGTGTCAACATCATGCATGATAGCAATGATAACTTCTTCGCTATTGGCATCTTCTTCATCACTCAAAGCAGCACGGAGCTCTTCAATCTCGATATATCCACTTTCGTTCCGATCAAAAAAGGCAAAAGCTTTGTGCAGATGTTCATCATTGGCCATCTTTCTCAAATGCACAGAAACAGCAAGAAATTCCCCATAATTCAAAGTTCCATCTCCATCAACATCAGCCTGCAAAATGACAAAGTGATCGAACATCAAAAACATAATAATGCATAATTCCATAAGTTAAATATAAGGAAGAGAGACAAAATGTAATCCTTACAGCTTCCATTAGAATCTGAACATCTGCTTCGGGTATTTGATGTCCCAGCTTGTGCAGACCTGTTTTAAATTCCTCAAGATTAAGTTTACCCCTTTTTCCAGAATCCATCATGTCAAATGCTTCCTTAATTCCAGCGACCTCCTCCACAGACAAATGCTCAGCAACCACCTGTTTATGGAACAATATGAACATAATTAAAAAACAATATTTATATTCAAAATAAACCAAATCGGAATTTTCCTTTTTCTAGTTAAATCTTTCTTGTTTTCTTTCGTTGTTGTAGATTAATTTACCAACAATTAAGTCTTGCAGATTCAAGAATCATTAATATTAATGATAGATTAAAAAAAAATTTGAATATTCTTTCAATAATTTCTTTTTCATGAAAAGAAGGTAATATAGAGATTACTCAAGGATTTCTTCTTTTTAGCATGCATCAATTTGTATCTTTTAGAACTGTATCTTGTTTTGGTAGGAATAAGTTATTCTTGACTCTATTTCAGGAATGTCTTATTTCTGTTCTTTCATCTTTCCACATTTTCTTGATGATGAAGCATGCAGGTAAGATGAACGTACCCTTAGAGCACGTTTCTTGAGCTTATTCATCACAGAGAACTGCTTTAGCCTTGCTTTCACGGTCTCACCCAAAGAGACATTCGGTGCCTTCTTTGTATTTTGTAACCAAGGATGCTCTGTTTCAAACAAGTACAGTTAAAGAAATGTTACTGCTAGTTAGACCACTTTCCCTAAGTCACTATAAATATCAAACAAAACGTGTGATATACAACGAAATGTGACGTCAGGTAGCATTACCGAGTACTTGCTGAGCTGTAAGACGCCGACTGGGATCAGGTTCAAGCATTTTCTTTACAAGATCTTTTGCATTGTCTGAAACTTTAGG
>JBBMKE010000001.1:1976105-1987341 GCA_037834125.1 Lippia alba | reverse complement strand
GGGGACAAGAAGAAGAAGAGGGTGAAGAAGAGCGTCGAGACCTACAAGATCTACATCTTCAAGGTGCTGAAGCAGGTCCACCCCGACATCGGGATCTCGAGCAAGGCCATGGGGATCATGAACAGCTTCATCAACGACATCTTCGAGAAGATGGCGCAGGAGGCCTCGAAGCTCGCTCGCTACAACAAGAAGCCGACGATTACCTCCCGGGAGATCCAGACCGCCGTGAGACTCGTGCTTCCAGGTGAATTGGCGAAGCACGCTGTTTCTGAAGGGACCAAGGCCGTCACGAAATTCACTAGCTCTTGAAGGATTTTCCTAGGGTTTCGTTTCTTCTTCCCCTCTTTTGCTGATTTGAGAACTTGTTTTGGGGTTTTAGCTGTTTTAGGTTTGGGGTACTTGGATCTTCGCCTGTTTGTATAAACTGGGTTTGTAAGCTTTCTTTTAAATCGGAATTATGTAGTTTTGTGTAGCTATGAAATTATCGTCTTTTTCTGTTCTTTGATGTTCATTTCCCTTTCTTCCATGGTTGCTCTGGAATTGAAGCATATCCTTAATCAAAGCTCTAATCTTGGAAAGAATGACGCTAATTGGGTTTTGTTTTTATTAATTTTACTACACTAAGAACAGAGGTATATGAATGAAAATCAATTTATTTATGGGATAACTATAGGGTTTTGCGTAAATTATGTTTGCTTTTGAACGGCAATACTGCGGTTGTATCTTAAATTATATTAGTTGTAATTCATTGTGAAATTTGATTATATAAGTTGAAGCCAACTGCACTCTAATTCATATTAATTGCAACCTGAATTGATCGAAATCACTTAATATACAAAATTTGCAAAAAGTATTGTAGCTTAAAGTTTAAATGAAACCTACAAGGCTACAACTAATGAAGTTGAAGTTTTAATTGAGAAATGGAAGTTGAGTTAGTAATGTTAAAAGTGATTGATAGTGAAATAATGAATTAGTGATCATTAAGCAGAGGAATGTAATTTAGAGATCAGAAGTCATACAAGTCCAATTAGATATTTTGTATTTGAACTTATAAGAAAGCAATACATGGTATTTGAAAATATCTCTATACAAAATATATCAATTATCATAAATTTGTGATTCTGTGTCAAGTAAATCAATCCAAAAATGAAATATAAGTTATAAGTAAATATAACTTATATTTACGAGTGTGTCGAAGATAACATTTTTAAGGTATATATATTTTTTGGTCTATCCGAAACAACTCAACTAGCTTACAATCATCTCCATGGGAGGGCAGTCCCAAACAACAAAACCATTGCTCGCATTGTGTCCCAATTTTGCTAATTTATCTGCCAAAACGTTTCTTTCCCTCGGCACATGCCGGAAAACATAATTCCATAGATTGTGAAGCAATTTCCGACAATCCATGATAATATCTTTGAAAGGGTGATCATCCACGGCCTCCTTCGTGATCCAATTAGCCACCACCTCCGAGTCGGTTTCTACTTCGATCATTCAATGCATGAAAAACGACACTCCCAAGCAAGGCGGAGCCCTCGAATTCCTATGAGTTTGAAATTGGATATTGGATTGTGAAAAATAGTAAATTGGGAATTGGGCTTAGTTTGGGGACCATGGGTCCAATCACAGGCCAAGGCCCATTATCACCAACTACACGTATTTTACGTTGGGATTAATTAAATTCCACAAGATTTCGATTTCGATTTATTAAGTAACAGAGCTGAAATTGTAAATGCGAAAGGGAAGCAGTACAAGGAAAAAGATAATCGAGAACGGGAAACAGATATGAAGAAAGCAGGCGGCGGAGGCGGTGGAGGAAGCGGTGGAGTTTCCGGCGAAAAAAGGCGGGCGCGGCGTTCGCACGGAGACTCAGCTGCGGACACTCCTCCTAAGGTGGTTTGACTAATTGAATTTACTCCCGTTTTGGTTTACGCATGTGCATTTGCCTGTGTGATTACTGTTGATTGTGTTTATGTGATTGTGCTTTCTGTAATTTGGTGTCTGCGTAGGGTTTGTGGGAAGGATCTGGCGCTGGTTTTGTAAATTAGGTAGTTTTTTTGTTCTATTGGTGCTTGTGGAATTTGTTGTTTTTGAATGTGGAATTGGGGGTTTTTTCCTGGAATTTTGAAAATTTGTGAGTGGTAGCCATAGGATTAGCCAGGAAGGTGATGTTTTCCACCACTTTATTTGGTGTCTCTCTCTTTAATTTTGTAAATTGCAGTTTTTCCACAAGTTCTGGTGGGATGAGAGGGATTGCCATGTGGGATCAGAGATTTTCTGCCGCTTCATGTTTATGAAATGTTAGATGATTTGAAGATCACTAGCTTTATGGAGAAAATGATATACATCTGATTTAGTGAGTCATCAAATAACCTTTTTTTTTTTAAAAAAAGATAGAATTAGTTTGTTTAAAATTGACATGGTGGTCCAAAAAAACCTGTACCTTTCTTCTCAATATTGCAGGGGGTGTATGTTTGTCCGTCGTCTGCATTTCTGACTGCTTAGCATGTATTGAGTCTTAGTTTAGTTGTGGAAGGGATTTTCTTTTAATTTATTTTCCTGTTCTAACATTTTATATTATGGAATTCAAGCTTTAGGAGCTGTATTGTGACTATATTTGGAAATCATAGTGTGGAAGAGATGTAAATCCACACTTTTTTGAGTCAAATTTTCAGGTTTCCTTCCATTGCACATAACATCATCATAAATCAGGTTCATGCTGGTCATGTTGACCGTATTATTGATATCATATGTTGTTCCTGGGAGTAGGTGTCTTAATAACACCACAAGCTTCGAATACACCCTTCAATTGCCATGACTGAACTTTCAATGTATTGTTTTGTCCTGACGCTATTTATGTGAAAGAAATTGGAAGTGATCTTCGAAATTTATTCTCTAACGTTCTCCTCAATTTGGTTTCAGAAGCAAGTTCCTCAAAAGGATGTCTTTCAGATATTTGCTGAGAAAGTTAGAGATCACAAAGAACTGGAGTCTAGGTGGGCAGTGTTACAGGAGACAAGAGTTGAATATTTTAGAGGAAAAGATTTTGTTAGCTTCTTAAGAAATCATCCAGGACTCAAAGATGTACTAGAATCAGATAAGAATTTAGAAACTGAAGATATTGCTAACATTCTGCTGAGAAAGAATCTTATACTGAGATGTGACCGTGTTGTCAAAACTGTTCGTCCTGGGAAGAAAAAGTTGTCTACATGGCCAGCACATTTGGAGATTTATGATGTGAGTGCCCTTAAAACAGTTTCCTTAAATTTCTTAAGGATGAGCTTTTCTTCAGCTATTATTCATGAGAAACTTAAGATATTAACTCATTTGTATTGCCTTGATATTTTACTTATATCTCTTTTTGGTTGTGTTTTACAGGATCAAATGTTCTCTGATAATGATGCATTTTATGCATGGACCTTCGTAAACAGACGACCTTTATGGCAAACACTTCTTTCATTCATCTGGCCTGTTTTGACATTGGCGATCTGCTTGTTTCCTGTGTACCCTCACCAGGTCAAGCTGCTCATACTCTACTTCTGTGCCGGTGTCCTGCTTCTTATACTTTGCGTGCTTTTGTGTAAGTCTTTGGTGCTCGTTGGTTTCTTGTTTTGGTTTTACTTTTCACATTTTTTGGGGAGGATTATGTACATTTTCTTTATATATTGGTGATAATGTCCCTGTTGGGACCTTATTAATCTCAGTGATGTAATTCGAGTGCAACCATAGTGTTAATTATAGGAATATTACGACCAAAATATACTTTTTTGGAATTTGGGGAGTGATGATCTTCATCTCACAAGTAGGAAACCACCATGCTGCTCATAGTTGTAAACACCATAGAATTCTAGTTTTGAGCATTCTTATTTTAGTTCTGTGATGCATTTCCTTATACAGACCATTCCTTTTCACGATTTATTTTTCATGCACAATGATGACCGACTGATCACTTGAGAAAGTAATTCTTTTGTTTCACTTATAGAAATAGCTCTGGTTTGACTTTTTATTGCCACATTTAAGATGATTTGCTATTTTATTAATATATTGGGCTTATGAGAGTCAATAATTTTATGCAGTGAGAGCCGTTGTATTTGGAGCTCTATGGATCCTTATCGGAAAGCGGGTATGGTTCTTCCCCAACATTCTGGCTGAGGAAGCTACGCTAAAGGAACTATTCCAGTTTTTGCCAAAGAAAGATGAGGATGAGCGCCCTAAGTGGACCGCTAGGCTCTTCTATGCTGTAGTGGCCTTGCTCGTCATTTTGCTACTGAGGCACCACGCTCCTGACGAAGCTGCTAGGGCCAGGTATATATAAACATAGCTTATGCATATTTTAATTAAAATTTATAATTCCTTTGAAAAAGAACTCTTTTTCAATTGATTTCTCCATGAACATGAGAGCTACTAGTGAATATGCGGAGAAAACTCTCTCTTTCACGTTTTCACCATTATTTTGTGTATTCATTTATTACCACAGCTTCATAGTCATGAGAATATTCATGTAAGCCTTTGTCAGAAAACTATCCAAACACCTGAATTGGTGTAATGCAGGTACCACAAGCGCGTGTCCAACATTATCGATGATGTTCTCGAATGGTCCCCATCTCTTGCCCTGTCTGGGATGATGGACAAGCAAACTGTGGTGAACGCAACCGACTCAAATAACGACACTTCTGACGGCACAGAAAACATTCCCCACCCCAAAGAGACGCTGGGAGGAACCGTCGACGAGGACCAATATGAGGCAGAAGAAGTTGAAAATGTAGGAGAGACAGATCCTTGATACTCATGTTACAAACATCATATGTAACCAAAGGGATGGAACCAAAACTTTATAAATCAACAGTTTTCTCTATTTTTTTGTGTTTAAAATTTTCGGCATACAGTATATTCTAGATACTGATTCAACATTGATGAGCATCCCCGCAGTATAGAACCTTGATTTTGTACTATATTGTGATATATCATCCGCGAACAAGAGGCTATTATTGCTGTTATTTCCTTTAACAGGCGAAAGAGGAAAAAATATGACAATTTGCTCATTAGTTCTGACAGAGTAATTCTAGCTCGAGCCTGCTGGACAATTCCTTGTCCAGATAATTACACTGATATATTTTAAAATTTGACCTAATTAGGCAAATTTCCTACATTTTATGGTTTGGTAAGAAATCCCCTTGCAAGCCCAAAAGCTACGATGTGGCGTTGTAATAAATCTACAAATAATATTAACTGGTAAGCGATAAAGTTAAATTAGGACAACTATAGTGTAGATAAAGGATCGACGTCATTCTAACTTAACTGGAAGTTTTTTATCCGAACATTTGAAATTACAAGCACTATTAATAGGGGAATTTTACACATTAATAATTCTATTCAAACATTAGGAATTACAAATATCATTAATAGGAGAATTTTACACCTTAATAATTTAATTTAACTCAATTGATATAAATGGAGTATACAATCAAAGGTACATTTTGCGTATTCTATCAAAATTTTCAAGCCTCTGCAGTCAATTTAGGCATCAAATCTAATGCTCCACTTTTGTGGTCCATTTTGGATTATATCGTACTGAAGATATGGCACCAAGCTAAATAACCATCATCATAATCATCTCACAAATAATATTTTGGTTAATATATTCAAAGACAAGAGTTGGCAATAAAGGAAAGCAAGCCGCTACTACTCCAACCAGAATTTACATGTCCCATTAAAGTGGTTTTCTCATCCTCTACTCAAACTCCATTTTCTAACTACACTGAATTTTGTACGCTAGTTAACGACAACGGCGCTTGAAAAGGAGAAGACATTAAACCATCAGATCCCACCCACCTCTAGATAACTAATTCAAGAAACAGCCAAGAATGAATTGCCGCCCGTCTTAGAAAACCCCAAGACCAACTTCACTGCATCGCAAGCGCACGGTTAGACGGGATATTTCCCCAATGCTGAGAAGCAGCAGATCCTTCCCCCATGTTGCCGGAATGAGACTGATATACTGCTTCCTGTAAGTTGCTCTGCTTTCTGTAACTCCCTGCATCGGTGTTATAATGATTCTGATCCTCCGCCACTTCTGCCCCAGATGAATTCAGGGATTGAGATGAACCGGCCGATGCAGAACCTTTTCCGTTAGAACTTTCAGCGTCGGACTTTTTGGCAAAACGGCCCCCAGAGCTCCTTTGTCTTCTCATGGCATGTTGGTGCCGAGACTCATGGAGATATGGCTGTTAGTTAAGAAAAGAGGGAATTATTATCAACAGACACAGTATGGAAACGACAAAAACCAAAGCAAAAAGATGGGGAAATCAACCTTGCGAGTTTTAATTAACTTCTTTTCAAGCTCTGCCTTGGCACGTGATTGTCGCCTCCTCAGAATACCATGGTACTGCTTGGCATTCACGTAAACCGGCTCCTGTGCCATCTCCAGGGGCAGTGGCATCCTCACTTGATGCATATCATATAAATGAGGCACCTTTAAAGGGACAAAAAGTGGTTTAGAGAATTATGAATTTAAATTAGAAGAAACATGTGAATCGATTTCGTCAAAAGAGGAGAAGATGAGATTTCAGTATCCACTCAGACGTACAATCATAACACAAGCTAGTCTTTGATCAACATGAATAGGATCAAAATACAATACAAATAGAAGAAATGAAAACGAAAGCTGCATTAATAAAAATAATTACTGGGTCATGCACATACCATAGGTTGGCCATAAGCAGCCATCATGCCTCCGTAATACGGATCATAAGGATTTGAAGTACAGGCCTGAAATAATCCACCACAACAACATGAATACACTTCCATACCGTAAACACTAACCTCAATACTTCAATATTACTAAAATAATTCAAGAATGACAGACATCCAGCATATTGGGCTTCAAGAGTTCAATGCTCTTACAATTGAGTGCCCAACGAGCTCAAGAGGCACAGGTTGCGCAATGCTTCCATCAGGTGCTGGGTGCAAGGTGGGCTCCACATGCTGGGAATTCTTATCCTCCTGCCTATAATTTCTACCTGAAATTGACAGTGGTAACATTGCTGTTGACATTTATATAAAAAGAGGACGAAAGATATTGAATAACTCAACATAGTCTCTTTCCTCTTTAAACTTGGAGCAAGTATTATTTAATCTGAAGCAATACCTGGCTGCAGAGCTGTAGCACTAGGTGAATCTTTGACAGTATCATCATCTTCATCATTGATTCCACCCTCAGATTGAGACTGCCCATTTTCAGATTGTTCACCGGACGATGAATCTGATGCATTTCCCCGCATTGCTGCAGCGGAAAAGGAATTGTATCCTCTATTGTTCCACCACTGATCGGAGTTTGCTACATTGTAAAGGTTGGCTTCTCCTTCATTCACACTTTTGGACTTTGGTTGCATGCTCCCGTAATCTTTTCCAATAACTTAACCCAAGCGCCCTTATGGAATTCACACAAGAACAAGTTTTGTGAGCCAAATAGCCAATATATGTGGATTTGGGAAAAGCTTACATTTTGCCAAGAAAACACATACAAGGGACACAAAAGAGACATGGAAATAAAATGAAGAATTCGTAACATAAAAAAAGAATCAACTACTTTTAGAAACCAATGATCACAGGTAAAATATATTCTGCATTCGATGTTGCTATAGAATTTTGGTTATAGTTCTTTATGAGGGGCACATATTCTAATAATGTCACTATTAATATAGAATCTCTAACTTGAGCTTGAATAAGATCCGAATGCATTAAACCAAAATGTCCCAAATGAATCCCCTTCTATTTGTTATGGAACGAAAATACAAAACAAGAAATGACTTTTATTCAGGAAATTAATGTATAGGAAATATGGGACCAAAAATTTAATTGAAGAAAGGGGAAGAAATCCAAATATTCCATTGCCTACTGAGGGCCAACTAAGAACATGAGAGATGTATTAAGGTCGCTTAAAAGAAAATAGCATGTATGCTGACCATCAAAGGAAGCCACAGACATCAAAACATGCAAAAGGCACAAGTGATACTCAGCGTAAACTGATAAAAGATTTATCATTTACTGGCCCTCAGTGCCATCCTAGAATCTAACCATTAGGTTGGACGAAAATTATCAAACAAATCCACACGAATTGACAAGATTTTTATTAAGAAATATCATATTGGAACTTTAAAAGCATTTAGATCATGAGAAAAATACATATAACATATTTCTGATCATGGAAAGTCTCTGTCTAAAGTATAAAATCTATAAATAGCACATATACCAAACTAAATCTCCCAGGCCCCAGCAATTACCACTTACCAGATTCCAGAACACTACTATTGTATCCTATGCCACATTGCAAAATCTCTGTTTAAGTTTAAATCAGTAAATAGGTACATCCACCAATCTAAACTTCCCAGCAATTACTAGATTCCACAATCTTATTAGTTGGTAAATCATGACTATTTTTGGTAAGATCTTCTCCATGCATCATACAGTATTACACTCGTAACAGGAAAAGGCTCTTGCAAATTCTCTTTATGCACTGGGTTTTCAAGGAGACAAAAAATGACTAAATATATTATTCTTCACCTATAATTTAAATTTACACAACCCACTTGATCTTATTTCATTTTAATCTCATGGACCTTCACCAAATTATTTGACTTGGCAAATCTGACCTCTATTTTCATCATTTTGGTAGAAATTGCCTCAACTCCATTCGAATACCTCAGATAACTTCACACCCTCATCAAATTAAGCCAAAAGACTCAATCTTTCCAAACCAATTCTGTTTTTCAGTTCAAATTTTCTTCTCAAAAAAAGATCACACAGCATAATTAATTTACTCACCACAAAGAGACAAGAAAAAACAAAAATCCCACAACAGAACAACAAAGCATCAAAAACCCAGATCACAAACCTCATGATTCGCACAATTACTTGCATGCACAGACCAATTCATCCACATAATGCCTAACGCATGCAGATAGAGCTTTCCAAATAATAAAAACACCGACGAATAGCGAAAATTTCCCCAAAAATAAATTAAAAAATTACCAGTTGCGACGATGGCCAATGATGATTAAGAACAAAACCCTACAATTTTGGGGGGTTTGAGAAATTTCCGGAGAGAGAATTGGAGTCAGTGTGGTGATGGAATCAGGTAAGACTGCAGAATTCGAAGTTACCGTGCAACTGCAAAGTATGAGAGAGAGAAAATATGTGTGTGTGTAATTTGGTGTGTAATAGGATTAGATAAAGTCACCCGTAGAAGCACCTAGAATGCGTGCACCCGTGTGGGACCCACCTTCTCCTTCACTTACACTTTGCGACCGCGTTATAGTAATTTTGGCACATTCGTTGCATATGCGAATTATGATATTTTTTATTTAAATGTATATAAATTAATTTTTATATTCATATATATTTTATCATTATTTTTAATATAATTATTACATTTAATATAAAAATAGCATAAAAACATAAAATATCAAATAATATTATCTTTGAAAAAAAACTAAAATAGGGTGAAGAAAAGATAAGTTAAGAAAAGTCAATAGGAGTTGCTCCAAGCCGTAAATAAATTTATTCTTAAGGGCGAGATTTCGGGTTCGAATCTCTCAATTGAGTGTACGTGTGTAAAAAATAAAAT
Source organism: Lippia alba (assembly GCA_037834125.1). Taxonomy (NCBI): domain Eukaryota; kingdom Viridiplantae; phylum Streptophyta; class Magnoliopsida; order Lamiales; family Verbenaceae; genus Lippia; species Lippia alba. The sequence continues at coordinate 1,977,713 of JBBMKE010000001.1, read as the reverse complement.
AAAATAAACTAATGTAAGAGAAGAAAATAAATAAATAAATAAATAAATAAGAGCAGACAAAAATGAAAGAGAAAAAAAACTGGATAGAAGACAAATAAATAAAAAACAGAAAAGAGTCCAAAAGATAAAAACGTTTACTACTTTATTCTATCACTTAATAATATAGATAGATGAGTTGGTTTCATTTTTGTAATATTTCTTGAGAATTTGTTATTCACTTTGACCTCTCTACTATGAAATTGATATCAAAAACCCCCTCGAATGAGAATTTCTTTCAATATGGTCCTAAGTCTAACAAAATTTACACGGTGGACTAGGTTTTGACTTAATTTTCTAGAAAAATCATGAGATGTGAAATTTGGATTTTATGCTAAATTTCGAGTCTACTCTCTCATAAAATTTTTAAGTAATATTTTTTTAACAAATTACATGACATATTATTAGGGGAGATGTGCTTAGTGAGGGGAATTAGCTCGTACGAGTTGGGGAATCATAGGAATTTTTGAACAATCGAAGTCTTGGTTCCAAGAATAGTTATAGACTCCGAATAAAAGTCTAACATTGTTAATATATGAGGAATTCGAAACAAAGCAGAAGAGATAAATACAATTTTAAATATATAGTAATGGAAATAGAATCGAAAAATGGATGAGAAAAGAGAAAAAAATAGCGCGAAATACATCATCTAACATTGCATTTTATTTGGTTATGACTTATTTTATTATTTCACCGTAAGATGTAACATCATTGAAAAAATTATCTCAAGATGGAATGAGCTTGCACTTATAACTTATTGGATGGAAATAACGAGACAAAATTCATAATCTAATAGTAATCGAAAACTGAGTACCGAAATATTAGTCGGACATAGTACATAAAATTAATCCGTCCAAAAGATGTAAAAAAAATAGTACCCAACGAAATTTTAAAAAGATTATGCTGGAAACATGAAGTGAATCATCCCAAAAAATATCAATCCTGGGCCCACAAATTCATATCCTAATGCCAACTCTCTCATTATTAGGAATCTTTACCTACCAATTAATAACTTCCAAAATGAAACTTGTTTATATTATTCACTTATTCTAGTACTAATACATTAAACTAACAGTGGGCCAAGGCCCAAAATAAATAAAATAAAAGGGCCTATGTTGAAAAAAGACACTCTTTGTGGGGCCAGGGTGAGATTATCAGGATTTGATCACAACTATAAGAAATATATAAAATTGTAAGAATTAAAAAAAAAGCCACATGACACGCACTCAGACAGGCGACGCGTGTCCCGGCGGCGGCCACCCAACGACGGCGGAGCACGAGCCACGTCGCGGCGGGCTTTAATTATTTTAAGCAGAAATTTGATGAGACCATAATTAAAGTCACATTTGTGGCAGCCTCATTAGTAAAATTGAAATAGTATGCTTAAATGATGATAAAATGTTAAAATAAGATTAAGAATTGTAGTGGAATCCAATTAGTTTATAGATTTGGGCCTTTATGGTGGGCTTAGTCGTAGATTATTTAATTGGAGTTACGCCGCCGCCTAACTGTACTGTCGTCTTAAAGAATTAATTATCTACTTTGAAAAGTTTGTTCGTTATTTCCTTTTTT
>JBBMKE010000001.1:1952147-1965422 GCA_037834125.1 Lippia alba | reverse complement strand
AAAGTGATCGAGTTACGTTCTTTGATAAATGAAAAAGATTGATGATGATTGACAACACGTGTTTACTGTTACTTTACTCGTTTTGTTATGTGTAATCCATCAAAACCTTCTTACAAGTTGTTAATAACTTTGATTAATGACTATTTGTGGGCTATTTCGTAAAAGATTATGCGGAAAAATACAAATAAAAACTAATATTATGCGTAAAAATGTACTGATGTTAAAGAAAAGTTAAAAATTAAATTAAAAAATTGACTATTTAAAAAAGAAAATAGGCTAAAAAGATTTAATTTAATAGAAAACCCAGAAGTTAAAAGTTTGGTTCTCAAATTTTTACTGCTAAAATAGTTATAAGTGATTTCTTGAAGTACTAAAAAAACTTAAAAAGAATAATGTGATATATCAGTTTAGCACTAAAGACAATTTACAGGAGATGAACTTAGGATACCCCGAAATTAGGCAAATCATAATATGATATAGTAACATACACGTGCAATTCTCTGTACCCTTATGAGCTTTGGGATGCATGTCTACTGTATGTTTTGTAGCATCTTGCCTCTCGCACGTGTTTTGCTTCATAAAAGACAACTAATATGATGTTAACTAATATTAAAAAATCCGATTTTAACACGATAAAATAATACTTTTATAAGTGCATCATAAATTTGGCGTGAATGTTTGCAAGTATTTTGGATCGCTCATATAAACTTTGTTAGATCTAAAGCAAGTGTTTTGGGTAACTCATATAAGCACAACTTATAAATATCTAACTCAAAATATAATTTCATATACTAATATTGACGATATGTCGAGAAAACATTTTAAATTATGACCATTCTTGAGGGCACATTCTTCCTCAGGACAAGAATACGAAGAATTATACAAAGAAGGGGTTAATCTATAAGGTTTCGAACATCACGAGTACGAATTGTAATACAATAATCTCCCAAGCGGTGAAACTGCAATTAATCCTTATTCAACATCCCAAATTAAGCAAACCTTTCCCCAGAAAATTTTCAACTAGAATCAGACACGAAAGCCACAGCAGTAAGTTCATTCAAGCGAAGGTTATTAGCAACTTTCGCTATGCTAACTTAACCAGAAGTCTCGAATTCGAGTATCTGAGAACGCAACTATCACTGATAGGGAGAGCTTTGCATCCTACGTGGCTCGACCCATGGAAATGGGCTATAGAACAAAAAAAAAAATTAGCAACTTTCACCAAAAGCGCAAAAAAGAAAACATCTCTATAAACACAAACAACATCATCAATCCTCAATGATTCAATAAAAAATCCCCATCGACAACGAAAGATGAATTTACGCCAACAAACTAAACCTAAACATGAATCACAAGTACTTCCCTATGCCGAGAAAAATCATCATCGTCCCCTCGAGGTTGCTTCGTTCAGCTCTTCAGGTGATGACATGAACAGCTCTATATAACGACTCCCGAGAGTCATCCTATCCTTAGCCAAGGCTGCTTTTGCATCTTCCACACCACCAAACTCCACAAAAGCTTCTCCCGTGGCTCGCCCCTCAAAATTGTAAATGAGATGAATTGATTCTTCAGACAAAGTGAAATTGCTGAAGAAATCAGTTATGTCATCCTTGCCGGCTGAAAATGGCAATCCTCTCATCCGTAATACTGGTGTCGGGTCAGTTGCATCCTTCCCCTCAACTGATTTTGCCATTAACCTAATTAGAATAAGTCAGTAAACGTACACTCAGAAATTTTATGAGACAAAATGAATGGTAGAGAGTTATAATGAGCCAAAAGAAGTTGTCAGGATAATTTAAGGTTTGTTAAATGAAAGTAGTTTCACTTCAGCCGACAAACAGTGTAGGTAATGGAATAAATGGAACGGCACCAGTGTTATAAGCAAAAGTGTAATGTTTGTTCCATACATTTTAACAATGGCGATCAAGACACAAACTTTGGAAGTTTAATAAGAAATGGCACCTGAATTTACTTGAGAAATGATCCCATAAGTTTTCAGAACACATATAGAATGGCAACTTACCATTCCTAAATTCTTATTACATTTGTATGAGAAAGAACTAATTCTGAATCCTTTTAAGCACAAAATAAGTACTTATAAGATATAGAATGATTAATGCATTAACGCATAAAAAATAACATACCAGTATATGAATCATGGGTTGTGATATAAATAATGCAAGGCAGACTATTTTCAACATGATATATTCAAATCAATCAGTCAAAGCTTCGGAAAAAGATTATTAGAGAAAGAAAGAGTCCCACCACTCAAATACATATAGTTTGTTTCATTTATTCGTTTCAGTTATCAATGCAGGGATGTGCCGAAGGGACCAGAGATGCCATTGTAAATTGAAAATAGAAAATAGCTATACAGACAATAGTAGTTTTTACCAGCAATATCGTTGTATAGCTAGAAATGCACATATACAGACTTTGTTCCAAGAAAACTGGCTGGTTTGACCATCCATCAACTGATCAAATAAAGAGAAAACTAAAACTTGATATTATTATGTCTTCAGTAATGAGGCTATTATTTTCTTTTTCTTTAAATAGGGTGCTGGTGGTAAAGAAGGGAGGAGACATGAACATGGTTGTACGCGAAAGCCACAGGACAATATATATCTTAGCATATCCATCATTCAACTAAGCAAACCTAGTTTAACATTATTTTACTAGCAAGATGCAATTACCAAACAAACAATAAGGAACATTTCACACAACCAGGAGTCAGTCAAACAAAAACCGCAGCAACAAATAAGCAAATAGCAGAAAACAAAAGGATAGTATATATATTTACCGCCCCCTCGAAGCTGCTTCTTCCAACTCCTCACGAGATGCGGGGAAAAGTTCTATGTAGCGATTTCCTAAACTCTTCCTATCCTTAGACATTGCAGCTCTCGATTCCTCAGGACTGGCAAACTCCACAAATGCTTCCCCAGCTGCCCTTCCCTCAGAATTAGCAATCAAATAAACTTTATCTTCCGAAACAGCAAAATCCTTAAAGAACTTCACAATTTCCTCCTTAGTTGCAGAATAAGGCAACCCCCTCAACCTCAACACCCCTTTAAATTCAGACAAGTCCCTCTCCTCAGCAGATTTCGCCCTTGAGTGGGCCCCACGACGAGGCGAACCACTAGGAGCCGCATCAAGAACTTCATTTGCTATCGCTTTATAATACTCATCTTTTCTGCTTCGGAAAACCTCAACATATCTCCTGCCAATGTTCTGCCTGTTCCGTTGAAGGGCAAAATCAATTTGAAGAGGATATCCCAAAACACAATAAGCTTCTCCAGTAAATTTGCCTCCTTTATGGACAAGGAGTACATCAATTACATCCAGACCGTGAAAAAAGTCGACAATTTCTGCCTCTGCACAATCAAATGGGAGGCCTCGAAGCCGGACAACGGGAAAAGGTGGGGGAGAGTAAGAAAATGCTGGAGGAGGCGGGGGTGGAGCATCATACATATAATTTGGACCAGGAGCACCGTAATACGGGGACCCCTGATCCAACCGTTGTCGTTTCAAACCCATTTCCCTTCCATCTCCACCGTCCACGTATTTACTACACAAAAAAACAAAGCAAATAATATTTATCAGGTCAGCTCAATACATTCATCAGCCATCAAAAAATTGCTCTTTTATGATAATTTGATAAGTAGCTAGTTCAATTGTGCAGCTTATAGCTACAGCTTAAGGATACAATTCTTATACTGACGGTTTTATATTCATATAACATTCAAACTACGAGTATCTTCAAGTAACCAAACTGTAGCAAAAGAAAGAATTTTTTTCAAATCACGGGAAACTATTGGAAAATAGCAACTCCAGGGCATCGAAAGGTGTTCACAAAATGAATTTATGGATGAAATGAAACAGATACAAAAGCTAATCAACAGCGACCAAATTCAACCCCAAACCAGCCTCGCAAAGAACAGAATAATCATGATAATTCAGAAATTAAAAGGAAAAAGCACAGAGAAATCCGGAATCCCCAACAAATTATGATACCTCAGTACTAAACAGATAAAAGTTGGACAAGAAATTGAGATATCAGAATCTTCTTACCCTCTGTAGAACATTTCTTCCACTTCCGGAGAACAATTTTGTGAAGCTTCGCGTATCAAAAATCAGAGGGAGCTGCGTGATTGTGCGAATCTATGCGCGACGACGAGATATTGAAGGAAGGGTTGAATCCCTTGTACCAGAAGACGGCGTCGTTGCGAGGCTTTATTTGGATTTCAGATTTCTTCCCTAATTTCATAATTTCAACTTTACATGGTTAAGCAATTAAATAAGTATTTATCGGGGTTGATCAAAGAGTTAAAGAGTTTTTCCTCGATGGTAATGGCACAAGTTTAAATTTCTCTAATTACTTAGGAGTGAGTATTTTCAAAAAAAAAAAAAAAAAAACTAATTAAAAAAGTATTAAGTTGTTTGGTTAATTTTACTTAATTTTGTATTAGTTAGTCAATATGAAATTATTTGGGATTGAAATGATTGGGTGGGATTACAATTAAATTATATTATATTTTGTTGAAAATAATATAATATGATATATCTAACTCAATATTAAATATAATTTCATTAAAGTCTTGTTCATAATTTTAAGTATCAAGTACAAGATTGTCTGTTAACTCAACTTAATTTGAGCTAATAAGTTCAGTCGAGATCAAAAAGCAAAAAAAAAAAAAAAAAGAAATTTTGTGTAACTAATACTTTCTTATATTTGAATACGATGAGACAGTAAGACTTTAGAATATGGTAAATCTAAAACACAATTTAAGGATATACAAAACCATAACAAATGTAACAAAATTGAATAATTATTAAAAGAGTTATTTGGAAATACAGACATAGTAACAATATCAAATTGAAAAATACACAAGAGGGAAAATCAAAACACTTTGAGTGCACATGAATTGAATATAAAATTTATGGAGTACACGACTTGGGAAAAACCGCTCATCCTAAAAATCCTAACTATTAAATTTGAATACGTAGGTTTAAGTAGAGTTGTTTTAATATGTTATGCAACTTGCAAGTATATTTTCATAAAGTTTGTTCTTTGTAGAAACCCTAGCTATTAATTTTTAACACGTGACTTTGAAGTAGAGTTGTTTCAGCATGTCATGTAGTTGACAAACATACTTTCATGAAAGATATTGTGACTCCAACGATGATAGATTTCAAAATTTTCAAGAATTTAAGAGCGATTATAACTTGAATACAAATTATCGTCCAAAACGTCAATTGCCGACGTATAATATTTAAAATTAGTTATTTCCTTCCATTATGCTGAGAAATAATTAGGGAAACCTTAGCTCTTAATTCTGAACACGTATATTTTAAGTAGAGTTGTTTTAGTATGTCAGACTACTTACAAACACACTCTCATAAAAGTTTACTCTTTTTAAAAATCCTATCTATTGAATCTTATAACGTAAATTTGAAGTAGAGTTGTTTCATTGTGTTATGCAGATGACAATCACACTTTCATGAATGAGATTGTGTCTCCAAAGACCTTAGATTTTAAAATTCTAAAATTTTTTACAACTGTCTAACCTGAATACAACTTATCAAATTATTGTCCAAAACGTCAACTGAACACACATAACCTTTAAAATTATGAATTTCCCTCCATTTTTCCCTTATACCTTCCCCATTTTGCTCAAATTCATTGATTAGTAATTTCAGACATTATCATCAAAAGAAAAAGAATCAAGTAAAAAAAATTGAATTAAATTAGGTAACCTCCCCGAATCTAGGTGTAGAGAATTTCCAACAGATTCTCCAACAACAGAACAACTTAGACACGGATCCCACACACGTGTCCAACGAAGATTCTAGCGTGTCACTTGCTCATCTCTGTCGACTCCAAGACAAGCAAAACAAGCAACCATTTACACAAAAACACACTGTTTCAATTTTCAAGAATCATTTTCGGCCTCAAATTATTATTCTGGTCAGAGTTTTCACACACCCCACTTCAACAAAATCACCCATCTCGTGTTTTTTTCCTCGCCCAGATTTTGCCGTCCACTGCACCACGTTCCCCTGTTTCTTCCGCTTCCGTCGTGAATTGGAACACCCTTTTAGTCCAAGTTCATCACCCTTTTAAATTCAAATCCCACCAGCCCTTTTCAATTTTGCGTGATTTCCGCTCGTGGGCTTCTTTTGTTCTCTTGAAATCTGCGAAAAAAATCGTATCTTGGCGCATTTGGAACAGTTGTTTGTTATTGTTGGTTTTTGCGGCTAAGGAAGGATGGTGGGAGCTGTATCCGTTGTGGGTTCGTCTCCGTTGCTGGATGCGAAGTCTTGTCCATGTCTGTGTGTGGATGCCATGCTTAATTCTGGGGATTTGGTTCCGCAAAGGCAGGGATTTGGGAAGAAGCGTTTCGGGCCGTTGGATTTGAGCAATTCGTTCGTTGACCATTCGTCGGTGAGAGCTTTGTCCGGTTCCAAGAATTTGGGGAAACAGAGGAAGAATAAGAGACTTGTGATTGTGAATGATCTGGCAGGGGATTATGAAGATAATTTTGAAGATGTGAAAAAAGTAAGGCAGTTGTTGTTTTATTTTTTCGATCCCTCAGAGTTTCCCCCCACCCAATTGAGCAAAGGATTAATCTCTCAGGATAGCTGAGGCGCTTATTGCGGGGACTGCTCCCAACGTAGTTGTTAGTTGTTTTATGATGATTGATGATTGTTGTTGACTTGTTGTTGTTGTTGTTGTTCATTTGGTGTTGGTTTTGTTGCAGCAAGTTCTTAACTATTTCACGTATAAGGCTGTGAGGACTGTGTTGAACCAGCTTTATGAGATGAATCCTCCGCAGTATCGATTTCTCTATAAGTAAGTATAGAAAATTATGTGAAGTTCTAAAATTTTCTCATATTCTTGATCTGTGCATCTGAAGGGCTGGTAACAAAAGTTGTTTTCTAGTGATTATGTTACTAGACATATGTGATTATGTTAATTGTATGTCAATCTTATCTCGCAGCTTTGTTGCATCGAACGACCGTGGTTATGGGAAGACGTTCCTTCGCGATCTTGGAAAAGTATGTTTTTTTTTTTGGTTTACCGGACCTTTTTCGATGCGAGCAACATTATCATGATCATCAATGTCTCCCTGATTCATGAAGCTCATTTCTTGCAGGAGAAGCATGACCTTGCTGAAAGAATAATGGTGACACGGCTTCACCTCTATGGAAAATGGGTCAAGGTGTGAATCTTTCATGTCATCATTTTAGTTCGTCTCAACCGTTCATCTTGTTAAATAGGGTATATCTTGAGTTTTGGAATAATTACACAAACTTCCCTTGAAATTAGAAAATCATTTTAGTTCGTCTCAACCTTTCATCTTGTTAAATAGGGTATATCTTGAGGAATAATTACACAAACTTCCCTTGAAATTAGAAAAATTAGTTTCTGTTGAATAGGAGTTATGTTACATCTAGACTGATAATTTTGATGACATCACATCTAACTTTTTATTAATCCAAGTTCAAGACTGTTATAATAGCTGCATTAGGCCAAACCTTAGGAGTATGCCTGGGAAGTTTTTGTAATTTCTCAAACATCAATGAAAGTTTACGAGTTCATGTAATTAGACCTCAAGGAATGAAATCCATTTATCCTTTCTTTTCTACAGAAATGTGATCACACAGAGATGTACGATAGGATCTCCGACCAGAATTTGGAGTTGATGCGCGAACGTCTCCTAGAGACCGTGATATGGCCCTCTGACGACTCCAATACAGAGGTGGTTGGATGAAGGGCCTTGACCCTATCTGGATCTGATTCGGTTTCCATGGTTAAAACATCAAGAAAGATCTTATACAATCTCTTTGTTTCCCCTGTTTCTTTTTCATGTTTTAAATTCTGCTGTAAGCATTTGTAAAGTGTATTTATCTATAGTTTAGGTAGGCTTGAAAGAGCACTTCACAATATGCCACACTATTTCATTAAAAATGTCAGCATTATTCATTATTAAAGGTCTACAATTTATCAGTGACTGTATCTTCATTATAGAAACAACAATGAAATTTACAACAACAATCTAACAATTCATAGATACTAGACTACTCTGAAAATTTTACATAATGGTACAAAAAACGGAGGCAAGAACCACATCATAGAGCCTGAATGCCGATACTCTTTAAGCAGACGAAAAGAAGATAGTACTAGAATAGAACTGCTTACTTTCCCGTGGTTCAAAAGAATGTGAATCCAGAACCAAAGAATTAAAGAGGGACATCATGGGAATCTGCTCAGCTTGAAGTACATTTCAGTCGAGCTCCCCCACGATACTGTGGATACAAAACAGATCAGAAATCGATCAAAATAAAATCAGAATGACATCAAACTTCTTTGCCCGAACAGATGTACACAATAGTGATGATAGGCCAAAGAACTACTGAAATTTTAATCGACTTGCCTCATGTGGCCGTGACTATCTTGGAAAAGACGATCTTCGAATATATTGCACAGAAATTTGAGTTGTACAAATGCTCTGAGTCGAAAAGGAAAGAAAACAAAAACCTCATCCAGACTGCTGCCTGATACTAAATTGACACTAAACCTTGATGGAGGCATGCACCATGTTATCATAGTCCTATATATGTTACAACATAACATGGTAAAAGCCCGAGCACCATCTTCCAACAAAATTTCTTCAATGGTGATGTCATGTACGAAAAATATACACTCTTACGCCGAAGCTTCACCAAACATCATTAGCTGCCCAAGAGCTGTTTTTGTTCGTAGCTGCAACAGGAAGAGAGTTGAAACTACTTACTTAGCTAAAACAAACAAATTCTTATACCGTAACATGACCAGCATTCTTTTTTACTCACCTTTACATCCAAACAAGGGTCATTAACGAGGTTCTTTAGTTGAGTGACTATACCAGCATTCCTCAGTTCACCAAGCCTACCACACACGCCTGGACTGCTTGGAAAGGTAAGATTTACGATTGCCCAAACAGCAGCTGTTCGTAATTGGCTGCTGCTACTCTGCAAAAAATCGAACAAAATCGATTCTGTCTCACTGCCTGCTTGGGGGAAAAGTTGATTCATGACGGCTTCCTTGTGGTGGTCATTCCCAGAAGCCACGTTGACGAGGGCGTACATACCCTGAATGAATGAACAGTGCGCTCGCAATTCATAAGCCGTGCCGTAAATTATAAAATTTGAAATGGCTAATAACTTCAAATGTAGAAATATATATAAACAAAACTAGCATGTAATTAGCACTCATGAGTTTTTTTCCTTTGAAAATTAAATAGGTATGTGCTTCACATTCCATATCTGTATCAGTCCCATCACTGAATCTTGTCACATAACAGTTGATATGATTATTCAGAACAGCAGCATTGCAATTCAGACCTTATCTTCTTTATACTTAATTCTGTGTTTGCTACAACTGGGATTATATGATTGGGTCATTCAAGATTCAAGCCCAAGTTTTCCTACAGAGTACAATTACGTGCCTGCTCTGGATCAAGTCAAAGACAATTCTTTTTTTTTTTTTTCGAGGGAATAAAAAACATATACATTTCTTGTAAAAATAGGTTCCATATAATTATAACTTGATTATATGCCTATTTTTCTCTTTTTTGGCCTTTACGTCACTCGGACATGAGTCATATCACAAGTGCAATTTGACATGTTTTTATCAACTACTAAGAATAACTGTTAGTTATGCAAATAATCAAACAGCAACTCACAATGAACTACTCAAATGTAAACGGAGGAAAAGAATTTCGTACTTGAATTAGAACTTCAGCTTTTGAAGTGTTACGTAATTGCCTCCCGATAGCATGCAGGAGTAGACAATCTTCTCCGAAAACATACTCAATGGAGTTGAGATTACCATCCACGAGATTCCGAACCAAAGCCAAAGCTTGTTCTTGGACAGAAGCCTCAGGGTCTACCATGATGAATAAATAGCAGAATGTGAATAGAGGTGAAAATTGTAATTATGTCCCATTATACTATTAAACAAGTCAAGTACCTGAGATAAGGCTTGTTAATGTGGATGTTGACAATTCCAAGAGGATTTCTTCTTTACATTTGTTGTTTACAAGGAACATAAGATTCTTTAAGGCCCATACAGCATTGACTCTAATAGCTGAGTCCATAGACTTAGAAAGCTGCACCAGCTGCTTCAAACCTCCACATTGAATGAACAGTGATTTATGGTCTGCGAAATCAACCACCACATTGCTTATAGCACCCAGCGCAGCAATCTGAAGAAATTAAGGATTCAAGGAAAAGATATATTAGTTTCATCAAATAGTCGAGAACAGAAACCTATAAAATTTGAAAGATATTAATGGATTTTTTGAAGCATATCAGAAATCTAAACACATAGAAATACAAAATATACCTGGACCGAAGTACAAGAGTCGTACAAAAGTTGAACCAAGGGGACAACAACTGTTTCATTCATGAAGTGACCTGCACTTAAACTCTGAAGTGGCTTTTGTTAGCAAAAGACCAACAGATAAGAAAACTCGAGAAATAATCTGCTTTAATTAATGAGGCAAACCTTGACAGAACGAGAAACATTCTTCAAGAAAATGCAAGCAGCAGCACGTACTTCAGCGCTATCATGAGCTAATGCCTCTGCTACGATATTTATTGCCTGCATTAAGATTAGGTATGTCAAATACAGAAGTTCTTAGCTACGTTATGTGATGGACATCAGTAGACTTAAGACATCTAGTCAATTGGTATCTTTGCTAAACATACAGAAATAAGCTACTGAAAATATCAGGAGAAGGATGATTCCTTCCCCAACTTGCATAATCTACACATGAAGCCTCACTTTTGCCATCTACCTCACAGGCTTACTATTAACCAAGTTCCCGAGTATATATAGCAAAAATGTCATTTTTGTATATTACTAATTAATTGGGCCGCAAAAGCTAACTCGGAGCATGAATAACCACCAATAATATCTCTACAGACAAAAATATTACATAATATAATCTGCACAACCCATTAGTCCAGCTCCATTTTTAACTATGAATGTGATTTGTATTTAAAGAGTTTACTTCAATCCTGAATACCTAGCGTACGAAGAAGCATTGCATGCAGTAAACCAAAAAGAACAGGCAACAAACCATATTCAACAAATACAAATTGTGATGTAGCAGAAACTGTCCACATGAGATAATGGTTTACACCAACAAACTAACCTTTAAAAGAAGGACCCTGTCCCTGCAGCATTCCAATTTTGAGCAAAGATCAGCCAGTGCTATAAATATCCCTTGCAGGCGTTTGGCTTGAAAAGAACCCCTCATTAAATGCTCACACAACTTCTCAACAACATTTGCATCAAATGCTGATTTTTGCATATCCTCTTTATCAGAAATCAAATTAGATAATACAAAGGGAGCTTCATCTCCAACTTGACCAGGATCATCAAGAAGCTCCAGTAATATCAATATTAATTTATTCCTGATGCTTGGGTCTTGAAGATAAGATATAGCGGTGTTTCTTATATTGATCAAACACATACAGGCTAACAATCGTGTCCGAGGATACTTATCCTGTATCAGTTCAATCACAACATTTAGTTCCCGTCCATTTTCAGGCCCTATGAACCTTGAAGCAACTTCAGAATTATCCCTGATGACAGCAGCCAGAGCTTCTAAACTGGCATCCCTCTGGGTTAGAGAACCACCAAGAAGACTAACGAGCCTTTTTATAACTCCAGCTTCACTCAATGACAGCTGCTCCATCGCTGTCTGGCATGAATGCGTAATAATACTCGCACCAAGACCAGAAACATTCTCACACTCGCTGTTCAGTAGCGAAAGGAGAAAGTCTATGTTATTCTTTTGAAGAAAATCATACTTTGGAGCCAGCTTTGACTGATAAATCAGTTTAAGAGCACGGGCACAAGCATCAGCAACCTGCAGCAAAGTTCCAAGTATATTGCTCTTTGGTAAAAGATTGCGTGTATACCCAAAAACAATAAAACAGAAAAGACTCTCTGCTATTAGCACCCTAAACAATGTTAATCTTACGCACATAAGTACAGAAACATTAGAGAAGAATGATGCCTGGCTTAATTCAAAGCCACTGCATAATATTTTCTCGTTTCTGAGGGATGTAATAGTCCAACTTTTTGATAACTTCATTAACCCACAAAAAATTGATATACACACCGTAGAACCAATATTTACAAGAACCATCAATGAATGAGTTGCACAAACCATACAGCAATTCAGTGAGGCTATTGCCATTCTTGTTACTCCAAGATCAAAGACAGCAAAATAACAAAAGTAACATAATCAATTCAAGTACTGAAATGTTAAAACTCTTATTTCAGCTCGTAAAAACATGCATTACCAAGAACCGCATTTCATCACAAATTAGATTAACATATAAACAGCATGGTTACCGTACATGACTGCTTTTCCAGTTCCTCTTAAAGCACAAATTAAGCTAAATTAACTCAATTTCCTTAATTGAACAAAATGTTACTTTATCCTAAAACCCAAATACCGTAAAAAACACAACTTTGTCGCCTCAATTAGGAAAAGTTAAAAACAATGAAACAACGAGATTGAAGGTATCCCTATTTCCTCAGAAGAAATGAGTATACCTTCTCATTGGCATGGGAAATAAGACTCAACAAAAGGGGAAAAGCGCCCGCATCCAAAACCGCCTTAGCTCCAGCATCCAATCCACACGCAAAGCTCCCAATAGCGGCGGCGGACTGAATCAACACCGACTCATGAAATCCACGATTCTCTCCACCGCCGTCCACGGCGGCGGTAGAGGCGGACAGAACAGCCACGACGGAGGGCACCGCGCCCAGCTTCAAAAACGCCAACTTTTTCGTCCGATTCCCAATTATCTGGTTCTTCAAATCCCTCAGCGCTTTCAACCTAACCTCGTAGGGAGTATGCGCCGAGTTCAGCCGCCCAATCAAGTCCTCCGGACGGCTGCCATGATTCGATGCGGCGGAGGCGGGCATCGTCGCAGGGAAGAGGAACAATACTATCGGAGCAAACCTCGAATCCGACGCGGCGGAAGGGATGCAAGACCTAGGCGGAGCTGCCGCGAGGGGGGTGGTAGGGGTATCTACGGGGGTTTGGAGATGATTGATTGATTTTATGTATTTTGTATCTATTTTGTTTGGTGCGATTTGTACAGTTTCCGGCGTCTTCCTTTTTTTTTTTTTTTTTTCTCCTTTTTGTTTTTTCGGCTTAGAATTTCAAATTGAAGTAGAGCCTCAAAATCCTTAAAAATCGTGTTTTT
>JBBMKE010000001.1:1853329-1872984 GCA_037834125.1 Lippia alba | reverse complement strand
TTAGTCTAAGTAGTAGTTAACTTTGACTTATTAGTTAGACCACAAAAATGGCATCTGGACAATGCTTGTGTTGCGTTGTATTTATATGTACTCCTGGGTTGTTAATTTTTAGAGTTTCTTGGTTGTTTCATGCTCTTGTTTGGATCTGAAATGCTTCAAAAGTTTCAATTTAGAATAATTGATGCTTGTACTTGATGATTCGTATGTGGTTGTCTGAAAATTTGAATATATATATTGAATCTGATTTAAGGGAAATCTGAATATATTCTCTTTGACTATGAATATTATCTGATTTAAGTAATTTAATGTGAACAATGTGTTTCATAATGGAGATTTAAATAGGAAAATAAGTTGTTTAAGATGAGAATAATTTGTTCATAAAGAATATCTGATGTTGGTCTTAACAGTCATTAATTAGTCACTAGTCATTTGACATGATGACACAAGGATGGCTGGTTTATACCATTTGTGTACGCTTGCACATGCAGCAAGCCGAAACTTAGTTTTCCATTCATTATTTATATCATAAATGTTAGTTTTCAGTCACAAGATAATTACATTTGCTTAACTGCATTTTTTGTTCTGCTTGTTGCAGGTTTTGGAGGCATTGATCAAGCATCTTTAGGTGGAGTTCTATGTAAGATTAAGACAGTTCATTTTTCTTGATAAGAAATAGTTTCTTTTTTTATCATCTAGTTGAAGATTAAGGGAAAAATAGTACATTTTATGCGAGTTCATATTTGTGAAGATAGTCTCTTTGGTTGTAAATTTTTATGCTAGCTAGTAATTATGTTATTGAAAAATATTACTTTGATTTTATAATTTAATGTCTTACTGGATTGTGTTTTGAGTTTGATGATTATAGCTACTAATGTATTTTAGAAAAATATAAAAAAATATATAATTTAATAAAAATAAATAATAATTATCATAATAAAAAGAGATTTGAACTTTTTACTACGAAATGTGGATCGTATTGAATACTACCAGTAGAACTTGAAAATTTTTTCACTACGAAAGTATGATCGTAGAAAATGTTGATTTTTTACTACAAATAGCATAGACGTAGCAAAAACACAAAGTATTTGTGTCATATTTGTTACGAATTATTGTCCGTAGTAAAAGCTAAAATTTTCGTAGCAAAAAGTATTTACTACGATCATTTGATCGTAGTATAATATTTGTTACGGCCGTATCAACTACGATCACAAATTCGTAGTAAATGCGTAGCAAAAGGGTTTTTACTACGAATTTTGGCCATTTGCTATGATTATTTGTCCGTAGTAAAAACCACTTTTTTTTGTAGTGCTTATACTCAATATACGTTATTCCAACATGATAATTTGACGAAAATGGAGAAATTTTTTACCTTTGCGTTGCGAAATAAACGGGGAGAGCAACAGCAACTCCCTGCAAAATGATTGAATCTTGAAATCTATAGTTTATTAAAGAAAAAACTATATAGTATTAATAAAAACAGAGAATTCTAAAATAAAGATTAGAAAAATACCTCAGGGATGTTGTGTGAACAAATAGCCAGTGCTAAGTTCAGACCAACTCTCAGTCCCTGACAGAGAACAAGAATCAAAACTAACTTCTTTTGAAGACAAAAGAACCAACATATGTTTATTCCTACTGTCATTGATCCCAGGAACACAGCCATTCCCTCCGGAAAATTGTGCAAGCTTATGCCTGAAAGGACGACGTTACACATTACAAAACTTCAAGCAGGGAATTTGAAATCGACTTCGAGTTAGTGACATAGTATCACTAAATCTTCTCAAATGTTTTAACTTTCAATGGTATGTATACGGACAAAAGGGAAAAGGATTAATACAATATATGCAATTTAACGGCATTCTTGCAGCTAACCTATTGCTGTGATGATTCCACTAAACAATACTTGCCCCTCTCAGCACTATTTTTCTGTTTTGAGGCATATAATGCAGATCTATTAAAAGATCACGGGAAAAGATACAAAAATATCGACAATCAAGCTTACATTTCGTTCCACGAAATGATTTTGAATGAAAAACTAACCTTTTTGTTTTTGACATCTGAAATGGGAGCTATGGCTGGTTCCGGAATAAATTTAGTAATAATTGCAAAGAAAATTACACCTGCAAAAAACTGTAAAGCCAATTAAATCAGCAATTAACAGGTAATTCTGTTTACAATAACTAGTCATGAATAAGGGATAAACTCGGATTAAGTATGCCATAGCCAAACAAAGATAATAGGGCCCGAGTATTCAAATTTCAAAAGAAAAGTCCAAAATTACAGAGCACACACAATCACCAATATTGCCACCAAAAACCAAACATTATGTGTATGGAAACTACATTCTCAACAAACACAAAAAGCTACAAATATGTGTGTGTAAATGCATAAAGATCGAATTTTTCTCACCAATGGAGGTACTCAAACCGCCAAGAAGTGACAGACCAAGGGCAATCAGAACCTGAGAGTCCATTAAACCCATCTTCTCCAGAAACCTTTAAAAACCCAATTGAAATCCGACAATAATGAAACTAAATTGAAAGACAAAATATTCAAAAACCCAGATAATCAATGTATTTATAAAGAATCTTACCCGAGACAATTAAGAATGAATAACTGACTAAGCAAACCATCAACGAACTCAATGGGGCTGCTGGGATTCCATTATGGCGTGAAAAGTAAACTATTCATATAAAAAGCCATCGCAAAGAATTCATGAAGGTGGAGGGAATATGTTGTGTGGAGGGAAAGAAAGAGATGGTTTGAGAACAACAGTCCAAGAAACCTCAAGAGATGCCCAACCATTTTGGTGCCCGTGTTGGATTTCTTTATTTAATTTTAAACTCTTTCTGAAAAGGGTTCTGATCTTGCTTTTTTGAATTCACCTAAAATTTCTTAACGGTAGTGATGCTACATTGCTACTTTGAGTGTTGTTTATTATAAGTATGGTCGTATGGACGTTCTTTTGAGTGTTGTGCTTAAAAATGGAAGTTCAAAAAGACGTATTTTTAGGTACAGAATTCGAAGATGAGCTTGTTAGGTTCGCGTCGTGGCTGTTGCCTATTGTATAGTTATGTTTGTTATCGTGTAGAAAAAGTTTCTCGATCAGGATGTGCAGACTTATCAAAAGGGAGCGTGACATTGTTTACATGTTTCACATAGAAAAAAAAAATTAAATTGTGTGCTCGTTAATAATGTTCGAAAATTTTCAAGTCATCGTCTAATTTTTCTTTGATATTGGCGCAATTGATCTGAAGTTGCGTAGCAAAATCTAATGAAGGGTTGCATTGCTCCTTTGGTACATGCAATTATGTGAAGGGGTACGTATCTAGGAAGTCATTACCGTGACAGAATTGTTTATTACTACTAATTTTGTATGTAATTTTAATTGTTTCTAATTTCTAGCGGAACGCAAACGTTGTAATCTTCTAAATCAAATGAAAAGGGATAGAGTAGGAATTTACTAGAGTGTTGAGATTGAAAATTACAAAATAATAACAACAAATTAGGTGGAAAAATAAGAAAAACATAAAATCTTAAGATATAAATTTTATTTTTTAAAAATTTCTGCCGAAAAAATATTAGGGGTGGTCCAAAAATAAAAAGGGACGGGGCACTCGGCCCTGAAGAAATTTCCATCTAATCTTTGCCCGTTTAAAGTTATTGTTACTTATGGGATGCAAATAACAGTAAAGTAGTCGCAGTGAAATTAACTTTCCTATTATAGCTTAAGTACAAGGATTAATGAAACATTATCCAAACAATTTTGATGTTTTACTTCCAAATCCATTTTCTCTTTTGAAACGCAAGCAAATCAAATTACATTAAGCAACCGAATTAGAAAAAACAACCACGGCACGAGGCAGAATGTCAGAAGAACCTACGCAAGCTCGAGTTTTCGTTTCACAATTGTAGAATTAGTGAAACTGTTGTGTTTATATAACCCGGATAAAGTGAACAATAAAATCTATAAAAGGAGGACGAGCATGCTAGCAACACATTCTATTCACAGAAACAGAAACATAAGACAATGGCAACAACATCAGCAACATCAGATGATGTTTTTCAGAGAGGAAATTTTGAGGTGACAAACATCAGTGTGAGAACATCGGATCCCTCGAAACCACCTGTTGAACTGCTCGTAGTTGCACCGGTGACAACGGGTACGTATCCCGTGCTGCTATTCTGCCATGGATTCTTGCTTACCAATACATGGTACTCACAGCTCTTGAACCACATAGCTTCACATGGCTACATAGTCGTTGCTCCTAACGTAACATATTATGATCTCTCTTCTTCTTATCAATTGAACATTTCAAAATTGTGCTAGTCCAAACATATTTGATATTTCCTTGATCAGTTCTACGGGCTGAAAATCATTTCCATCCCTGAGGAAGTCAAGAAAGCATCCCAAGTGACAGGATGGCTATCGTCAGGCCTCCCTCTTATCCTCCCCGAAAACGTTTACCCCGACTTCAACAATCTCGCCCTTTCGGGCCACAGCAGGGGGGGCAAGACTGCGTTTGCCCTAGCATTATCCAAAACTAGGGATGATCCGAAATCGTCACCCAAATTCAAGGCAATAATCGGAATCGACCCTGTGGCGGGAACCGCCCCCTCGAACCGGGCCCCACCCAAGATCCTCAAGTACGTTCCTCGAAGTCTCCAACTGTCGATTCCGGTGGCTGTGATCGGTACGGGATACGGAAACCAATCGAAGGGGCTGATTTCGCCGTTCGCGCCCAATGGAGTTAACCATTCTGAGTTCTTTAATGAGAGCAGACCCCCCACATGTTATTTTCTTGCAAAGGAGTATGGGCATGGTGACATGTTGGATGATAGGATGGCAAATTACATGGGCTATATTTGTAAGAGTGGGGAAGGTTCAAAGGATCTTATGAGGAGAAGTGTTGGAGGGATTGTGGTTGCTTTTATGAAGGCTTATTTGGGAGGTGATGAAGATGATCTCAATGCAATTGTGAAGGATTATAGTGTTGCTCCAATAAATCTTGATCCAGTTATCTATGTGAAAGAGTGAAAATGGTTAAGTTAGTTGTGCTTGAGGATGTTGTACCTTTATGTTGTGATCTATTTGACTGCTACATACAATGCTTTCCATTTCCCTCGATTCTTAAAGATAATTACACTTGTATACCCTAAGGTTTGAACTATTTACACAAAATTTCAGTCAAGTTTTGAGAAATTACGAGTGTTACCCCAGATACGCGAAGATTTTGCCTAACGCAAGTTTTTACGCTGAAAAATTTGAACCAAATAATCACGAAGGGCAAAATGGGGCATTCGTCATTGCGCCGTGCAACCGGAGAGGATTCTAATCCAGAAATGTATGGAAAAAGATAACAGCTAGGTATCATAGGTACGAATTACACAATGAAGTTAGTTTGTCCATGATTTTATTTACATGGCTTAAGAAAGCATAATTATAGAAGCTATTCCTTGAGGAAGAAGCAGATTAATTGAAGCTAACCTCTTGAAAAATGAATGAATATAATGACTTTATTTGATGGATGGAAATTACATAGGTAGTATCCAAGAATAAGACTGCTACCCTAATTTAGTTGTAATGGTCCTCTCCTGCGCTCAATTTTCAACAACATGGTTAGGAAGTCATTAACATAAATGGAAAAATTTGTCATAATTTAGATTCTAATGAGAGTATCTTTTGTCCCTCTAAAATTTGGCTGGAGATGAGACTAATTTGGCCATGCTATTATTGGTTTCAACCTCTTTCCCCCAAGTTTCAAGCAATCCCAATATCCCATCATATGCATGTGTCGTTTTTCCTTTAGGGATTCACAACCCCTACGAGCTTAGGAAGTTCTAGTGCAGACTCGGTTCGACTAAATCGAAATTAAATTGGCAATAAATAACTTAATCTTTTCCTTAACTCAGACTCCAAGTCAAGTGAAGAAATCCCATTACTAGTCTATAAAAGGAGGAGCAAGGGCAAAGGTCTACATGCAAGACTAGAAAACAAACACAAGAGAAATGGCAGTTTTTGAAGCCAAAATTGATATGGATTCATCCGTCCAAGTTTTTCAGGCGGGAGACTTTAAGGTGGCCCCTATCACCGTTAAAACCAGAGATGTCTCAAAGCCGCCTGTGGAGCTATTCATTATTGCACCACTCGAAGAGGGCAAATACCCGGTGCTGCTCTTCTGCCATGGTTACATGCTCTCCAACACATGGTATACCAACCTTCTCCAACACATAGCTTCACATGGCTTCATAATTGTTGCTCCTAAGGTACCCCTTCTCAACCAATTCTATATCTGATTGTATTAGGGATAATTACACTAACATTTTGATGTTTCCTTGAGTAGTTCTATGGACTCGTGAGCATTTCCATGCCCGAGGAAATCAAGAGAGCAGCACAAGTAGCAGAATGGATATCGACAGGCCTACCCTGTGTTCTTCCAGAAAAGGTTTCACGAGACATGGACAGTCTTGCTGTTTCAGGCCACAGCAGGGGTGGCAAGGTTGCATTTGCTCTGGCATTAGGCAAAACTGATGAACCGAACTCCCGCAAAAGTAAAGCATCAATACGGGATGATCCGACACCCTCCATTTTCAAAGCGGTGATAGGGATCGATCCAGTGGCTGGCACGAGCCCATCGAACCGTTGCGCACCCAAGATCCTTCAGTACATTCCTGAATGTTTCCGGATGTCCATCCCTGTGGCTGTGATCGGTACAGGATATGGCAATCAATACCAGGGCATAGTTTCACCTTTTGCCCCAGATGGGGTTAACCACTCTGAATTCTTTAACGAGAGCAAACCGCCTAAATGTTATTTTCTTGCCAAGGAATATGGTCATTGTGACATGATGGATGATTGGATCATCGATTACATGAGTTACATATGCAAGTGCGGGACTGGGCCTAAGGATCAAATGAGGAGGACCGTCGGAGGGATTGTGGTTGCGTTTATGAAATCTTACTTGACAGGTCATGATCATGATCTTGGAAACATTGTGGAGGATCCTAGTGTTTCTCCTGTAGTTCTTGATCCAGTCATACATATCGAAGAGTGAAACAGCTAGTACTTAATACTACTATATTCCGCCCAAGAGAAAGAAACCAACGTACTCCAAATAAGATGTTTAAATAAATAGTCCGTGCAAAGATTTGAACTTTCGATCTTTTTGTGATAATTAGTATAGGAGCCATGGAGAATGAATGTTTTTGTGGCAGAAACATATATGCATGATGCTTAGAAACAAATACAGAATCACAAAACTCCTTATGCAATAAATAACAACATTGCAATTCCTTTATTAATTAAGAACATTAGCCCAAAAACCCTACTCATTCTTAGGGTGATTATACAACTATTCGTCAACTATGAAGCCATTCAAAATCTCGCTACAACAACAAATACGAAATCGCCTTAATTCGTCTACCCTTCTTTCACCCTCCCCTCATTCTGTACCCATATATTATTACAACTATAATCAAATTCCTCATGAGTATAAGAATCACAGTAAACTGATTCAATTCAATCCAAGACAAAGAATTTCATGAAACAAAAATAAAGATTACCGAATTCGCGTGCTCAATCAGGCCTTCGCTCCCGTGGCATTGATCAACGCTTCCCCCTTACTATTCTCCTTCTCTTCAATCAACTTCTTGTTCTTCTCAATCGCACTGGCAACCTCAGCAGGCATATACTTCTCATCATGCTTCGCCAAAACCTCCGTAGCAGAAAAATAGCACTCCAAACCCCTCGCCTTCACAGAAACCCCCAATTTACTGCTACTCCTCAAACTCTCCTCCTCCTTCTTCCTAATTCCCTCATCAACCGGTTTGATAAACCCCTCAACCACCACCGAATGCCCCTCGCGAAACAAATCGGGCAAACTGCCCTCGTATTTGACCAAAATATCGGTGATCAAATCGGTGATTACGAACTGGATTTCCGGCGAGGCAGGGATCTGCGCGACGCTGTTCTCGAGCACAAGGCCGCCGAGGCGGAACTTGGATTTCGTAGGGTTCGCTTGATACTTCTGCAGCGCATCTGTTGGGGTGATGTAGAAGACCAATTGGTCCTGGAATTGGTTGAGGACTATGATTATGAATCCGGCGATGCAGCTGAAGGTTAGGGCGTAGGTCCAGAGGCGGCGGGTTTGAAGCTGGCGAGCGCGGGCACCGATGTCGGGCTTGTTTGGGCGGTTAGGGCGAATCGATCGGGTTGAGAGGAAGCGGAGGAATTGGGGTTGGGGGTGGTGGTAGATCGGGGATCGGTGACAATTGAAGAGCAATTGTGTTAGTGGGTAAGATTTTGGTGCGAGGAAGTCGGCGGCGGCGATGGTGGTGGTGGTGAAGTGGTGGGAGGGGAGGTGTTGTGGGGTGTGGCGGAGGAGGTGACGGCGGAGAAACCGCGAAGAGAAATTGGAAGCCATTGGAGGACAGAGGAAGCTTGGGGAAATGGGGAAGGGTTTAAGGAACTTTTCAGCCAAGTAACAGTAAAGTATAATTTTATTAAAGGGTTAGCTTATTAATAATGGAAAATTAAAGGGTTAGCTTATTAATAATGGAAATCGGGAGGAGCTTCGAGTAAAATCCAAAAATTTTGATACATACATGAACTAAAGTAGTATAAAATGAGTTTTACATGTATGAATAATTTTGAAGTCTAGAAAATAATTTAGATTTGGATCTTTTCTTACATCAATTTTAAATATAGATGTAAGCCTATTCATAAAACTAAAGTTTTAGTTTCTTCCTTTGTTTTTCATTTTTTCTTTTCTTTTTATACGCACGCATCCAATCGGGATTCGAACTCAAATTTTATCTCGAAGAATGAAATCTATCAACTATTTCGACCAACTCCTGTAGTTCTGTTGGCAGTTTCTTTCTTCGTTTTGATTGTTAAGTGATGTTAAAATTGCAGGGAATTCTAGGTCTAGCCACGCCTCTATTCTCATCAAGCTTGGGCTCAAGGCTCGAATCTTATTATTTTAAATAAATTACTGCAAATAATATTAGATCATGATTCATGGCTCTGTTGTAAGGTGAATCAAGGTAAATATACAGTAAGGAAAGTGGTAAATAAAATGAATCTTATTCATCCAAATATATATTCCCATAAAAGGGAGCAAACAACATACATATCAAATCACCATTTACAGCCCTAACCAAAAGTTGGGGCCAAACCCAAAACCCAAAGAATTACATAGAACCAGCCAGAATCAATTCAACCACCAATCAAAGAATTTCAATGTATTTCCATTCTCTAGAACTTGAGGAAAATCCCAACAAACGATAGAAGTACCGACAACTGAACCAAGAAAGCCGGACAGCTCACCGCAAACCCTGCTCCGGCGTCAGGCCCTGGCGCCGGTGCCGGCGCCGCCTCAAAGCTGAAATCTTGCGCCTTCGCGGCGGTGGAAATGAAGCAGAGCACTATAAAGAATGCCGGAATTGCAGCTTTCGAAAATCCCACTTGAGCAGCCATTGATTTCTCTGAGAGTGATTGGATGATCTTGTGTGTTTATGACTATGAGAGGATTAAGGGAAGTTGGATGGGAAGAAAGGTGAAGAAGCCATGCTTATATAGCGGCTGGAAATGTGTAACCGTTGGATTTTTATTATTGATTTATGATTTATTTCAATCTAACGTACGAATTATCATAACGTTGGGAGTGGGTCCTACGTGCAATAACGTTCTTATTTGAGGGTTTTTTTTTAAATAAAAATAAAAATTGATGGATTATTGAGTGAGCTAATTTGTTTGAGAAAAATTTATAAAAAACGAGATTGATAGAAATATTTAATTTTGATAGAAGTGAACATGAAAAATAATTTTTTTTCTTATTTAAGTACCAAATAAAATAAAAAATAAATAATTACTTAAATCAATGAAAAGTTATCTATATCTATATCTATATCTTCTGCACTATAATGTACGAAAAGGGTATGTTTGACCCTAAAATGAATTTTAATTGAATGAAATTTTATGATTTGTTTGAAATTTTTAATTAAAACTAACAATTGTCATTGATTAATGGTTTTAAAATTATTTAATAATTTTATAAATACCTTAATTTTTGGAGTATTAATAAATATTTTTTATGGTTGATTCACGTTATTTATGATAATTTTTTATTTTCCAAATTACTTCATAAAATCACATTAATTATTATTTAATGTTCTTAATTTTTTAAATTCACATTGATTTATTATTCTACTATTTTTATCATTTGTTTTAGCTTATCATTTTAGTTTTTAATTGTAATGGATCTTTTGATTTTATATATGTGTTCAGTCCAATCACAATCTATTTCATGCTTCACTATTTTTTTCTATTCTTTTAAAAATAAAGCCCCCATTTATATTTTCCTTTTTAAAAGACGTAATGCCAATTTGCTAAGCAGTATAAAAAAAAAATTAAGAAGTCTTTCTTTCTTTATTTTAAACTTTTTTTTTTCATAGTACAGTATACACACTAGTAATCTATATTAGAATGGTGTCTTTTTTTTTGGGAGGGGGGCCTTCTAATTTTTTACAATTTTAAATTATTTTGATTGATAATTGTTTTTTATGGTTGATTGACGTTATTTATGATAATTTTTATTTTCTAAATTATTTCATTAAATTTACATTAATTATCATTTAATATTCTTAATTTACTAAATCATTTAAATTATTTGAAATAATTATATAAATAAATTATTTTTCATATTGAGAATAATTATAAAATATTTTAGAAATATTTAGAATAATATAGAATTTCCTCAAATCTAGAATAATCATTATTTGTGAAATATATGAGGAAATTTTAAATTTATACACTATATTTTCATAACATTATCATTTGGAAAATGCGTATTTCTAAGTTTGAGATTGAGGTTGACTCGGCCGTGATACTGAGTATGATCCAAAATGGTGCTCGGGATGATCACCCACTTCTTAGCATTGTAGAGGAAAATTCTTGCATGCAACGAGTGTGAGCCCCGGTGTATGCATCCACCCTTTTTTTATTAAAAAAGTATATATTTTTTTCATTTTTTAATTTTTTTTCCTATCTTTTATTCAATTTTATTTTTTTTCCTATCCTTTATTCAAATTTTTTGAAAAAAAAAAAAGATAGGTATGCACTGGGGCTCCCGACTGCAGGACTTTGCTAAGAGAACCTTGGGAAACTAAAATTTGTCATTTTTTCATCACAATTATTAATTTGAAACAATGTAACGCTACATGACACCTTTTCAAATAAAATGATAATTATTTATCGCAATTATTAATCTGAAATATAGTGTCTTTTAGAAAACATTGCATAAATTAAATATAAATATATTTTTATTAATTATTAACTTTAATTTTAATTTTCTACTTCAATAATTATTAAATTTTAATAAATAAAATTATTAAAATTCCAACGGACACCACCTTACACTTATAGTTTCACCCAGTTGAGATACGCCACCTTGCACATATAGTTTCTCACCATATTGATATTGACAGTTTGTAGTATTTCAATTTCCTTAGTACCAACCAACGAGAAGTTAATTCAAGTGAGTAGGGGCTTGAGTTCATTTACGCAAGGTC
This sequence comes from Lippia alba, assembly GCA_037834125.1. Classification (NCBI taxonomy): domain Eukaryota; kingdom Viridiplantae; phylum Streptophyta; class Magnoliopsida; order Lamiales; family Verbenaceae; genus Lippia; species Lippia alba. Next base: position 1,861,413 of record JBBMKE010000001.1, on the reverse strand, counting down.
TCGAGTTCAAACCTTGTGAATATAAAAAACTACCTTGGGAAGGGCTCCCGCAATAAGCGACTTCAAAATTGAAAAAAAAAATTTGGTTGGGTAAAAAAAAACTCTGAGAGATCGAAAAAAAAATTCCTTAGTACCCAGACCATTTTTTTTTTTTTTACCTATGACAGCGATTACTTGTCTATAGTATGTAGTTCATACTTTCAACGAGTAGTGCTTTTTTTTCTAATTTTTGTGGAGAAGTTGTGTTTTTTTTAATTTTTTATGGATTATTGAGTGAGCGTTATTGTTTTAGAAAAATTCATAGAAAAGCAAGAACAAAAGAAATATTTTAATTTTTATAGAAGTGAACATGAAAAATACAAGCTAATCTTTTTCTTATTTAAGTACCAAAGAAAATAAAAAATAAATAGTTAATTAAATTAGTTATGTACCTTAATTAGTTATGATCTTGTACATATCAATATGAAATTTTTTTAACACATTTTAATTGCATACTTATAGTCAATTTACTTTATGAAAGAAAAACGATCATGATTTAAGGAGATTAATTGCATATTTAATAAATTAGTTGAAATAAATTGACTCTAAGAACGATTGCGGTAGACATGACAAATTAAAAATCATAAGAGTATCCTAAAAATATACATTACTATACTACCATTAACATTTTATTTTATGTTTTTGGAAGGTAAAGCAATACTGATTGGTAATTGTAAAATAAATAGCTCAAGTTATCCTTTTGTTAAATACATCATATTGCCAAAAAAATACAGGGAATTTAATTACATGATTGCTGAATTTTGATACAACATTTTGAAAAATTGGGGAGTGAAAAAATATTTTGTTTTTGAATTGGGGAATAAAAGGAAAAATTTTCAAAACTGGAGAGTGAAAGGGAATTTCACTCTCCACTTGGGGAGTTTTGGGGAATTGTCCGTTCGCGTAAAATATTACTAATTTAAAACTATTAACTAAACTTTAAGACACAAATATCTTAATAAATTAAAATATTAGCTAATCACAAACTTTGAAGACACAAATGCCTTAATAAATTAAAATATTAGCTAAACTTTGAGACACAAATGTCTTAATAAATTAAATAGAGGAAAGAGAAACAAGGACTCAAAAGCTTTTCTAATTCAACCTCCTCTCAAACTCCCTCAATAGTGAAATCATAATCTTCATTGTTCAAATTCAAAACAAAGCAATTAACTGAAGTTTGGATTCGACGGTGGAGAATACTATGCTTAACCGCCGGATTGACTCAATTCTATTCTGCCAAAAGATTTTCAGATTTGTTCGGTTGAAATCCGCTACGATCGACGGTTTGCGTTTTCTTCTTTTACGTTATGTTTTCTTTCAAGTCTTTTGAATGGAAGTTTTATCTCTTACATATGAAAGTTTAGTTATTTTGTTTAGGTTCTTTTTTTTTATTATTTTCTGTGATTCTTCTAAGTAATTTTTGGCCGAGTTATCTGTTGTAGGCCAAACTATGTGTTCTTCTCAATCCGGAGAAAATGCGGTTGCGGAATTTGCTATGGAACTTCACCCGAATTGGATCTTCAACTTCAAGAAGTCTGGTTCTTTAATTAAATGTGATGCTAATATAATAGCTCACAAATTTGTTGGAATTGCAACTTCGGTCTGCTTTAACTTTGTTATTATTCCTCTTGATTTTCAATAATATTTCCCTTTAAGGGTTTTTAAAAAAAAAAAGACTCAAGAAATTCAAATTTTATTCATTCATTCACACAATTAATGAGTTATAAATGCATTGAGAGAAAAAGAGAAGATTTTGTAGAATTTATTATATACCGGAATATTAATTGCATAGAAAACAAAATACATGATGAATATAAAGCTGAGTAATTATAGCTCAAATCTCATTTAATCAAATTATAATGAAAGTACCCGTGTATTACACTTAACAAAAATGCAAATTAATTTTATAAGTTTTTTATTTTAACAATTTAGTTCTATTAAAATTTTATTTACAATTAAATCCTATAACTTTTAATATTTTGTAATATTTGTTCAATTTTCAGCAAAAAAAAATCAATTTGTTGCCAGAAATATATATATGGTAGTCAAATAAACAATATAAGTTTGGGGAAAATACTGCCTCAATAAATTTAGAAAACCAAGTCAACAACATAAATTAGGAAAAATATTGACTCAATAAATGAGGAAAAATATTGACTTAAGAACAAAATGCAAAATTAATTTTATAAGTTTTTCATTTAATAATTTAGTCCAATTTTGATAACCACATAAATATTTTTGTCGACAAATTACTTAACCAGCGAAAATTGGACATATATTGCAAAAGTTTAAAAGTTACGAGACTTAATTGGAAACGATAACACAAATAAGACTAAATTGTCAAAATACGAAAACTTATAGAATCAATTTTGCATTTTCTTGAATCGATGCAATTTTTTACGATTTACTGAATTATTATTTTTCTTAATTTATGTTGCTGACATGACTGGCATATAGTCTTTCATAGCGAAAATCGAACCATCATTGTAAATTTTTAAAAGTTATAAGATTTAACTACAAAATAATAGCATCCCAATAGAACTAAATTGCCAAAATGAAACATTTATAAAGTCAATTTTACATTTTTATTGTTAAACTTATAATGTAAGTAGTAAAAAATTTAAATAGAATGATCAACCAAATAATAATGTTATAATACACTTATATACAAATAATTGATTAAGTTAGGATGAGTCGGCTCCGTAGCTTTTACAATTATTTTCCTAGAAACTCAGATATAACACCGGTAATAACCGAATTCATGCAAAATCTTGAAATACTTATATCAATTCTGTCTCAATACACAGCCACAAGAAATGCTAAAATTAACAATCCCACACAAAAACAGCAGCATTCCTACTGCATTAATGTTTCTCCAACTCTCCTCTGAAGCTTCATCAGTCCCTTTGTCAGCCAAATAGCAGTTTCCCTGGATGAAACAGGTTGATCTTCTTCCCCAAACGGTTTCAACACACCTGCCAGTTCTTCAATCTTTTCGCGCTTCAGAAGCTTCGCACAAAGCTCAAGCAACGACTCCATGGCTTGCACTTTCCGCTCGCCTAAATCTTTACCATCAATTTCCTCGCTCTTCGCCCGGGGAAGTTTTGGTGGTTTTGCAGAACTGGATTCGTGTTTGTTTTCTGTATCTGTGTGATGATTAGTCACTGTACTCGAGCCTGATGAAGATCCAGGTTTATTATTCGTGATCTCATCTGGACAATGTGGTTCGATTGCGATGTCTGTTCTGAGTACAGGAACTGATTTGGTTTTCCTGTGTTGCTTTCCGGGCATCTGGGGTTTTGGTAGTTTGCACTTCGACCCCATTTCAGATTTTACAGGAAGGAAGACGGGAGATAAGTTGGCGTAATCAGCAAGATACGGTTGTAAATGTGGATGCCTCAACAGCTCTGCAGCCTGATAACAAGACAAGCGGTTGTGAAACACAGGATTTTCTATGCCGCTTAAGAAAGATATATATCATTCAAGGAAAAATAGCAGTTTTATGTGCCTTGGCGATAAGCTATGGGTTAGGGGTTTTCGTGATAGGATCAAGTTAAGATACTAAACAGGGGCAGAATGGAAAATCTTCGTAAATTGATATAACTACTTAGAATATGAATTTGTTTCACTAACCGTAGGTCTATGTTCGGGGCTTTTTCTAAGCATGCTCTTGATCAGTCGTTTGCTGCTCAACAGAAATTGCATAATCAGATCACACATAATGTGTAGCTACGACCTGTTCTAGGTTGATGTACTATGACTTACAGGGAAGAGGAGTATGCTGTGGGGAGAGGTGAAATGGTTGATCGGTTGATTTTGTTAACAAGTCCAGCCATATCCTGTCCGATTAATAACATTTTTTAACAATTATTTTAATCGATATGTAGTTATGAATGAAGAAGCTTAATAAGGTTTTTGCCGGAACTTACTGGTGCTCGGAATGGAGGTAAATGTGCAGCAATTTCAAACATACAACAGCCTGCGAAAATGTCAACACAAATTTTATTGAAGAGGTAATAAAATGTTAAGTTACATCTACACCCCCTCCAAGGTTGTAATATTACAGTTGGACACCCTCCATGAAGTTTATAAATTACACAATTCACCCGTGGAAGTTTGAGGAATGAGGACTATTACACTTTATCAGCTACAGTTTGCATTATTTATTTTTTCAAGTAATTTGTAATGATTTGAAATTTGTAGGATCAATTTTAATATGTCGACCTCGAGAGGGCCATAGATGCAATCAAGTGTACAGTGATATATCATCTTAAGTGATTAATAGTACCTAAAGACCATATGTCTGATTTGTAGCCATACGGAATATCTGCTAATATTTCCGGACACATGTAGCTTGGTGTCCCGACAACCTAAGAATCAGACAACATCAGTACAGAAAAACTCAAAGGAATATACTAGAGTGAGAGAGAGAGAGAGAGGTTATTACTGATGAAGCAAGATCGTCTTGGTAATTAAGAAGTTTTGCAAGCCCAAAATCGCCTGAAAGTCCCTTATCAGACGAAACATCATACATGAAACAGGACAAGAGTAAAAACTAATGTAAATTCTTCTTACCAAGTCTAATCTCGTCGTCTTTTGTAAGGAAAATGTTTGAACACTGGAGTCAAGATCACAAAAATGAATCAGTTAAGATGAGAATCATGTAACACACTTAATTAATTCGCTGAAATATACGAACGAAATGATTTACCTTAAGATCCCTGTGAAGGACGCGGTTCGAGTGAAGATAATCCAAAGCCAACAGCAACTGAGTCAACCACCTGCAGATCTTCTGCAAATAGAAAGAAAAACATATCTTTTACAACTCTTCAAAATTTACTCAAAATCATTCGTATATGTCGATTATTACCTCTTCAGGAAAATGTACACCTCTAGCTTTCTTGATCTTATCTGCCCTGAGATATCACAACATATAAATATAGGCCAAAGAAATCCTAAAAGGCCAAATCTTGAAAAATATTTGTAGATAATTACACTTGACATACCCTGAGGTTTTGCCATATTGCACGAACTTTCCCCCTGAGTATTGAGAAATTACAAAAACCTCCCCTATCAGAGTATTACAAATTAGTTCTGTACTTTTTTAATGAATACATTAGTTTGCACTCACAGATTACTTATGGATATTTGAACATAAAACATACGAATATAATGGCACGCATTAGGCCAAACCTCAAGGTATGCCACAGGAAGTTTTTGAAATTTCTCAAAACCTTAGGAGATGTTATTGAAATTTCCCAAATAATGAAGCTTACTGAAACTTACATGTCTCCACCTTCACAATAACACGTTACAATGCATACAAACAAGTCCTTCTCGACCCACGCATCCTTGTACGTAACGGTATACGGGTTGCTAAGCTTTGCCATCAAAGCCATCTGCAAGATAAAATTATTTGACGAGCAGCCACATATTATTCAAGTAATTAAAGATCATTTCTTACATTTTAGTATTAGCCAAATTTTTATCCACTCCATCAGTTTCTCTTTACTTCCTCACAGAAAAGTTAGGTAGTGCAGAAATGAATGTGCAAAGATGACTCCAAGAAAGGTAGGTATGCCCAACATAACGAATTCATTCACATTCTGACAAATAACTTCCATGAATACATGGTCCAACGATTGTAGCCACATGAAGGGGACCAATTTAAGATCAAATGACATTTACAATTCTTCGTTGAAACTAATATCGGTCTAACTCTTGTCTCGATCCCTGGTCGTGTTTATGTCTCAAGATCGAAAAGAACATGGTATGCAAGAAGAGAAGAGAAGTGACCTCTTGATGTGCAGTATTCTTGAATTTTTCGGTTTGTTTAGCGAGGCGAATCTTCTTCAAAACATACCTAAAGAATCACATTAAACAACAAAAAAAAAAATCACAATTCCACAACAAAACCTTCATATCATGATAAAGAAGCCTTTTTTACCTCTTCTTCTCAGTCTTGTGAAGAACAAGGAAAGTAGCTCCAAAAGCCCCTCTCCCAATCTGCTCCACCACTTCATAATCTTCCATCTTTGATTTCACTTTGTTAAAAGAAAACACAGCACAAGACAGAAACTGTGTATATATCAAATCACACTCTCATTAAGCTGAATTTATAGCCCATTACAGAAAACCCCAAAACCAATAAAATGAGATCACAGAGAAAGAGCTGCCAAATTAATTGAAAGAATCATGAGAGAGGCATGAGCAAGAGCTTAAACAGTGAAGAAAAAATGGGCGCACGAGTGAAGTATAAAGACATTCCCTACAAGAGAAAAGATTTTCAAATCTAAGGATATGGAATTGAATATAATATGAGACCACATTTATATGAGATTTTCAAGTGAAAAGGGAGGGAAGATTTCACGCTAAAGCAAAGTAATAAAGAAAGGGGGTGGGGGCCGGGGTTGCAGGTGTGAATATCTAGATTTAAATGAAAAGCCAAAGTTTTGCTTGTATTTTCAGACTGGTGGAGGTATACTTACCATTGTGTAGTTGGTAGGAATTGTCTTCCTCCACAATATTATTTAGTTCACAAACCAGGCCATGTGTTTAATTTTGCAGTCTCTTTTTCACTTTTTTCATCTTATTTATTTATTTTTTTTAATGTTTTGGGCTTTGTTTTATCGGACAATTCCTCAAAACTCCTCAAGTGGGAGTGAAAGGGAGTGAAAAACTTCCCTTTCACTCTCCAATTTTTCAGAATGTTGTATTAAAAATCATGAATCACGTAACTAAATCCCCAAATGATGTATTTTTTTTCACAAAATGATGTATAGATTTGAGAGTGAAAAAATATTTTGTTTTTGAGTTGGGGAGTGAAAGAGAAGTTTTTCAAAACTGAGGAGTGAGAGAATTTTTTTCAACTTTTTGGTACTATTCAAATATTGTCCTTTGTTTTATGGATTAGAAATACAATGAATTATAGTCCGATTTAATCGAACTCAATCAATCATATGAGGGTTTGAGTAGAATCAGATCGAATTACTAAAACATAAAACTTTTTTTACTAATAATAGTTACACGTCTGGGTATTCGAATAAAAACATTTAATTAAGTGTACTATGGTGAGTGTAATCGTTAATTCTTTCACTATAGTATATTGATTTAACCGAATATGTTTCGAATTAAAATTACTCTAAACATAATACTTGCATGAGCTAAGATTACCCTAAAAATACTAGCTGTGGCGTCAATATGTAAAGATGTCCCACTTTATATTTTGATTTACCCTTTTAATCACAATTAATATTTTTAATTATCTTCTTTATAACCCTTTTCAATTAGGACTTCTTAGTTATGTATTTTGTTTAAGAAAATTTTTTAAAAAAGAAATGAATTTAAGTATTATAGCTTTACTTTTTCAGTACAAGCATGATTGTTCATGCACGGTTAATATGGTGTGGTTGGAATAGTAATTTTTCTTTTTTAACCTATTGAGTAAAATAATTATCTTTTTCTTAATTTATATGAAAATAGTAAGAGTATATATATATTTGTTAGACAGTTGGAATAGTATTTGATTGTCAGAGCTATTAATTAATTATTTGAAGGTAGGTGATGTCTCGATTCTCATGGCAGAGTTGATTGGCCTTCGTGAGGGCCTAATTTTAGCATGGGAGCGAAGATATCCGAGAATAGAAGTAGAATGTGATGCTTTGGAAGTGATCAATTTGATCCGTGACGTTGATACGAGCACGCATCATTTTGGTGCCATCATTGAGGAGTGCCGCAGGCTCATCGGTAATCCTTGGGAGTGTAAAATTAGGCACATTAACAGAGGGGGTAATGTGCTGGCAGATGGCTTGGCCAAAAGGGGTTATCAGATGCAAGAAGAGAAATTGGTGTGGGATTATCCTCCTGATGATGAATTTGTGAGTTGAGGGTCTGTGGAACGTGTTTGTTGTGTTTGCTGTTGCTACAAAAAAAAATTAATGAATTAATTAATTATTTATTGTATGATAATTTAATGATCTATTTAAAAAGCAACCTGATAAAAATTATTAGTTCCATATTTAGTTTTTTATATTTGATATTTT
>JBBMKE010000001.1:1836343-1847801 GCA_037834125.1 Lippia alba | reverse complement strand
TTTCCAGAAACTTCCAGATTAGGAAATATCTCACAGGTCAATAACGTGATTAATCCTTTGACTTGAGTTTCTGTAATGTCTCATATGAACTAACTTTGTAATCTTTGATATAGGCTTAAAAGGGTTTCGACATACTGAAACCTGAACCACGGCATATGTTGGGATTACATAAGTGTCATATGAGAATTAGTAGAATCAATAAAGGACCTACAACTTGTTGCTAGATTAAGGTTGATCTCTTACTGTTTAAGTTGTTCGTAGTCTATTAAACTTAAACTCTTGGCCAAGGTGGATAAAGATCAAGACATCAAAAGAATGGGTTTTTCATGGATTGAGATCGAAATGGATATGAAACGAACTTAACTTTAAAGATCAAGAATATTTTGGCACTAAGAATATTCTCATGCCTTAGTTCTTGATCGGGAGATGGAAGTGTAGGAGGATCTTATTCACGAGATCTTATTGATTGAAAGGTTCTTCAATTTACTGCGTTATTCGACTAGGGGTCACATATCCATTGCTAGATTACGATCGTGCGATCTGTCAAGTGAATTAATTGATTAAGTGAATTAATTAATCCCTATCACTGCCAATCGAATAATGAACCTAAAGGGTCACACACAATTACCAGAATATGAGGGTTTTGGATAAGAGGTTAATATGATTAACGAATGATCAAAATGTTAATCGAAGAGGGATTTTTTCCCACCACGGATCACGCACAGGGCGTGGTGGCACGTGTCGGGTACACATCGCACGCACGTGTATTGTGTACATTTGCAATAGTGATTCAAGCTTTTCAAGAAATTAATTGATTAAATGTAATTAATTAATTAAATCTAATATTTAATTATGAATTAATTATTAGATTATTTCTCAAAACGTAACCCAATAAATAATTAATTGGGAATTATTTATTTATTGAAATAAGGTTTTTAGCTTTAAGAAAGTTGAAAAGTCTAACTTCCTATTAAAGGAAAGAGAGTTTGATTTTTGCTAGAAATTGGAAAATAAGTCAAGCACTTATTTTCTAATTAAATTAAATAATTAAATGGGTTAATTAGTGAGCATGAAATCAAAGCCCAATTGTGTTGGGATATCCCCTAGGGTTCGAACCCCTTTAGTATAAATAAGGGATTGGGGCTTTCTCATTCTTCAGACCAACACTCAAGAAGTGTTACGTGATTTTTGAGAAAAATAAAATGAAAGAAAAGATTTCAAAGCACATGTTTCCTAGCCTAAACATAAGCCACAGAACTAGCATTCTCCCTAGCTTGATCGTGTTCTGCGACTGGTGTGGATACACTTTAGAGGATCGCTGCTTTGGGATTTCATCGATGGCCGTTCGAGGGACATTCCGCGTGAATGGCGTTCTAGTAGGTGGTACTAGCGTCACAAGAAAGCTTCAACCAACGTGAGTTTCTTGAAACTACGAACCCAATACGATAATTGAGAGCTTTTCGGTCCTTCTTGTTTGGAAAATTTTTAATTTCCGCTGCGTTTACTTTTTACTGTTTCCAACACCAACCCTCCACATTCCCCCATTCTGGCCTCAGAGCTTACGTTTGCTTCTTCATCTCAGTTCAGGAAAGCATCGGTGTTGCCTCACACATACATTTATCTTGGGTGAGAGTTCAAATCTCATATCGTACATAGCCGGATTTAGACACCATCACTACAATTCCTAGAAAAATGATTTTGTTATTTTCCATTAATATAATGTTCTAGAAAAAACAATTTTTGTGTTTTTAGCCCCCTTAATTAGTTTAATATTTTTGCAAACAGGGGTTGGTCCAAATGATTAATTAATTCATTTTTCAAGATAAGAACCTGGATTCGAATCCCGCTTGAGTATCATGTATTAAAAAAAACTATTAAACCTTTCATTCCTTTATTTTATTGATCTCGTCTATGCTAGAATAAAATACTAGTTCTACTGCTAAAAGAGTTGAAAAACTGGCTCCTACAGCTACCGCTTATTTATATGAATTTTTGTTAATTTATAATAAATCATACAATAAGAAAATAGGAAAATAAACATAATATTAATTTACTTTAGAAAATGGTACAATCTCTAAAGTATCATTAGTTCCCCTCAACATGTTGATTTGATGGCTTGGATGCTTGATTTCGAATTGAATGAAAAACTTTGGTTAAATTGAAAGTAGGATTTAGGTCAAGGTATTTGAATCGGAGATTTGGGAGTTTGGATGCTTAATATGTGATTTGAAGAATTTGGAGATTCAGATCTTAATGTCGAACCTTTGTGGCGGTACGTAGCACTTCTTCGTGGCCAGAGTGGGAGAATTTGAGAGCTTCTCCTTTGATTTTATTTGTTGATTATGTCCTTTTGATACCTTTTTTAGAGCTTCTCCTTTGATTTTATTTGTTGATTATGTCCTTTTGATACCTTTCTTCATAAATTCGGATGCTCTATTTCTACACACATATTGAGCTTGCTTGAATTCATGAGTTTAAACTTTGAAAAACATTTATATTTGTCTACTGGAATTTGTTTATGGACTTATTATTTTAGCTCATTTAACTAATTCAAAATAATAATAACTTTATACGAGCAAATTATTGATTTTGTTCATTAAAGTAACTCACTTGCAATTTTGATCCCAATAGTTGTCAGTGTCCCACTTTAGGTTCCATAAAGTCACTTTTTTCTTAAATTAGGTTTCGTTGATCAATTTCCGTCCAAAATAAATGTTTGACCGTTAAAATAAACGTTTGACCGTTAAAAAATTACTTTTAAGTCCTTTTTATTTGTTTATATTCCAAACCTAAACCATACTATTCAAATTCTAAATTTTCAACCCAAACTAATATATATATATATAGATAGATAGATAGATATATAGATAGATAATTCACAACCCCTTATCTATGATGATGTTGATAACCTCAATAATTTTTGAAAGTGTCCTCTTTTTAAAATGTAATGAAAATAATACAATGAAGTTATCTTGAGAATATCTCAATAAAATTTTAAATCTAATTTTTATATCTTTAAAAATTCCACTTAATTCTCATAATTTGTTACTCACATATATTTAAAAAATGTAATGAAAATAATACAATGAATTTATCTTAAGAATCTCAACAAATTTTGAATTTGATATTGTTGAGGACATACCCTAAAGCCCAATGTTCAACCCAATACAATCAAGCCCAAGACTCAACCCATAAGACGAGATAGAAATAAAGGAATTCTGCAGGATCGTAATAACTCTGATCGGATAACTTCAATCATAATAATATTCATGAAACGTGAATAACTAAATGATAAGAACAACAAGTCTGGTATTCTGTAAATACAACCTTTGAGATATGATGATTTAAGCTTTTGGTTTGATCTCTGAATTGATCTCTCCTAAACTCTGACTTATTTCGGTAAGATCCTTGAGGAAGGAGGATTAATCACTAAGGGTTTGGGCTAGAACGCAACATTGACGCCGTCTGTGGGAAACGAATAATGTTTCCCATGTAACACTTTACCCGTGGCAAGAAGAGCGTACCGACACATGAGTTCGTCGAATTCCGGCACATGAGTTCATCGACTTTTAATTCGAAAAGAGAGCGAAGAGCGTTCTGACAGACGTGCTGAACAACATCAATTCTGAAATCCCATGCGGAGGAGATAAGTTTTCTAGTTTCCATTGTATTCTTGATTTTAGTTTTTATTCGCATCACATACTGATTATCTTGAATAAAGTTTGTTGGTGTCCATTCAAGTTTAATATTTGCAAATAATGGTTAATTGATTAATTACAAGGTCACACAATTGGAAGTCCTCCATGAAAACTAAGGTCTCATGCAGTTCCTTATGATAATTATTATGTCGTGTGCGGTTTTCTGTCTTGGATCATAAAGCAATTTGTATTATGGCATGTTTATTTTCTTTTTATAATTTAATGAAGCTAATAAGGGGATAAATTCTATTTTTTGGATCAGCTTCGCGTTTCCGTGAAGTGAATTATAAAGCGAGAAAGATCGCAAGAAAAGATTGATGTCTATTTTTTAATAATTTCAGAGACAAGTTCTATTAATGTCGTCTTCCGTAAGATTTCGGGCACAAGCCTCCAAACAGGGAGTCTCCGAGGAAGGAAGAAATATTGGCTCTTTGAATTACCGATTAATTCAACCAGACCCTCTTAAATTGTGAGATTATTTGCTATCGCCAAACAAACAAATGAGGCAAAGCAAGATAAGTTTTCTAGATTAATTATAATATTCGATAAATTTTTTGAGCTCGAATATATTGTCAAATAAGTTGTCTATTTAGATTATATTTCTACTTGATTACATGACATGAATTTTTTCACCAAGTTTGTAGGTTCGATTACATTCTTGTGCGATTATATTCGGTTCAGACATGAAAGATCCAAACAAGTTTCTTGTTGCTGTTCGTATTTCATTCCGAATACACTACACCACCTCGGCTTAAATATGACAAATAATCTGACGACCAATAATATGGAGGTAGAAGGATGACATATTTGGTATCATGGAAGTAGAAACGTGTAATGATCAGCAGCATATGAACACCAAGTGATGTTCATGGAATTCGGCCTGCCGGAGAACAACAAAGATGGGAAGAACTAAGGCGCACTGTCATCAAAATCACGGGAGGCGACAAAGACAAAATTGTGGAAATGGGAATAAATGAGAAGAAATAGGGAGACAGTCTACGTAATGATGATTTAATCTTCTTAATTGGAGCACACCACAATTTGTTAATATTTGAAGAGGCTCAGATCGCAAACTTCCATGTTTAAGATAAGTTACTCTATCACTTGTTCTAATTTATTTGTCTTTAATGAATATGACATATAAGATGGAATTATGTATCTCCTAGTGTCGTTTACATAATATAAATTGCAATGAGAGCTGTTAGGCTCGAGCATTTCATGCATAATAAACGTGATGAGATATTTTTCTGCTCGAATTTATCAGGAGAGATTAGTGTGTATAGAAATAATTGTGATAATACTTGTTATGTTTCGGATCCTGATCAGTATGGGCGAGCATTTATTTCAGATTCCAATTGGATAGGTCAAATACTTACTTCGAATCCCGAACAGTTAGGGCAAGTATGCTTGGATCCCAATCGGTAGGGCAAGTAATACTTCGGATTTCGACACTTTAAGGCAAGTATTTGTTTGGATGCCGACCCATAGGGCAAGTATTTGTTTTGGATCCCAACCCATGAGGGCAAGCATTACAAATTGTGATTATGTGTCGACTAAGAAAAATGGAAACTAAACTTTGATTGACAAGAAATTTAAAAAATGCGAGCAGAAAAATGATATTCAAATTGTTTTACGGAAAGAGATGTAGAATCTTTGATTGATTTGAGTTTATGATATATAATTTGAACTTGTAATTTTTGTTGATAGACGAACATGATAAATGCATCAAATATGGACCTTGTGCCGAGCTCAAGAACTTGGGCTGAACCACCTTCTATCAATCCTCTCTATTCTACGAACATAGCGGACTTTTGGGGGGGAGTAGTGTTGGGGTCACACCTACTTAGCCCACAGTTCAGCCCAATATGTGGATAAAGGCAGAAGCCCGATGAAGCAAACAGATAACGACGAACAGAGACAAAATGATAATGATAAAGTCAAGAGAAGATAAACTCAAAAGAAGATTACGATGATAACGATAAAATCAAGAGAAGATAAATTTAAAAGAAGATTACGATGAATGCAAGAGAATATATATTTTTTTATAATTTTATTTTAATTTTGGCCGTCTCTGGAGGCCACAGAAGATATACAGAAAGCAATAGCAGAAAAAGAAGGATCAATATTTAACATGTGACCTGCACTACGCACTATGCACTACGCAGAAAGCCATAAACAAAGAGTCTCTGCCCACAGAAATATATTTTAATTCTTATATTTTTATTAAATATATTATTTTTAAAGAAAATCATTTTTAAGATTTTTTTTGAGTTTGATTTTACTAAGAAATTATTTTAATTAATTTTCATTATCCAGCCTGAATGTGGGAAGGTGACGTGACGCTAACAAAGCCAAATCGCAATATTCTTTATGTTTAAGTTGATAATTATTCGAAGCCTGACATCTGTTTACCACTTAATTAAGGAGACAGTAATAGTCAATCAGGCAATATTATGATTTTCTCTGATTTTGTATGATATGAAGATCCATTGTGATGTGATAGGATAAGCTTTTTTTAACGAAAATCACTATACGATAATGCTTGGGTATTTGATGCGGGGGAATAAAATTATTATTGCCCCATACAAATACATGAACATTGTTTTGATTTACCCTCTGTAAATATATACCTCCAGGCTCCAACTCTTATATATTACTCTTCTAGAATACGATATAAATATTATGATATGATTTTTTTTCAAACTTTTGTACTAAGAGTATTAGATATAATATGATAAAATAATATTTTTAAAAGTTTTTATACATATATAATGACGGGCTCTTAATTAAATTATAGTCATCAAACTAATTTATTTTCCACCATGCCCATCAAACTAATGCTTAGTAAAAGAGAATTCATAAATACGAATACGACGATATGAATATAGATATAATAATACTACGATAAAGTATCATTTATAAATACAAATATGGATATGATACAATACGATACAGTATAATAGGATAAAATACAATTTTTTTTTGGAAATTTTATGGAAAAAAGGGCAGTGACTCATAACTCCCTACAAGTTTGGAATACTTTTACTTAACTACCCCATAAATTTATACTACATAATAAGATATAAATACTATATTAGAACATTTTATTACTACATTATGCGAAATTTGTACGTGCATCCAATCGGGGAGTTAATGTTCCCAAAACCACAAAATCCATGAATTTATATTACATAATAGGATGTAAAATACTGCATTATAACATTTTTCATTTTTGTATTACATTATGTGAAATTTGTACGTACAGCTAACTGAGAAGTTACATCAAAATATGATGAATAATTGAGGATTTATCTTAAATTCTACGATGAAAAAGTATCATATAATATATTCGATAGTTTTTTTTTTAATTTTAGTGCCTTTTTTTGTATATTGTATTTTTTGTGTACTTTTTTAGTGTAATGCAATTTTGGAGTTTTCTGATTTTTATAAAAGTGGAATCACTGTAGCAAATAGTGATTCCGCTGTGGATTTATAAAAAAAATTCATGATTGCAATGTACGTATTCACTATTTGCTACAGTTATTTCGCTTTTTTCCAAAAGAAGAATCACTATTTGCTACAGTTATTCCACTTTTATAAAAATCAGAAAACCTCAAAATTGCAATATATTAAAAAAATATACAAAAAATATAATATGCCAAAAAGAAGGCACCAAAATTAAAAATTTACCTTTTCGATATGAATATTTAACACGATATGTTAAAATATTATTTTTTCGTACATTATAAATAGTAGTAAAAATTACAATTGAAAAGTCAAACCATGCATCCAATTTGATCAGTCACAAAAAGACGAAAACACCCCTATCCCAAACTCGGCCCATGCAGCACCACGTCAGGGCTGATCTAAAGCCGCATTTCCCCATGACCGTCCCACCACCCAAAAACGGAAAAGCAAGTCGGAGGGCATTCCCATCATTTCACACCCCATAAGCGTTCACACCAATACATTATTCTATTTCCCTATTAACCCCTTAAAAAATACACGCCCCATATTTATGCCCAAATCATAAATACACCCCTTTCAGATTCCTCTTCTTTCCATTTCCATCTCCATTTTCCTCTCGCTCTCTTTCTCCAAACCGGAAAATCCCAATCATGGCCCAAAAGAGAGACAAAGAAGAAACCGAGCTCAAGGTCCCCGAAAACCTCCCCCTCTGCACCCCAGCGCCGCCGATTTCCGCCGCAGCCCCCCCGCTGCAGCCGTCCAGATCGCCGGACGCCGCAGATCTGAAGGTTTCCGCCGCGTGCGAGCCGAGGACGAGCTCCGCGATCTCGCCGGATCCGGCGGCGGCGCGTGAGGAGGAGAAGCGCGTGGGGGTGAAGAGACCGAGGGAGGTGAGCCGGTGCTCCGGTTCCGGTTGCAGGAAGAAGATCGGATTGATGGGGTTCCGGTGCAGGTGCGGCGATACGTTCTGTTCGGAGCACAGATACTCAGATCGGCACGACTGCAGCTACGATTACAAGGCGGCGGGGAGGGAGGCGATCGCGAGGGAAAACCCCGTCGTTAGAGCCGCGAAGCTTCTGAAGGTTTGACGCGTGAATGAATTCGTCGGAAAGAGACGGAGATCTAGGGTTTTTGATTTTGTGATTTCTTCGCGTGTTCTTTTTTTTTTTTTCTGGTTAGCTGAGTTTGATTAATTTCTCGTTAGAAATTTCCTCTGTTAGGGGTTGGTTGATCGGGGGAGGAGGATTGGGTGGGCTTTGTTGTAAATTCGATGAAGTATAGGGGTATTACTGCTATTTCTTTAGAATTATTTATTATTATTATTATGATTAATTATTATATGATCATCTTCATCATAAATTTGGAGTGGAAATTCTTGTATTTCAATTCTTGTTGATTAATTGTTATTACTATTTTTAAAGAATTATTTATGTTGCTTGGCTGATGTTGGGCAGGTAAATTAAATTTGTATTTATTGTGTTAGGCAAGAATTATGGATTTCTGTGGTGCATAATTGAATAAAATATATGGTTGTGGAGCAGAATGTAAATAAATGGAAATGTGGTGGTGGTATGAGCAGTAGTTACTTTGCGTGGCGATGTTGGTTGTTGGCGTAATGGTGGTGGGCTGATTAATAATTACGCAAAAGTGTGGGGCCTGATTTCGTGGAATTCAACTAAAGCACCCTATGGCCTAGTGGAGACCATTTCCTTTGCAGGCTTTCATAAAAGGTGTATTTGCATTTTTAACCCTACTAGGCTTCTCGATTTAGATATCGACTTTTCTTGGTAATGTAGATTTTATTCGAGTTGTTTCGAGGAAGTTTGCTAAGGAGGTAACTTCATAAATCAAAGTAGGGGAAGTTTGATTAGAAGATGGCTATTCTTATATATATATATATATATTTTTTTTTTGGGTAAAGAGAAAATCAAACTCGCTCGAAAAAAGCCCTACTAACGATTGGGGGAGTTTCACATCCGACCATCCTATCGTCTGTTAAACCATGCATGATCAAGATTTGTCAAGCTGTGAACATGCATATTTTCATTCCGTTTGCTATGCAATAGAGAAATATCCTAAGACAAGTGGAGGAATTGTTGATAATCTTTCACAATATTTTTAAAAGAATGTCTATAAGGGATCATTTTTAGGATGATCGACAAATCCACTTCCACTTTGATTTCCTGAAATTCTCGATCTCAAGCAATCTTGAGGTCTTCACGATGTCTTAGGATCTCCGATGCAGATGCACAATCATGATTGCACGCTCCAATTTCATAGAGAAACCAACCAACCAATTGTCGTCGTTGCTCCCGCATATGACACGATAAAATAAAATAAGATATTATTTCTTGAAGTGTTGAAATAAATTCGGATGATAAACATGCATAATTCGAATGACAAAAAAATATTCATATTAAGATCTAAATTGGACATCAATTGAGGTCGCATGGACATAACCAAGGGAGGTACAGGGTAGTTCCCGTCTCCTAAATTTTGAAAATTTTTAGTTTAATTATATGTATTTTATAATTTTTATAATTTTGTCTCCCTAAATTCAAATTATCATCTTTATTTTTGATATTTTAATATTTGTCCCTCCCTATTTTATATATTCTCGCTTCGTCTTTGCTAATCGGATTGTTCTATTATTCGAGGTTCTTTCTTCTCTTTCGGCAATTTCCACAAAGCAAGAACCTTCAATAATATTAAAACAGGAGAAAATAGTGTTGGGGTTGGTTATCAATGCCAAAGTTTAATCGAGAAATTAGAAGTAACGATACAACATTATCGACGTACCTGATGGATATATACTCTAAAGTCTAAACTAGTCTAAAGACATTGAACTTAGAAATTATATCACCGACCTTGGGATAAATTACATATATAGTATGAAAATTAATAAGAATTTGGTGGTGGTTATATGCTTCACCTTTACAAACCCACAGGCGAATTGCCACATGGGGAATATAATTTTTAAATAAAGCTTCATTATCATTGCATGGGAGCTTTACCCAAAAATCAAATATTATAAGGAAGTGGGTGGTTAAAGTCGTAACATCTAAAAATGGTGGATGCACATATTCAGATAACTACGACGATGGTAATTGTGATTTAATTAAATATATATTTTAGCACTAAGTATTTTTAAAATGTACGATATGATCTAGTGGTGATTAATTAGATTAAAGGTGACGAACACCACGTGATTTTCAGTCATGGGTCCGAAACCTATTTAGCCCAACTCGGAATGGTGTTCCATTTGGCATCTCATACAGTCATACTTGTAGATGACCATAAATTATGTATCATTAAAACAATGTTATGTTAAGTAAAAGAAAAGAATTCGCCAACGGTGGTTGGTTCAAATGATTGGGGAGTTATTTCTCAAAAGCAAAGGTTCCGGGATCAAATTTCTCTGGCCACTTGAGGTGTGTGTTTTTAACCGAAAAAAAAGAAAAATAAGTAAAAGAAAAGAATTCATATGTGCGTAATTGCTTCTTAATTATATTTGTGCTGCGTAAATGTCCATGAAAAGACCCAAAATCAACCAGGGTTGTTTGTTGTATTTCATGGGCTTGGGCCTAGAATATATGGAAAATTCAAATCTTGACCAAAAACAAAAATATCCTATTTCAAATTTGAGTCCAAATTTAATCCAAATTTCATTATTTTTTTATTGCATGAAAAAAAATTGATGAGTCATATTCATTAAAGATCCAATTTATTTAACCAAATCATATTTTTATTAAATATTATTACCAAGTGGTAATATCGGATAAATACATTATTTAATCAAAATAAATCCAACCGTAAGAAAATGATTAACATATTGCTAAGGATGAGAAGACGAGCGATACATTCAAAAGAGCAATAATAACAAATTGATGCTTAGTAATAATTACGAAGAAAAGAAAAAAAAATTAAAGTGACATAAACACTATATGGACACGAGGATACAATCATGCAATCTTAATAATTCTTTCCCAATATTTGAATTTGGTTCAAATTTATGTGGTTTTAGCAATCATTTCAGAATTTTTGTTATGCCATCAATGACAAACAATTACAATTATATTGTATAAAATATTCAGCTTTAAATAGTGTGGAGGGAGCAATAATCACCCTTTTGTTTTTATTAAACATATATTTGTTTGATTTTAAAATCTCTAAAATTCATTAAAATTTTCCCTTGAACAAGCACAAACACGGAGATGTAAGGACCATTAATGAACCACGATCATCTAAATCAACAAAATAAGAGCTTTCCCACAGAACGACGTCTCGACCAG
>JBBMKE010000001.1:1814989-1836243 GCA_037834125.1 Lippia alba | reverse complement strand
AGCTAGGCGGGAGTCGATGTCTTTAGTCCGTGTCTAGCGCGTGTTGCACCCATTTTTGGTATAGATGCATATTGTAGCTTGATTACTTGATATTATTGTACATATTGGATATGTTTGTATACACTCTGGGCCGGTGCGCCATCTCAGTTTTGTTATGTATATATTGATGGCGGTTATGATGGTTATGTGTTTAAATAGCAAGTCTTGGTTTTGAATAATTGGTTTCAGGGTTACGTTCCGCCTAGCCAGGGTTATTTTCATTGTCAATCCGCTTGCTACGTGGACAGTTCATGTATGGAAGTCAATTTCATACGTGGATTGAATACGTGGCGCGGGGGATGCAATGCCCTACCGCTGCGGCTGTTGCAGTTTTGAATAGAGACTCGAGGTTCACATCAAGGTTTTGATAAGAATTACAAAGGGAATTGGGCACAAAACTTCAATTTAGTACCACTTTTCATCACCAGACCAATGGCCAATCCGAGAGATTAATCCGGTATTTGGAGGATATGTTGAGAGCATGCGCCTTGGATTATCAAAGTTCTTAGCACGGACAATTACCTTTGATCCAGTTTGCTTACAATAATAGCTACCAAGAATCGATCAAAATGGCGTCCTTCGTAGCTCTTTATGGGCGAAAGTGTAGATCGCCTTTATTCTTTGACTTGGAGGAGTGGCATTGGACCAAGCAAGAGGGCGTGAAAAGGGGTGAGGAGGAAAAACCCTCGAAGGCTTACAAGATGCTATAATAAGGTCCAAATTGTAAGACAAAGGATGAAGGCCGCCCAAGATCGCCAAAAGAGTTATCCGAATCATCGAAGAAAGGATATTCAATTTGAGGTAGGTGATCGGGTGTATTTAAAGGCATCTCCAAGAAAGGGGTTCATGAGAATTGGAAAATGTGAAAAATTGAATCCGAGATATATGGGACCGTTTGAGATCTTGGAGAGGATTGGGGATACCGCATATCGTTTGGATTTGCCACCGAGTCTGACCGAAATTCATAATGTCTTTCATATCTCTCAGCTTAGAAAGTATTATCAGGATGAATCCGAGGTGTTACCATTAGAAGAAGTGGAAATGGAACCGAATCTTAGCTTCGTTCAGAAGCCAATTAGGATTTTGGACCGAAAATTTCAAGAATTAAGAAATCGGCATATCCCACTGGTCAAGGTTTTATGGAGAAGTGGTGACACGGAAGAGGCGATGTGGGAAACGGAGGAAAAGATGAAAAGCTTTCATCCCGAGTTGTTTCCGACCGATCAGTGAATCCGAGGATGGATTCTTTTAAGGGGGAGAGATTGTAACGCCCCGATCATTCGGTCGTATAGGTATGACGTATGTGATACTATTTATGCATTTTAGATTTCCTTAAATGTGTAATTACATGAATTAAATTCATATATTCTTTAATTTCTCTTATTTGGAATGTTTGGATAATTGTGAATACTTGAGAATTTGTGAACTTGATTGCTTATTGAACTTATTGCACTTGAGTGTTAAGTGCGTGTGCCGGTTCCATGTTTATTTGAATTTGGAATTTTGTGAATTTTGGATATGTTGTGTATTTATGTCTTATGAATGTATATTTGTGCTCGTTATATTTTTCTGAGCTCGATCGTCCACCCGAAAGCTACCCGGAACTCAAACATATCACCCTACCCGCTAAAATGACCCTACCCGATTAAAATGCCTATATCTCCCTCAATTCTTAACCAAATAGGGAAAAATTTGGACCCATATGACCCTTATTCAATAATATATCAGCTCTTAACATCTTCATATCATTTTACAGTCCAAATTATAGAAAAAGCCTACAAAAACCGAGCCCTTAGTTTCCCCCTCAAAAGACATTGTTCATCTTCTTCTAAAAGTGAGCACACACCTCCATTTCCTCCCATATCCCAAAGGTAAGCTTGAATTATGATTTTTCATCTCTTCCTTGTTCTTTAAAGTGTAATTATGCAAGATATGGTGTGAGTTTTATTGGAGAATTGATCAAGAGAATGAATAGTAAGGGTTTGAATGAATTTCTTGAGATAGAATGCTTCCTTGTTGTTTCTTGTGATATGATTGAGGTTTATTGCTCTTATTACCTTAATTAATGCTTTTATGGATGGATTTTAGTTGGTAGTCGAGTTTCCATGGAGTTTCCATTAATGCTTTGGTTGTGAAAATTGGAGTTTTGGACTTTCATGCATCCCATTTCGTTTCTTGCACGTTAGACTCGTTTATGGCATGTTATAGGGCATGAAAACTCTTGCATTTTGTGGTTTAATCACTCCTTGTTATGTTTTATTGAGTTGGTAAGGGATTGGTTGTGGTTTCTTGGGATTTTTGGTGCTGAAAATCGAAATTTTCAGCCACAGGTCGTGGTAACGCCCGTTAGGGCTCTTTGTATATATTTGAGGTTAACAGCCGTTATTGGGCCTGGTACATCCCCTGTACCAGGTAACGGCCATTAACCATTATGTGAAGGGATGGGGGTAATGGCTGTTACCCCCCAAGATTATCCCATTATGTGATTTTCTCAGTTTTCTTGCTCGGTTCTTTCGTCTCCCACCCCGATCTTGATCCTAAATTGTTGTATGCTTGTTTTCATGGCTGATATGATATTGTATGACTTGATATGGATTATTTTTTACAATAATTATGCTTCAGGGTTGTGTTATGTGCTTTATTCTATAATTTGGGGTTCATTTGATGTGAATTGAACGTGTTATGACTTCGCATGCCCTAATTGCTCCTTTTTGCTCATGAACGAATGGAATCTTGGTTTATGAACCCTAATTGTGCCTTTTACCCTTCTTTCATGATTTGTATGACTTCAGAACTTATTGATATACATGTTATGATCATTTTTTGAGATTTTTGGCTCGATTTGGGATGAGTTGTTAATGATATGGATTCGATTGGAAGTGAATATTTCATAAGTGAATTGAATTGCTTGAGTGTGATCTTTGAATGCATTTATTGTGCTCATGAACGTCTCCATGACATGTTACCCTATTTTATGCATCTCATATCATGTCATATCATTGCCGAGCATCTTAATTGGTCATTTTGATTCTCACTTCACTTTTCTTGCACAAATTTGGGTCCAGTCGGAGACGAGACCGGTCCGTGAGGCTTTTGCTCCTTTTATTTTTGATCGAAGGTAGGTTTCTCTACTATTTAGTTATCTTGACCCGATATATCCCCTTATGTGTAAAGATTTGAACCAAAATTATATATGTATATATCGAGTCTTTCATCGAGTAAATGATTGCGAACGTATAGCCCTTTTTCTTTGAATATCCCACCTAATGTTTTGGAGAGGCATAATTGATTGCACGGGCCCCAGGACTTATGTGAGTGGCTATCCGGGGAGGTATTGGGCCGATGGTGATCCACTCATGCTAGTCCCAACCAAATTATGGCGAAATCGACTTTGTTAGGAGTTTTGACGAAGAAAGGCAAATCGGGCTTTAGAGGATTCATGTACCTCTCTAGCCATATTAATTGGATGGCGATGGCTAGCTACCCAGACCATCACCCAGAGGCAGAAGGGTAATTGACCGATCGATTGATATATCATATAATTATGCACAAAAGAACTAATATATAAAAATGATTGAATAATTAATAATGGATTACACAAAGGAGAAGGTTGGAGATTGTACACATGCCTACTCGCCGGGCTATTGAATGACCTATAGATTGATCGAAATTGAATGTTATAATCCCGATTGATGATTCCTTTCTTTGCCCACTTGGGAAATGTTTTGAAAACCTCCCTTGGGATTATAGCTTGCATGTAATTGTTTAATTTCTGTCATATTATGTATATTGGCCCATTTTTATACCCACCAGTATCTTTTAGACTGAACCCGTTTGATTTTTAGTGTTTGTGCAGGTGTGGTGGTGCTAGGCGGGAATATGAGTCTTTAGAGTCTTACATTTTAACCTAGCACTTGACTTTTGGGTGGTACCACATACACTCATATTTATTATCGCATTTTGTATTGTACGCCCGACGCGCTTTTGTATAGAATTGAGGCTGTGAATGCCATGCTACTTGTTTAACTTTTGTTGAGCCGTGGCTCTTTGTGATTATGATATATGTATAGGTTTGCTTCCGCTTTATTGCATCGCTCTATTTTTCATAAAGTTTTTGGATTGAACGGTTTAAGGGTTAGTCCCGCCTAGCTTAGCGAGTGAGTTGTGTCCCCGTTTGCCTCGATTTGGTTCGTGTATGGACTTTTCATTTCATATGTGGGTCGGATCATGGTACGGGGGATGTGGCGTCACGCGCGGACGCTACAATGCCACTTCACCAACTCTTTAAAGAATCTCAAACGGTCTTAGATACCTTAGATTCAACTTCCCACCTTTACCGATTCGAGAGAATCCCTTCCTAGGAGATGCTTTCAAGAAAACCCGATCTTCTACTTTAAATTCGAGAGGTCTTTTTCTCTTATTGGCATACTTCTCCTATCGATCCTAGGCTACCTTCATTCTCTGTTGAATCAATCTTACCTTAGCAGTGGTTTTATCGATCTTCTCCCGAGGTGTTTCTCTTTCGAGCTTATTCTCTTCGGTCCACCACCAATCCTCAATATCCCAAAATAGAGGTGACATACACTCTCTCTCATAAAGTGCCACATAAGGAGCTATTTTGATCGATGCCTTATAACTGTTATTGTAGGCAAACTCAGTAAGAGCAAGATGCTTATCCCACTTGTCTTTGAAATCTGGAACACAAGACCTCAACAAATCTTCTAAATACCGAATCAACCTCTCCGATTGGCCATCAGTTTGGGGATGAAAGCTGTACTGAAAAGAAGTTTCGTATTCAACCGTTTTTGTAACAATCACAATGGCCGACTAGGCCTACAAAATAGATATACAAAGTTCAAGTGTATTCAAAATAATACATAACAAAAGCAAAATAATACATAACAAAAGCAGGAATGTATGATGCTACTAGACCAAGACTCAAAAGTGTACAAGAGGTGACACACTTCTCCACCTAGCTTACAAATAAAAGATCCTATAACTGAAAAGGAATTAAAAACGAGGAGTCAGTCAACTGACCGAGTGAGGCGGCAAAGCATACCCTAACACTATATAAATATAACAAGGCACATATCCAAAGGGTGAATTCATGAACCGGGATTGGGTTTTACAAGCCAAAATACACATATATAGTTTTCAAAAATCCCAACTCGATTCATAAACTCCACAACACACACACATGCTCGGCGAGTATGAGCTTCCAACCTGCTTTGATTACACAACACTATAAAAGCAATACCAAATCACATCACATCACATCCCCATCTCACCATTTGATGGAAGAGCCACGCGCGGCTCAAACCATGCACAACACGATGTCAGAGGGGTAGTGAACCCACAACGTGCCCTCTCCACGATCTACATTTGGAGGCATCAAGATACATTCCTTCCCAAACTCCGAGGGGTCACGTATAATAACCTTGGATGGAGACTATGCATATGCTAAACCTCGATGACCCTATACCGTCCCGAGGGTTCCTTGCCTATAGCTCCTTGAGATCACACACACTACACAACACTTCACATGCCAATATATCATGGCTCATCTCGCTACACATCACAACATACTCACACTTTTCCCATAATAGCTTGAATAGGCCTATAATACATTTCCAAAATAAGGATCGATCACAAAGTCATACTCATAGCATATCCCAAAACTTATTTACGTTATATAACGAAATAGAGCACATGTGGGGCAAGAAAACATCACATTAGGCTTTAGGTCGCACTATATAAACATAAACCTCACCTTATACGTAGATAGGGAAAAAGGGGAACAAGTGAGTGCAATCTAAGTCTCGGGCTCGTCTACGGGATCCTCCTCCTCTTAAAAGAAACACAAAAAACCTAAGACTTAACTCTATATGATCAAGAAGAGGTACAGTAACGAAGAGGGATGCCTTCAAGCCAAACCACCGGGCAAACTCGGCCCTCACAACTCGCCAACCACTCGAACACTCAACCTCACCAACTCTCTTCAAGAAGAGAATTCACAACAAGAGAGAGCAACAACAAGGCAATAGCAAGCAATATAAAGAAACAATGAAAAGAAAGGAGCAAATGAGTGGGTTTCCCCCGAGTTTAAGTATGCATGAATGAGATGTTATGAATGCAATTACCTCAATTCCCAGGTGCATTTTATTTTCTAACTTGAAGCCCTTGATTTCTTCTCCTTTGTTTGCTAGCTCTTGAGCGGTCACAATCTGGAAATTTATGCTCTGACCACTCGCAAGCATAGCACTTCTTCAACCGAGTCCAACACCCATGGTAAGTATGGTTGGTTCTGCCACAATGAGCACATGGTGGGAATTCTCTCTTGGCCTAAGGAGTCTTTCAAGGCATAGACTTCTTCTTCTTGTTCTTTTTCTTTATCTATACACCTTGTTGAGCCGGTTTCTCTTGAACTTGTATATTAGAACACGATCCCAACTCAAATGGTTGTTCCAGTGTATCTTCTCTATGCTCTTTCCTTGCCATCCACCAATTCTCAACCCATAATGTCATCTCAACGGCTTTCTCCCACATGCTTGTATCTCTTACAACCAAAGCCTCTCGAAGTTCGGTCCTAAGGCTTTCCATAAAGTGTTTAGCCTTCCATGAATCATCGTTTGTAATATGTGTCACATAAGCACCCAACCTTTCGAACTTTTCTAAATATTCCATGACCCTCTTGTCTCCTTGTTTGAGAGTGAGAAATTCTTCAAGTCTCCGTTGTTGTAAAATTGCCGGTATATACCTCTTTCTAAATTCCCGGACAAATACATCCCATGTCAAAGCTTCTTTCGCTACCTCTAGTCTATGAGTAACCCTTAACCACCATAAATTCGCTTTCCTTGTAAAAGGTGTAACTAGACAGACTTTATTGTGAGAATCACACGGCCATACTCTAAATATGACTTCTATCCCGAGAACCATTCTTCGGTTTGGGGGGTTGAACGTTCTAAACTCCTCGTACAAAGTTGTTATCGGATGCATAGATTATACCATTGGTGTAGATGGTCTTTGATTTGGGTGGAAATGTTGATATGAAGGTTGTCCAAAGTCTTTGTCAACACCGTGAAATCCTAAAAATTCTCAAAATTACAATATGATATGTGCATATCGATTAGTAATTGCATGCTCATGAGCACAATTAATACAAATAATAACAAATAATTCATATAAACGATGTCATGAATGCAAACAAACATATAATCCTAAGACAATTAACCTAGACAGACTTAACACGACACTAGAGTTTTGGTTTTGCAACCTAGAGCTCTAATACCACTCTTAGGATGGGAAAAATCACGATATGAGCAATTGTGAGGAAAAGAGATTAACTCGAAGTAAGATCTGGCATGAAATCCAGGGATAGATTGAACTCATTGATTCTCTTATAAGGTGATCAGACAGGCAAGTCTAGCTCACAAGCAGCACAAAGCACTACATCCCCCACACCATAGTCCGACACGTGTAACAAAATAGAGACTCCGTACATGCATCACACTACAGCAAACGGGAGATAAACAAAATCTCACCTATGCTAGGTGGTCTACACCCTAATACAGAGTGCGCAACAAACACTAAATCAAATGTGGAAGCACAGGATCATCATAAATCACTTGCACATGCAAAGGCGACGGGTCGACGAAATTTAAACACGCTAGCCACAAATAGACTTAGGCACACAGGCCTCTTTTCAAGATAAATACGAAGCCCCGACAAGGGCAATTTAAAACATACATACAAATTCCTTAAGTCAACAAATCTTAGTCACAAATTTATACATATTCTTTCAAGATCAAGACAAAAGATAAAGAATTCAAGAGATGCAAAAGACCCGAACTGAGACTCGAACGACTCAAAAGAGACCACCGCCTAGAACAAAGCAACTCCTAAACCTGCAACTCAAGGGAACAAAGGGGAAAAAGAAAATAACGAGGAGGGGTCAGTCCTAAAGACTGGTGAAGGGGCTAACCCACGCACATGTACATATACATAAGAGCAAAACAAACAAAAAGTTTAAAGATTGATGAACTGGGGCATGGTTTTTGCAATCCAAAATATTTTTCCCATGATAATAAGTATATAAAGAAAAGAGTTAGGTCGAAGGCCAAAATCCACCAATTTTAATAATTAAGAATCCAATCTCGTCGCATAAGTCAAGTGCATAAGCAAAAATGCACACATACAACTCGGCGAGCATGAGCCCTAAGCTAACCTTTCTCCATCTAAACTTTAAAGCAAAAAGATAAAATGCAAACAAAGAAAAAGCAAACACACATACCTCCTTCTCCGGGTGATGGAATGGCCGGCCGACCCAAACCATCGGCAGATATGTCAGGGTCGTGAGTTTCAAGACACTCACTTCCCAAGGACTCCATCTCCCACCTACCTCCTAGTGGGTTCTGGGTTGATCCTTTAAGTTGGAGACCATACTAGAGAGTACCCGATGGCCCGCTGCCGGCCCGGGACTCCTTTCGCACCAACTTCGGGGCCCAAGTAAAACATCAAAACATAATTTTCACACAACACTCACTTGCGAACACACACACCAACTCTTTTCAAAATCAACATACGAAAATAGTTTACGTATACATAAAAGCATTTTTCTAAAATGTTTTAGGACAAAAGGGCAAATTCCCACAAAATACACATCGAACACATATCTAAATATATATATATATATGTATATATTCGGCATGCGGGCTTAAACCTCATTTAGGGATGTACGTCATAATAACTAAAAGAAAGAAACCGCACCTTGTCGAACCAACCTAACGAAGTGGACCAAAGCACACCTAGAAGCCTCCTCGACACCCACGAGACAAACCTCTGAAAAAAACAATCAACAAAAGACACTCTTAGACTCATAATGAACCAATTAGACACTCGGCAAATGCGTATGAATGAAAATGATGCAAATGCACTTCATATAATTCACACTTAGGCATATAGGAGCAAATAACCAAATATCACACAATAAATCCGAGCAACAAACTCATTTCACGTCAAATAAATTCATATTAATTCATATAATAGCACACCACTAGCATTGATAATTCATACACGTATACATTCATCGAATTCACGATATTTACGTACATAACATCATATTCTAAAAGAGAATATATTCAAAATTTAAACAAATAGTATTAACATAATTAATTTAATACTTAAATATTAAATACATAATTTAATATATATATAGTACGTGTATATACACACAACAAACATATATGGGAAAAATCCAAAAATTGGAGATTTCATGCATTAAAACAACACCAACAAAATGCATGTAATTATATATATATACAGCATAAATAGAAATTCAAATCACAATAATAATATAAGCATTAAATACATAATCATGCATGCACTAACCAACTCCCACGTACCCCCAACATGCATCCATGAAAACACACACCCAATTCAACAAATGCGTGCATGAACAATCACAGAAAATGCAACAGCAATATTTCCTCCTCCCGGGGAAAATCAACACACAACATTCCTTAGCCCGGGGAAAACGGGAAAAACATACAGAAGCATTCAGGGCAAAGTCCCCAGCCGGGCAATTTTTCACAAGCCAATCTGCCGGCCCGGGGAGATCTCTCGATCGTGAATTGCAGCAACAACACAAACCTGTTCTTTGTTTTCCCAGAAGGCAGCAGCAAGGTAGAAATCTCAGCAACAATCACAAGCACTACACACTCTAAAATCGTTGCAAACTCATTCACAAGCAAGTACTTAAGCATCAACAACAACCGGCAACAACAAACGAGAGGAGAAAGATTGAAATCCATTAATGATGAAATCTCATACAAGTCATATATCTCAAATACAAGGCAAGGAACAGATTAAGGATGTAACAGGGTGCATATAGCACTTTACAAATCAAGAATCGAACCACAACGAGCAAGAAATCACAAATCTTCACAAAACCCTTACTATTCACAATTCAGCCCCAAACCAAGCTCTAAACCCCAAGATATTCAGCAAATAGTCACTTAAAAGAAATTGGAGAAGATCAAGAATAATATTCCAGACTTACCTTTCGGATTTGAGGCGTATCAGACGAGAAACGAGCTTGAAATGGCAAAAATGAATAGTAGCAGCCCCCTTTTCTTCTTTCTCCTCTCTTACTCTTGGTTTCTGACCCTTTTCTTCTCTTCCCATGACTGAACGAAAATGAGGATTTAGACGAATAAAAGAGGGTTAAGTTAGGTCATTTAGGCTCAAATTTGAGTTAATTTGGTTAAGAAATGAATTAGTTATGGCAAAAACCGTAAAGCGTGGCAGTCATGCGCAACGGTCACGGTTCGGGTAAGATTCGGGGGTTCAAACAGGCTTAGAAAAATATGAGGCCGAATTCTCTAGATTTCTAACATCACGATTCCAGCGATATAGCACCCCGGATCGCAAGGCACCACATCCCCCGTACCAAAGCCCGACATGTGTAACGAAATAGAAACTCTGCACACGCACCAAGCCTCGACGAACGGATGACAAACAAAATCTCTCCTAGGCTAGGCGGTCAAGACCCTGTACAGAGTGCACAACAAAGAATATACGAATGCGGAATCAACAGGATCACAAACACACATGCAATGGCCACGTAAGAGCAAAGCATATCAAAAGTAATAAAGATTCATAAACTGGGGCATGGTTTTTGCATTCCAAAACATTTTAATCTCGTGATACTATATATAAAGAAAAGAGATAGGCTAACCCAAATTAAGTGCTAACCCACAAACACATGACTCAGCGAGCACGAGCCTCAAACTCCCCATTCTCCAATTCCGAACGAAAGACAAAGCTAAAACACACACATAACCGAATCACACAAACATACCTTCCTCTTCTCCACTTGATGGAAGAGTCGCCAACCCTAACCATCCATACAAATCTGTAAGGGTCATGAGTTTCGTGGCACTCACTTTCCAAGGACTCTATCCCCCATCTGCCTCCTAGTGGGTTCTGGGTTGATCCTTTCAAATAAAATCGAGATTCGTACTTGGGAGTACCCGACCACCTGCTACCGTCCAGGGACTCCTTTCATATCAATCTCCTTGGCCTCACACAAATCACACAAACATATTCTTTGCAAAATGCTTGCCATTTTCGAAGATCCTAAACTTACACATACACACCAACTCTGTTCAAAACAAACAAATAAAAATAGTTTACGTGTACATAAAAGGATTTCAAACGTTTCTTGACAAAAGGGCCAATTCCCACAAAATACATATCCAACAAACATATCTAAATACATATATATAGATAGATCACATGCGGGTTTAAAACTCAGATAGGGGTATAGGTCTCTTAATTAAAAGAAAGAAAACCTCACCTTGATGACCAAACCGAACGAAACGAACCGCCTCCTCAACAGACAAACGAACCTAAGAACAAAATAAAGGACAAAAGACGAACTTAGACTCCAAATGAACCAATTAGAAGTCAGTGTAACACCTTTAACGATAGAGCATCACATCCCCTCACCACTTGTCCAATTCACATATGAAATTGATTTCCATACATGAATCAAACACCTGGCGAACGGATGACAATAAAAATCAATCCTGGCTAGGCGGAAACTAACCCTGCAAGCAATACACCATACCAAAACTTGCATACGGAAACATTATATATGCCATCTTAATATTTACAACAAAATTAGATGGCACTCACGGCCCAAAGTATATACAAAACATGTCAAGTATGTACAATAAGTCATGTATACAATATGCTTACAATACCAAAATTTGTGACTAATGCTAGACAAGGTAAAAGACTCCGACTCCCGCCTAGCATGCACCTAAAAAGACTGAAATTAGTGGGGCGTCAGTCTATGGAAGACTGAGTAAGGGGCATATTATATATATAAGCGCACATACATACAAGTTATAACCTCGGATGAAGTTTTAGAATAAAATAATTATATAAGTTTAAGAAATAAGTTACTTTGCCCGGGATTACAACTATCAATTTATCAATTTGATTAAAGTTACAATCAATCAATTCGTGGCCTGGCGAGTAGGGCAATTCTCCAACCAACACCCAGTAGTGAATGACACCAATTGCAATTAATTAAATGTGTGATCATGCGATTCATTACAGTAGTGCACAATTAGCAGTTTCAAGTAACCTTTTTCCCTACGGGTGATAATCGGGCTTGCAATAACCAATTATCCAATCATGGTGTATGTCGGGAACATGAATCCCACGTACAGGATTCCTTCCATCACCAAACCTCCTAGTGAATTCAGGGTTCATCCCAGTTTGTGAGAGTAGTATATGAGTTATCCGTCAGCCCTTGCTTTCCCGGTTGGCTCACACACTAACTCTCGGGCCCATAGTGCTATACAAGGTTTACTCGCCAAATCATGAACATGAACAATATTTTGGAAAGATCATTTTGCAATACTTGACATTTTTGGAAAGATAATAGATATAATATACATTTTGGCCGAAAAGACATTAAGGGTTGTATCGGTTCTAGGTATCTAGGAATAAACCTCACCTATGAAGACAAAAACCGAGAATAAAGCTCACGGAGCCTGCTCCTCGTCGACAGGTGGCTCGTCTGTGCAAGAAAGATAAGCATACGTGAGACATGACTCAATGTACCACTTATGACGAATGGCAATATGCAACTTGACATCGTGAAATTATGAATATATCATGCTCTAATGGTCATAATATCATGAAACGTGCAAACATTCTTGATTCATTTGAATTTCATGCAAGAAAATGACACATTTTGAGCATAACGGCAAAACACGATGAAAAATGAGGCATTCCCGAAATAGGTTATCACAAACTTGTTTTTACATGAAATGTGTCATATAGACTCGATTTGGGGTCAAATAGGCTAAATGTGCAAAACTTGAATTTTCAAAATCTTTACAGAAGGTTTTATTTTGTCAGCGAGGTGGGAACGGTAGTTCAAAATGGGAACGGTCGATCCCAGGCGTGCGTGCTCGGTACCGCCCACTGGGAACGGCCGTTTCCAGTTTACAAAGGGGGCGGGAACGGCCGTTTTTGAAAAAATAGAGCAGAACAGGGGAGGCTCTCGGGAAATCACCAAACAATAACAACAATCAAGTTTCAAAACTCCAATTGTATCAAAATCACTCAAGAAGCATTCATATACACTTAATACACAATAAAATGCATCAACCCATGCACATATTATCATTTTTCCCTAAATTTTGAAATCATATAAATCATGATCATATCATCACATAGTGCAAGAATCCATCATGGAATTCAATTCCTTAGTTCCCTATCATGCTCCTAGCAACTGATCACAAGTTATTACCACCAAAACCATAACCCTAGCTTCATGCTTGGATTCATAGATATGCTCATGTATGATCATACACCTCAAAGATAGATAGGATGAAGATGAAGACGATGAGTTGATGAATTCTTGATGATTCTTAGTTGATTATGCACAAATTCTAGCTTGGAGATGAAATTTCCCAATTCTTGATGCTTCCTTGATGTTCTACCGAGAGAGAGAGGGAATAAGTGTATGTATGTTTGAATTGGAAATGAAATGTTGCATTCTTCTGCATATGTAAATGCATGTATGCCAATTTGCACTCAAGTCCCTCAACCTTTAAGTTCCACACCCAAGTTCACATTCAAGAAAATATGTTCAATTAGTCCCATATATCTCATGCATTTAGATCCCCAAAACTTATTGAAATGATCAATTACGGGCAATCGAGCACTCAAGTCACGTTCAATCATTTATTTCAAATGTTGATCAAATATAAATATTGCTAAATTGCACAAGTTCCAAATAATTCACATAATTGTAATTAAATCTAATGTATGAAAATATTATAATTTTACCAAGTATTCAATTAAATTGATTAATTATTAATTCTTTTGAACAAACACGTGTCGCTTTTACCTGAAATTGGAAATCTGTGGTGATAAAAATGCCATGGAGTAGTTTGGATGCAGATAGAGATCACTGCGACAACACAAACATGACTATTATGTTTCCGAAAATGTGGACAATATGTCACCTAACCAAATATCATTTTCAGAATATTCTTGGTTTCAGAATTTAGATAATTGGGGCTTACACCTTGCAATTGCTACATTTGTCTATGTGAGCTGACAATAGATTCACATTCATGCTTCTTCCCAATAGCGTAATATGATCGCATCCTTCCACGGCCGCCGTATTTCCTTCCTTTAATCCGCCGCTAATGTAATCTTCAGACACGGGTCTTCCTCAGTAGGCTCTTCAATGTAGATCCTGGTTTAATCCACCTCTTGGTCATTCCCAAATCGTAGATACGGCTCCGACTAGCTTCCTAACAAGGAAGCCATATACGATTCACGATGCTGCTGAACCAACTCTTGAATCTAGTCTTGACCGTTCTCCACGACACCTAATGATCCAGCCTAGGTTGATTTCTGCTTCTTGGTGCTTTTTCTCATTTGATTGAATTCCTCACTGGAGAGAGACGAAAACATTATATTTTTAATCTCATAGAAAATAGATTGATTTTTTTTCCCATCATGTAACTTTTTGGCAGTCCCACACATTTCAATTTTGATACATTTGGTCCTAACCTCTAGATTTTCACTTTTAGTTCCAAATGACTTTAATATTTGTTTGTGCAATATTTTTGGACTAAAAAAATATAATTTTTTTCTTATTTCTTTTTTCGTGTTTTCAATATGCACATTAAAAATTATTATAATTACAAAATTAGATATTATATTCGGGTAGTGTGGGATAAAATATTATTAAAGATTATTAAGTTTATTTATTAATTTTAATTAAATAAAATATTATTAAAAATTAATTTTTAAATCTATGAAAGTAATATTTTTTGGCTCATGCAGGTCTCGAACTTTCGACCTTCGCGTTATTAGCACGACGCTCTAACAAACTGAGCTAATAGGTCATTCACTACAAAAAAATTGAGTTTTTGTGGGAAAAATATTTGTTGGGAAAAATTAAAATTTTATCACAATTACATTTTGAGACAAAAAAAATTCGTCACAGCTTCCTCACAATATCCCTGTGTTTTGAAACCCCGACCGGACCGGCCGGTCGGACCGGTTCAACCGATGACCGGCCGCCACTCCGGTCCGGTTGACCCTCTCAAACCAGTTGCTTCTCGGACCAGTCAGACCCGTTTAAAACCGGTCAAAAACTGGTGATGGGGCCGGACCGGACCGGTAAGCAGCCCGGATGAACCGGATTTTTGATTTTTTTTTTGGGGCCAAAAACTTACATATTGTTCATTGTGGCAGCAGCAAGGACTCGAACCACCCTGCACCCTTTGGATAGTAGAAGATCACTCAAACCAACTATGATACTTCAACTGTTGTTTCATTTTATTCAAAGTAAAGTATAATAACGCCAAAGATCACTAAGGTAAAAGAAAATTGAAATTCATTTAACAAGCTGAGAAATTAATGTTTAATATTTATTTTGTTTTATAATATATATATATAGATATAAGTTATGTGCTAGATTTTTTTTTTATTTTTCTATAATAAAAATATGATGTTGTTGAATTAATCTTTTATTTTGTTAATTTCCTAAATGTTGACTATTTTTCTACTAAGTTAGATATTTTGTTATGTTTGTAGATTTACAATTTGAAATTTTATTATTAGAAATTTTATTTTAAAATTAATAAGAATTGAAAGTGATTTAAAATTATATTTCTTTCATATATAATTTACCTCATTTAAAATTTTTTAATTCATATTTGTAATATTATAAAATATATAATTAAATATAATTATGACGTCATAACGGTCAACCCGGTGGTCGGACCGGTCGAACCAGTAAAATCAGTAACCAGTAAGGCTTCCCGGTTCGACGTCCGGTCCGGGTTTCAAAACATAGACTGCAGTATTACATAACATATGTAATACATAAGGATAATTTTGTTGGAATATATGAATGAATATGACGGAATAGAAATATCACAAAAGATTCATAATATTTAGGGACTAAATTATAATTTTTATTTTTAACAGTGAAATTTAACTTTTGTTTTTAATAATTATAAAGTAGGATAAAGCAAAATAACCTAAAAAACCTAGTTTAATGTTACTTATATCGGGAAAAGTCGAACTCAATCAATTAAAAAAGTAAGTGTATTACACTTGCGATTTGATTGATTATTATCCCTAAATTTTCAACCAACAAAACGATAAGTATAAAATATTCGTTCCCCCATTACACTAATTTAATCAAACCAATTTCGAATTAGTAATACTCTAACAGGTACACACTAATTTAATCAAGCCAGTTTCGAACTATTAATAATACTCTTAACAGGTACGCACTAGTCTGTGTATTTCCGTATGCAAGTATATATATCTCATTCTCATCACTTTCTCCCTTCATCCAACATATCAACAGTCTCATTCTCATCGATTCTTCCAAGAACCCAATATGGATACCCCCACAGCTCCGCCGCCGGAGCTCCACCTCCACAACCTAACCGCCACCAAAGTCCTCGGCAAAGGCGCCACCGGCACCGTTTTCCTCGTCCACGACAAATCCCGCCACCAAGAACCACCCTTCGCCCTCAAGGTGGTGGAGAAACATGCACTCTCCTCCTCCGTCCACCGCCACGCCGAGCGCCGCGCCCGCCACGAAATCTCCGTCCTCCGCCGTCTCTCCGCCCACCCCTTCCTCCCCCACCTCATTGGCTCGTTAGAAAACGAGGAATTCATCTGCTGGGCCACCCCATTCTGCCCCGGCGGAGACCTCAACGTCCTCCGCCACCGCCAAACCGACGGCGTTTTCCCCCCCGCCGTCATCCGCTTCTACCTCGCCGAGATCATCTCCGCCCTCGAACACCTCCACGGCCAAGGCTTTGTCTACAGGGACCTCAAGCCCGAAAATATCCTCGTCCAACACTCGGGCCACGTGACCCTCACCGACTTCGACCTCTCACGTGACTTCGCCCCGAGAAAATTCCCCGGCCACCAGAGTTTCTACTCCGACACGGAGGAGGATCAGAAGCCGGTGAAGAGAAACCTCACGCGCTTCATCATCCCTAAAATTAGAGAAAAGCAAGGATTTCATAACAAGAGCGGATTGAAGAAGCCCAAAAGCGCGCGCGTTTCGCCGGTGAGCCGGAGAAACCCGAATTACGAATTTCCGGCGAATGAGCGGTCCAATTCCTTCGTGGGCACGGAGGAGTACGTGGCGCCGGAGGTTGTCCGCGGCGACGGCCATGAATTCGCCGTTGACTGGTGGGCACTCGGAGTTCTTTGCTTCGAAATGCTCTATGGAGCAACACCGTTTAAGGGGAAGAATCGGAAGGAGACTTTCGGGAAAATACTATTGTCGGAGCCGGAGTTCATCGGAAAACCCAATGCATTGACGGACTTGATCGGGAAGTTGCTCGAAAAGGACCCCACGCGCCGCCTGGGGTACCGGCGGGGCGCGGCGGAGATTAAGGAGCACGAGTTCTTTCATGGGCTGAGATGGGATTTGCTGACGGAAGTCTCACGGCCGCCTTTTTTGCCATCAGGGGAGGAGGCGGCGGAAGGTGGGATTGATATAAGGGAGTATTTTCAGAAGCTTAAGCTGCCGCCGTCGCCGCCATGGTCGCCGTCATGGGACGACTGTAGGAATGAAGTGTCATTAACGGAGTTCTGACGCACGTGTAAAGAAATTATTTTTAACTTTTTTCTCTTTAATTTTTTTATATTTGAGT
This sequence comes from Lippia alba, assembly GCA_037834125.1. Taxonomy (NCBI): domain Eukaryota; kingdom Viridiplantae; phylum Streptophyta; class Magnoliopsida; order Lamiales; family Verbenaceae; genus Lippia; species Lippia alba. The sequence continues at coordinate 1,818,472 of JBBMKE010000001.1, read as the reverse complement.
AATTAGCTGTGGATTTGTAAATAAGAATAAGATTAGGCCCTTCAGAATGGGGGTTAATTAAGAGTAGATGTCAGTGATTAGAGATTACAATTTACATGTGTTGTAACAAAGCTAACCGTAATCAAATAGGCATACGCGCATGCGGTGGCGCGTGGTGTTCAGTTGTGAAATGTGGGAATAATTAGACTGCTTGAAATCAAGGCCAATATTTTTGGGTGCTTATTGATTATTAATTTATTTTACTATTGCTATTTGAACAAGTTATGTGTTTATTTATTTATTTAGAAGCAAAGAATTTTTGCTTTCATAATGTCGTTTGCTTTCTTCTTTGTTAATTCTTAACTTGTAATATAGATAGATAGATAGATAGATAGATAGATAAAATAATGAAATGGAACTCTTATCGTCGGTTTAATTCATATAATAATCATATATTATTTTTCAAATATAATTTTGAATTTAATATATTAATATCTATATTTATTATCGGTGGAAATTAATTAATTAAATTCAATTATTATTTATATTAAAGTTTATATCATCAGATGGTAAAATATAAAATGCTTTTTACTTATTATATTTAATTTGAATAAACTAAAGGTTTAATTCGAATCTTAATTATATTGAAATATTGTTAAAAGTGGTCCCCTAGGTAGGCTAGGTAGACATGAAATTTGTGTTCTTTTATATTTTATGTAAGTTGCTTAAAAATTATTCAGTTATTTATTTATAAAAGGCCAAAGTTGCTTAAAAGGTGTGCCTTTTCGTATCATTACGTGACAAATATGTCTGAAATTACGGACTGAATTTCATGATATTTTCTCCAACTTTGGTCACCTTTAATCAATTATCATAGCTTAAACAATTAATCTCTCTTAAGTTTTTGACCAAAGGACTTACGCATTAAAGAGAAAATAAATCTTTACATTCATGTCTTAAAATTTATAATACACGAATAATTTTAAAAATATTATTTTATCGTGTCATATTCGTATCAAATATTATATCCGACACTCATGACATGAAAAATTCAAAATAAAAAAAAGTATGTCATTATATTCATATAGTATCATATTTATATTATTGTATTCGTATTTGTATATTATAATTTAAAATTAAATAAAATATTTATGATGTCACGGGACATTCCGAATGTTGTGAACTAGTAATATTAAACTATATGTTATATTCACAAAAGTAAATATGCATGCGTAAAATAAAGACAAAGAGTGAATGGGTTTCCGTGGTAAAATTATGGCATTCAACGCCAAAACAAGAATGGCCCCAAAAATCCTTTTCTGATGTACCTTTTGTAAATTTTTTTCGGCTATTTACTAAAATATTTTGTCACACTTGGAATAAAATAGTGATTCCCATCATTCACATGCGAATGTCGTTTATAAAATTTAATTTATCATCTTCAAACTAAATTATTTTTTGAAAAAGTAAATTAGGAAAATTCGAAATCGAGTAAATTGGTAAAAAAGAAAAAAGAAAAGGAATGCTTATGGACTGACGTCGGTTCCCGCCAAATGTAGTACTGTTGGAGAATGTCTGATGAAGTCATTATTCTCATGCTAAATTTCTAATAAATACAAAGTTTCCAATTTCAATCGAGTCACGGATTTCCTCGGCTGCCTGACTATATTCCCTTACACACAAGATCACATATTGATATTATTTTTTACTACATTCTGGAATATAGAGATTATATATTTTGTCTGCATTGGAAGGGTTCCACCGTAAATTAGCCGATCGAAATATTAAATTCAAGAATCGAACATCTTATATTTAGTTAAGTTAGAATAAGTGATAGAATAAAATTGGAACCTTGATGCTCAAATTTAGCTATGAAGTGACTGATCAATATTTGTTATTGTAAACTGCAATGTATCGTAAACTTGGTCAATCAAAACATAATTATTGTATAAAGTACGGTAAATATGTAAAACAATCAGTTGTTGTGTATCACTACTTGAAATTACAGTTATCATTAACGGAAAGAGTTCGACATCTTAACCATGCGACTCAACTCAAACTCGTTGTATACGGCCAAAACAAAAAACATTAACACACCACACTCCAACGCATTAATCAGAACTATCATTGAAGTAGTCTATACAAGTTAAAAGTGGTTTGGGGGTAGACATGAAAACAATCTTGGTTAATACATCAGTTCTTGGATAGCTTTCCATAGACATGAATTCTCTCAACTCTTCTTCAGCTCCAAATTAAGCTTTTTCCATGTGCTGTTGCTCCCAGCACTTGTTATACTTCTCTGCAATCCAATCCTTTAAGTCTTAAATATTAATCCTAATCTATTTGGAAAAGAAAATACAAAAGTTGTTTGTTTTCTCTGTTTTTATTTGTTTTGTTTTCAAGTGCTTTGGCATTAGCCTTTCAACCAATCAGTCATAAGACACCACAGTTTTCAATCATCATTGAATAATTATGCAATTTGTCCGCTTCATTTAGGCCATTCTTTTATTCAGATATTCAATTCTAGTACTATAGTTTATGCTTCTATTACTTTGATCCATACATTTCACTTTTGGTGCCATAGTTTAGTGTGCGTTTAATTTTGGTAACGTAATTTTCACTCATTTGAGATTTGTGAATGCGAAAGTTTCACCTTTGTATCCTATCGTAGTTGATACTTGAGAGATTATTTCATTTACTACGAATGTACCCTTCAAGTTTGCTCGACGTGCTATTAATAATGTAGTTCACGCTCTAGGTCAGTCGGCAAGATCAAGTACGCTCGATGTGCCAGTAATAAAGTAGTTCACACTCTATCTCGTTCGGCTCCATAAGACGTAACCGGCAATGACGGAGGCACAGAAAGGATAGGCCCCTTAGATTTTGAAAAAAAAATTATTTCCTTCTATATATTTTAGAAAATTTATATTTTTGCTACCCTAATTTATATTTTAGAAAATTTATTTCCTTCTATATTTTTGCTACCCTAATTCGGGATTTTCGTCCCCAAATTAGATATTTTATCCTTCAATTAAAGAAAATTAAGATTTTTTATGTTTTAAACTTTAGCCTCTCATCGTAAATCCTAATTTCGTGCCCGATAAAGGGGACTTTGAACTCTTTAATTTAGTTTTTTTCTTGTTTAGCAGAAGATGTCTGCTCCTCTTAGTCACATTTTTCAAACATTGCAGTTACGTGTTTTGCATCTTGAATTTTAGCTGTTAATATTACATTCTTTTTTTAACGAGATTTCTCGTAGCATTTGGCAACATCCCCGACCCTCACAGCAGCAAAAGTGGGTGTTTTATCTGCTTTGCAGATGGCAGATTCTTCGACTTTGTTGTTTGTCCGACTTTTTCCCATCCTAATTAAACAGCAAGAAACACAGTACCTCATGTGGGTCTCTACCCTTTGAGCAAATTCCAGTAATAAGTGATAAGCTGAAAGCTACAAGCACATGCCATGTTTATTCAACTATGGATTGCTCGACTTGGTTCACAGGAC